>CM040238.1:112291274-112791274 GCA_022545495.1 Chrysanthemum lavandulifolium
CACTCTTCACCCCAACATCCAAAGGAACAACGGATCCACATCCAAATCAGTAAAAAGCCAAGACTCTTGGATATCTCGGGCAAAGACAAGAATTGTTAAAGTCACAAGCAAGTATGGAAGAAGGATGCAACCAATAAAAGCTATATCAACTCATTGTGAATCAACTTTCTTCAAGACGGGATAAGCGAGTTGTTGATGAAAGGGAACAAATCCAAGTTTATCAAAGGAGATTTCAAAAGGAATTGGAGAAGGCGGCAAGAGAATACACTCACAAGTTTCTTCTCGACATCGTCCCTGGTGTGACTAAGTATTCTCCAAACAACTTACTCCAAACATCGTCGCATTGGTTAAACATATAATGGCCAAAGAATATGATCTTTCCGAAACTGAGTTAATTGCTAAACTGGTGATGCAAATGTCAAAACGATCTGCAACTTTTACTTCGAATGAAGCTAAATTTTTTGAAGGTCTACTAGATTATCAACTCAGATCATCATGCAAGGAATCAGCAGATCAACCTAAACGACCAAGAGATGACGATGATACGGATAAGGACTCTGCACCTAAACGTAGAAAGAAGTCTGGATAACCCTCCTCTGTGCCACCACCACCCCTACGGACTCCAACAACAAGACAATCTCCTCCACGCTCTTCCACTGACAAACCTCAGGACTCTGAGTTACCACCCCAGACAGAGAAAACCGGTGATCACTTCGAATACACTGGTGGTGACGATGAGGAAGTCCCCGAGCCCCAACAACAACCCACCTCTCCTGCTTCATCAAAGAAACCAGAATCCTCATCTAGGCCAAAGAAAAAGAAGAAGAAGACGCCCAAGGCTGACGTTGTATCATGGCTAGACGAAGATGACACTGAATATGACTAGTTTTCTACACTTGTTGATGCTACTCCCGCTCTAACTGATGATCAAGATATGGTAGAAGGTCGTACATTGGAGCATGCTAAGTTACTGTAAGAAAAGTTTTGAGTGAAGAAGATGACGAAATCAGAGTTGAAACGAATCAAGAATGAAGCCTTTCAACTACTCAAAGACAACTCGGAAAGTGCTATTGAAGTTGAATATCACCTTGACAACATAGCACGAGCCATGTCTAACAACATTGATTGGCTAAACCCTGAAGCAAACATCGACTACACCGGAAGAGATAAGGCTCCATACTACACCGATTGGTCTAAACCTCTAACAACGATTGGTCAACCGGATCAACCTAAGATTCCATTCCGCTACTTCTTCAACAATGATTTGGAATTTCTTCTACGGTAGCGATGATTCAAAGAAATACGCTACCTCACTTACACTTCCGTTCCGTGACCATATACTCCAACCGCATAGCCATCGAAGAAAAGGCTACCCACATGTTTTCCAACAACAGTGGAAAGGTCGACATTGATGCAATGTACGGATTCACCATTGGCGGAACGCCGACGAATCTACTACAAAAGCTACCAAGTTCGAAAGTCTCAACATGAAGTGTACAAATGATAAAGGGATCGTTTACATTAAGCATGTCACTCTTTCGTCTAAATGGGATTACACCTTCCTCAAGACCGTGTGGTCAAAGACAAGGCGAAAGGGACTATGAATTACGTGAAGCGGACTTTGAAACTTGTCTCTCAATGACATTGAAGATCAGATCTTGCCAAGGTGCGGGGAAGAATGAGACAATTATCGATGAAATTCAACGTGAATACATCAAGTCCTTGCTCATCTTCATCGAAAGCATAGTGATCCGAGGCGTGTAGAAGATTTACAACTTGTCATTGAATCATATCGAACTCGTGTCAACTTCACGGACCTCGGCTAGAACTTCCCGACATCAACCATCTTCCACAATACACTCTCGTCGACAAACCATTCGGAGAAGTTTACCGTAGTGAACTACAACGCAACTGATGGCGTTTAGAGATCTTCATAAGTTTGGGGACCACACACCAAGAAGGTTAGGGATGGGTTAGCTTATCGGTTAAAGGAGATACATGAAGGCATCGGGTCGAAGAAGCGATGGAATTCTCGGGAAAATGGGATGTTAAGAGGATCATCACTCGGATCGATGAAAGGTTGTGCGAAGGGACCGATTCGAACTACGGAGAGCTTTGTTGGTGGTCATCCCAGATTACTCTCACATGCTATCAACGCCCGGTTCGCATTCCCGGTGATATTCTTTGGACTACCCGGTACCCTTAAAAGCTTTTCAATTTCATACTAATTTGGATGTGTGATTATTTTATGACAATGGCTTGTGCACAAATAACAGATTACAACCCGTTCTTGTAATGAAAGGACCATGTAGTGCGCTTGATTGCCACAATCCTTATAAAAGGAGCGAAAGCTTCTTACTTTGAGTAAAACCTATCAAACCTTTCACTTTTAAAGGTTTTGCTCAAAAGAACAAGTACTCCCCCTTACGTTTTCAAAACCTCAAAAGTTAGTATTACTTGTTGAGGGGGAGTATTTGCTAAAAACTGTTGGGTCCAATAAATTGACCCAATCACCCTGAACAAGATTTGAAAATAAAATAGCCTAACTCACTGAATAAATAGTGAGTGACTCACTGATAAAAGAAATCATTGAGTGTTGTTTGTTGCTCTTTACTTATTGATACGGTGTCAGTGAGTAAAATATATGAGCTACAAACAATATCAGTGACACTGAGATTTTGACAAATGTCTCAGTGATCCTGAAGACCTATCTCTACATACAGACTGAAATATATTGGTGGAACTTCCAAGAGAGAAGTCAAACAAGACAAGACTTTATCGAAAAGAGTGAGAATAGTGTATGACACAAAAGAGAAAGATAAAGACCACATGGGGACCACATGTCACCATCATCACATGTCTTTGTCCCTTGTACTATTCTTTATTACTTGTACTATTCCTTTCCTATATATTATGCAGAATTGTAATAGATAGGTATGAATCCTCAAACACATAATACTTAGTATTTGTAGATAGATCATCCTCTCATTGAAACACAAGCATAGCTTGGATCAATGAGAGTTTATTTGTCATTCAATGGGGATAATATACCGAGATTATCCCCGTAAAAGTCGAGGATGTTATCACGTAGTCTATTTGGTATCGAGAAATCTTGTAATAATTGTTCTTCATTTTTAATGAAATTCTTCTTTATTTTATTCAAGATTTCCTCAATTATTTGGACCAACAAGTGGTATCGAGGCGCGGTGGATTTTCTCTAATCCGGATCCGCTCATGATCGCCGATAACATTCTTGATTGTCAAAAATCAAGTGTGAACCTTCAAAACTGCATCGTAATAGCAATTTTAGCAATTTTTGAGGGAGAAAGACACTGATATCTTGATCGAATGGCAAAACATCACCCGAACAACCCACCGATTGAAATAATCACCAAAAGTAACCCTTACCCACCACTCATATCTTATCCACACATCCCAACAACACACAATACACACAAAACCCAGATCGTATTTTATATCCGGATCTAAGCTTTACCCACCAAATCCTCACCACAAAAAAAAAAAAAAAAAAACAACCTCATAGCTCTCGATCCACTTACTTCAAAAACAGATCCATCAAAAATCCACTCACAAACTCAAAATCATCACCAGAAACTCATATTCACATCCCACAAACAAATCGATCATAAAAACTTATAACCATCACAAAAAATCAAACCCAGATCGTGAATAAGATCGATCTAATAAAAAAAAAACACACGCAACTCAAAAAGGGAGAAAAACTCTCGATCTACATCAGAAAATCTCAACCGACTATTTTTCGGTGGGTCTGATTCAGAAGAGGTGCGGATAAGTTAATGATTAAAAGGGTTGATATGGATGTTTGATAAGTATCGGTTGTTGGGTATCTTCGCCAAGAGACCGAATTGTGCACAGAATGAGTCTGTTGTGTAAATGGGTTTGTGGTATAAAGGGTGTGATAAAGATTAGATTGCTGCTCTTTGTTACTCACTGAACATGTTGGTTAAAAAAAAATCAGGAAGTGATAAGCATCAGTGGATAATGTAGTCAGTGGTGTTATACTTTTCTGTTAAAGATTCAGTGGGTATATGTTGTTACCAAGGGAGTGTTAGTGATGATGATGTGGTGTCAAAAAGTGGTGGTCAACCTTTGTATCAGTGGGTGTTGTCTCAGGGAAGACTGAAGTGGTTGTAGAGCTGAGATTTTGCAACTTCAGGGAGTGTTAAGGATAGGATTGTGATTTCAGGCTAAGCCTGAACTTGGTGGTGTCTATCAGAGGAGTGCTTCGAAAGCACCGAGAGCCCATAAAACACAAACCTGAACTTGAAATGCATCAGGGGTGATATGAATGAGACCCTTGTAACTCTTTCAGGGTAGGTATTGGGTCTGAACCAAACAAGTCCTTGAACTCGCAGTGACTGAACCCGAGTCACTGAGAAAACACTAGAACCTAAACCCCTTATAACAGTCCTCGAATGCTCAGGTCCCTGAAAAGAGAAGAGACACTGAATGGCTCAAGTGCCTGCAAGAAGTGGTGACTCTGAACATAGCGTGCCTGCATTCGCAGTCTCACTGAACCCATGGAGTCTCTGCATATGGGCTCCTGAAAACAGGTGAGTGAAACCAGAGAGCGAAATGGGCGAAATACAGCTTTGGTGTTTTACGGGCTGAGGAGGAATGAAGGTGAAAGAATCAAAGGCGCTGAAAAAAGGAAAGTTTTATCAGGCTGTCTGATGGGGTATATCAGTGTTCAAAAGAACACGAATGTGGTGTATCAGGGAGTGTTATTGAGTTATTAGGCTGGAACCTAAACATGATGGTACCAAACCCAAACCGTCATCAAACCCGAACCAGAGTCACTGAAAAGCATACCCAACCGCACCACCTGAAGACAAATGAGACTGAACCCGAGTCTCAAGGTGTGTATGAAGAATGGGTCGTCCAGGTTGAAAAATGCTCAGGAACCGAAGATAGTGCCACTGAGCTCCTGGGGACTAAAACCCGAGTCACTGAAAAATGACAACCCGAGACCCTGAACCACCTGAACCATGGTCTCACTGAAAGCGAATCCCTGAATGTATGACTCTCAAACCCAAGAGTCTAAAACAAGTGTGTTTCATTTCAAGGTGTAAATTGTGTGGACACTGATGTATCATAATTGAACCAGGTCTTTAACTTTGTCAGTAACTGTTGTATCAGTGTGTCAAAACATGTATGAGCATGTAATGTCAAAAAAAAAAAAAGGAAGAGTGGACACTGATGTATCTAAAATGAACCAGGTCCCTCTTAGCATCAAAGTGAACCCATGGTCACTGCACCCAGTCACTGAACAACATGAACCTTCAGTCCTACACCTTTTACCAATCACCTTAGGCTATTTGTATATTCAATAGGGAGATCATTGGGTCCAATATATTGACCCAATCACCCCGAACAAGATTTGAAAATAAAATAGCCTAACTCATCGAATAAATAGTGAGTGACTCATCGATAAAAGAAATCGGTGAGTGTTGTTTGTTGCTTTTACTTATTGATACGATGTCGTTGAGTAAAATATATGAGCTACAAACAATATCGATGACACCTTGAGATTTTGACAAATGTCTCGAGGATCCCGAAGACTATCTCTACATACTGATCGAAATATATTGGTGGAACTTCCAAGAAGAAGTCAAACAAGACAAGACTTTATCAAAAGAAGTGAGAATAGTGTATGACACAAAAGAGAAAGATAAAGACCACATGGGGGACCACATGTCACCATCATCACATGTCTTTGTCCCTTGTACTATTCTTTATTACTTGTACTATTCCTTTCCTATATATTGTCTGTAATTGTAATAGATAGGTATGAATCCTCAAACACATAATACTTAGTATTTGTAGATAGGATCATCCTCTCATTGAAACACAAGCATAGCTTGGATAAATGAGAGTTTATTTGTCATTCAATGGGGATAATATACCGAGATTATCCCCGTAAAAAGTTGAGGATGTTATCATGTAGTCTATTTGGTATTGAGAAATCTTGTAATAATTGTTCTTCATTTTTAATGAAATTCTTCTTTATTTTATTCAAGATTTCCTCAATTATTTGGACCAACAAAAACTTTATTCACAAAATTGTTCTTCGTGATAATCTTCCCACAAAACTCGAAATGGTCATATTTAATATCAAAACGTTATCAAAAATAACATTTATATGCCATTTTTGAGGGGGAGAAAATTATTGTGATAAGAAATATGTTGATTTGCTATTGAATCGTCGTGTGAAAAGACTTAACCCATGAATTGACGGGATCTGAATAGTCATACATTGAAAAGATTTGTCTTCCAAAGACTTATCCAAGTAAATTGTACCTATTCGAGAAGCTCTTGATAGACATGAACTTTGACGGGTTTGACAACCTTTCAAGGTTTGTCCATACCTTCAAAGTAGTTATTAGAGCTAGTTGTCACCTAAAAGCTGACAATGTAGCTCTTTAACTATGTAACGTAACCGTGTCCCTCGGGGAATTGTCTATCTTGAGTCGATCAATTCAAAAGTGCACACTCTTCTCTCACCATGCATATTTCGTCTAAACACTCAAGCACGTGTGGAGGGGAGTATTTCGCAAATGATCAAACTCTTACGGTGGTACAAAATGTTTTCAATCATAACCACTTTGAGAGATTTTCAAGAAAATGGTTTTATGGCAACATAGGTTAGTCATGGAGTTATAAGGTGACTAAGGTTAGGAATAACAGTCCTATGATCCGCCAGAGCGGAGGGATCTACCAAGGACATCACAAATAGTTAGTACTTAGAAGTCCATAGGTATGATTATTAAAAGGAGAAAATGAGAATTGGAGAAAGAAGGAGTTGAAGAATTAAAAGAAAAACAAAGAAAGGGTGAAAAGAAATAGCCCTCCAGTTATTCAACTTAGGGTAAACGGGTTCAATTCATATACTCTTGGTTGTCACTTAGTGACACGGTATAGAAGATTAAAGTCGTCATGGACCCGATGGATGCATGCACTAAACCTTCTTAGCCACTCAAGTTTCTCCCAATGAGCTTGTTTCATTCTCACAGGAACCCTATGTAAACTATCGGCTTTCTCTTAAAGATTCTTTGGTATTGAAGAAGGAGACCCTCCCCTAGTCTCCGCTCAAGAAAACCAAAGTGCACTATTGAGTCTAGAGCCACGAGATTCATCAAAAGATCTCATAGGTACACTTGACATTTCATCACTTGTTGTTCAACAATAAGAACAACGGGGTGCGTTATCGAGTCCTACACGATCCTAGCAATGCATCGAGAACATTTATGAGAGGTTCACTATTGTGATCCTAAGTGATTGAATGGAAACTCCTGCCAGGTCAACATCAAACGACCACGGCAAAGCAGTCACTTGGTAACTCCCGTGGATTACGCTTAGAGTGTCTCAAACGGTCTATAGTCGTGAGGTGATGCTTGGTGTATCTCGACTCATCCGAAATGTAGGTGTGCCCGGTACATCGTGTTATCTCACTTGTGGGACTCCAGTTCAGAACGGCCTTTGTGAGAATTAGAGATGTGTTTTCACACTATCTTTGTTAACACCCTCGAAATTCAAACTTGTAAGTGCTTAATCCGCTTATTACTAACCGTGTGTATGTTTTCCTCTTATGGAAGCTCGAGCGGATGATCATCAGATTCTTCACATGCTCATACCAACATCATCACTAATGCAAGTTCTCTCAAAAGGCGACACAAAAGTCGAATGATTCTTCGTCAAGTCAAAGAATCTACAAAGTTTAAAGACTAAGAGAACTACATCGATCAAGTCCAACGTTAAATGAGCATGTGAGCATGTTGAAGAAAGACGTGGAGACACCGGAGCAACGAAGCGGACTGATGCATACAACAACAACATACTATCACTACCATCACAAAGAACAAAGATCAAAGAACAAAGAAAATGATGACGTCAAAGCGAAACTTTTCAAAGGAAACAATTTCTCTACACTAGGAGATTGTTCGAATCAAGGCAATTCTTCTCACAAGAAAGAAGAATGTCGGAGACGTCAAAGCTTCTATTACATCAACACCTTCACTGTTCACATCATCAATCACTAACACTTAGGGGAGATTGTTGGAATCACTCCTAAACTAGAATTCAAGTGTTAGTAATCAATATGTAATAGTTAGCTTAATTAGGCCTTTATGTTTGTTATTAAGCTAAGGCTTATGTAGAAGGCCCATAAGCCTTGGCCCAAGTCCAATAAGGAAAGGAAGGGACTAGGAGTGTTGCCTAGCTCCCTCTCCTATAAATACCTTTGTAATACCCTCACTTGAGGGTTGGTTGTTCAATTCATTTCATTTACGCATAACTCTTCTCACATATCATACGCATAGTGTTTTGTATTGTTCAACCGATCTTTTCTCTTCTCTATTTCTTATATTGATGCTTGTGTTACATATATGGTGACCTAACAAGGTTCAATGAGTTTTTGAAATTAGATGTTAGAACTTCAATTAACTATGGTGATAAAATTGGCAATCTTTTAATAACATAGCTCCTAATTTACTTATTCATTATTATCTCCATGGCACAATTGTGTAATAAGTTAAAAATCTGACAAATGCTATAAATTATTCAATGTGGCTTGTGTTTTGTTGATTCCATAACCTGTTGTATAGAAATCTGTGGATCAAAGAGAAATAGTTGGGCGCACTATTCAAGTGGTCTTTTGACGATTCAAAATAAGCATTCTTTGGCATTGCGGGATAACAATGGGCCTGGTCTAGTTCAAAGTGGGTAACTTTCAAGTGACGTTGTGAGCCTGGGATAGCTATTCTTTCCTTACTATATATATGCTTTATATAAACAATATAAGATACGCAATTCCAAACACCCCATAAGCTTGAAACTAAACGGTGATATTGTTTTTATACTTTATAGTCATATCATATATCGGTTTTCAAGTATAGTGATACTAAAGATAAGTTGCAACATCTTTTTCGGTGACCAAAGCGATAGAAGCTGATAGATACTGAAAGAGGAAAGCAGCCAAACTAAAAACAAACATGATTATGTGATCTAACATCAGTACTTTTCGAGATCAAAATAAGCAATTGCAATGAAAAGTACTTAGAATACCAGGAAACAAACTTAAAGGAAACTCTACTACTGATGACACATCAAATATACATAACCAAGAATCAGCATACATATCATCCAACTAACCCTATTCATACAAATCTAAGCCAAACGTTATGCTACTACATCAATCCTAATTCCGAGACAACACAATTTCTAAATAATACAGTTGAGAGAAAACATCACAAACGATAATTAAAACCTTGGCTTGAATGTGTAACAAACTATAAGGAAACCTTAAGTTAATAAATTAACTGCATAAAAATACAAAAAAAATCACCAAATCTATGGTCATAAGTCAGCCTATTGGTCGGATAAACATGAGGTTCAATCCATCCTAAGCTAAAGGGGATGTACATACCATCTATGTATAGTAGTGTTGATCACTAATGCATCTACCTTAAACTTATCTAGCAACCCAACAAAAATCTATGAACCTTCTTTGACCAAAGTCACCATCGTCATGTAAGCTACAATAAGTAAGTAAATTTCTTCTAACAGCTTATTAACTAACACTCTATCAACGCTAAAATGCTATAATAACAATTATAGAAAGTACAATAATCCTTGATCAACAGAAACAATCGTTTGGTATATAATGTTTAGTGACTCTTCCATTAGATATCTGTAGTGATTCATTCAACTGATTTTTCACAACAATGACAACTATAATGTTTAATGTAGTAGTTAAATATTTATATGGCTTACAAATAAAATGAACCATCCATGAGGTGGTCTTGACTGTTAACACATTAGGATGTTGATATACACTAATGTATGAACGTATGGACCCATTATGTTACATCTATATCATTCAAGTATAGTGCTCCTCTTAACTAATTGTAGAAAGGTACATAATTCATGTATTCTAAGGACACTATAACCACATATCATGCATATAAACACCTTGAATTATGTAAGATAAGAGGCAAATGTAATTTGGTGTTGGTACTTCAAATACACTATGCTACAAAGGTAACTTTCACTAATTGTTGTCTTTGTGACTATCATTGATATACTATGATCGTAATAAAATTTGGCATACTATCTATTTCTAAAAAGTTTGGCCAAAAGATGTTTTTGGTGAACAAAACCCAACTTGACCCATTTTGATCTCTTAACTTGTAAGTGGCTTGAATAGAGTTAATATAGAAGTGGAATGAAATAAACCAATGATAAATTTACTTTTTTTTAAACACTAATTATGATTCTTTTGTTTGCCGCATGTTTCTTCAATCTACATTCTACAATTAGAACAGGTGATTTTCAATACAGAATAAATTATATGTGTCATAAATACTTAAAAAATACATAACTGCAAACTAATCAAACCAAGTTCAAGTGTTTGATGTTAAGTAATTGTACCTTTAGAGATATTTCTAAACGGCTTCGACCCATCTTACAGCTTCTTCAAGATTTCTTGCTCCTAAATATTGAAGAACAAAGCATTAAACTATTATTAGAATAAGATAATTTTAATTATTAATAACACCATAAAATAAAGAAAGTAATCAACAACATACACACAAACACATCATAAATTCACACCAATATTAAACAAAGCTCGATAATTCATCAAAATTAACAATTGCATCAAAATTAAATTAGGAATAATTGATACCATTGTTGAGAAAGTTCCGGAATTAGGGGAACTATAGGTAACCATCATATTAGCAAAATTAATAAAATCACGGCTCATAAATTGAGCGTAGATGATGAATTTGAGTATAAGTGACGATTGTGATCAATTTAACTAAGCAAATTTTTGTTAGATTATGATGAATAAAAAGGAGGTAAATTGAATGATCATTTTATTTGGATGGATAGATGAAGAAGCATATCCCGCGAAGTTCGGGAAGATTTAATTTTCCGCTTTTTTAATTTTTACACTTTGCACCCAAAACTATTGTGTATTAAACCTCAAGTACACGTGTATTTTTGGTATTTTCTACATATGTTTGTAAAACCGAATTTTTAGCTTTTTTTTGACAAATTAGGAAATAATTATGATTAATTATTTTTTAATATCAAAGAATAAATAAATAAATAAATAAAATATTACCAAATAAGGTATGAATTGATTTTTTTTTTAATGTAGAGAGAATTTTTAAAATATAATATTATATGCATAAGACATTGTACTACTTTACTTTAGCTAATCGGGTCAGGATTTTTAGGACCAGTCTTGGGGGCGGGCCAAGGATGAGTTTGATGTTTAGCAAGATTTGCCATCTCTAGCTCCGGCTAATGTTGCAAAAGACATACTTTGGGATTAAAATTGAGAAAAAAGAAAGATGAGGGCCGTTGGAGGAAAGTCCAAAGGAATTCTTTGGCGGTTTTTATATTATTTATATTTATATATATACATAAAAAAAGGACCATTATGTTAGTCTTTATTATGTCATCGGGCTCAAGCCCAGGTCCGAGTCTAGAAAACTCCATTGTGTAATATTTATATGTCGATGTAATTGCAGTAGAATCAATCAATCAATAAAGATTATTCAATAATATTATCTTACATGGTTTCAGAGCAAAGATCCTTAATTCTCTAACCCTAAACCATTTCGCCGCCGCCTCCGGCCGCCGGAGGTTCGGAGGGCTCCCTTTAAACCTTAAACTCTGTCAATCACTTCGCCACTTTCAATTAACCAAATAATCATTTTTCTTTCCGGGACTAACTAATCACTGTCATTCACTCTTCTTTGTCATGACCATGACCACCCTCATATCCTTCCTTCTTCTTCTTCTTCTCTTCTTCTTCTTCTTCTTCTTCTTCTTCTTCTCACCATCACCACACTTCTCACCATCTTTCTCACCGGACTTATCTCCATGGATCTTGTCCTTGATCTTGTTAACTATCCTTCTTTCTTCTCACCTTCCTTGTGTTCGGATGACTTGGCGTCATGACCACCTTCATGCTTCTTGTGATCATCGGTAGCATTCGGCCTCATGCTTCTTCTTGTTGTCTTCGTCTTTGTTGCCACCGATGTGGAGTGCGTCTCCGATCTTGTTAATGATTCCTGCCATTTTTTTGTTTTGTTTGAGATGATTTGTTTTGTCAGGGTTATTGTTCGATTATTAGATGATGATGGAGATGAATATCGATCGGATTGGAGATGAGATCGATTGTTGGAGATGAAGTAATTTTGATCAGTATGTGATGGATTTGTTTGGTGAGAGGAAATGAAAGTGGTAATCATAAAAGCAAAAGTATGTGGTGGGGTAAAAGCAAAAGCAAAAGCAAATATTTTTTTTGTTTTGTTTTATGTCGAATCCAGGGTAAAAATTTCCGAGACGACTTTTGTTGGTGTCGAATCTAGGGTGCTTATTCCCGAGACGACTTTTATTGATGTCGAATCTAAGGTTCTTATTCCCGAGACGACTTTTGTTGGTGTCGAATCTAGGGTTCTTATTCCCGAGACGACTTATGTGGTGTCGAATCTAGGGTGCTTATTCCCGAGACGACTGTTTGGGATACTTTGGTTTATCCTTCGGATATTTTGGTTATCCGTAAAAAAAAAAAAAAAAAAAAGGTCGATCTTTATGTTTTTCTAGGGAAAAACACGCCCCGTTTGTTTGGAAGGTTCTTTGGGGGTTGAAGTTTTAGAACCAACTTTCGTTGTCTCATCTTTGTTTTAGTTGCAGGGGATATTTTGGGTTATCCGTTTTAGTTGTAGGGATACTTTAGGTTATCCCGTTTGGTCAGGATACTTTGGGTTATCCCTTTTTAGATGTGCTTCCGCTTGCTGTCAAATGTCTTCATCAACAATTATTTATTTGCTTTAATTTATCGTTTATTAGTTTTTCATCTCCAGTCTGAGCTTTTGCGATTTCGCCGCTCGAACTGCGAGGGAGTGTTAGTCTGTATTATATCATCGGGCTCGAGCCCATGCCCCAAGACTCTATTGTATAATATTTATATGTCCATGTAATTGCAGTAAAATCAATCATCAATCACTTACAATCTCATTATTCAACACATTATTCTTCCCAAAATCTCAAATCGCAGTTGCTGTCGATATCGTGCAGGTACACTTTTCTCCATGTATTAGGGTTTTGTAAATTTGGTTAATCATTTAGGCTGTTGATTGATAATAAAAGACTTTGATGGTTTATGTCTCAAATCTAAACACGTAACTTAAGGTTTCAGTTAAAACTTTACAAATCTTTGCATCTGTTTCTATTGAATTGCAGGTTTTAATGTTGTTTTGTTTTTATAATCTTATTATTCTAATCTTCTATGGTGCAGTTATAAAATAAAAAAACTAGTAGTAGATTGGAAAACACCTTGCAAAGAAATAGCTCATTCTCAATGAAGTGAAACAATATATATAAATTGGATTTTAGTAAGAAAAAACGTCCTTGAATTGTATGTATGGAAGGTGTTTGCTTTTCTCCTTAGACCTTGCTAGGTCTTCTAAAATAATTGTTGGAAAAAAAAAAAAAAAAAAAAAAAAAAAAACCATCTAAGTGTGAAAAATATTTCTTTTTCTTGTATCAGGAAAAAGATGGTAGAACTCTATCAACCTAAGCAAAACTACGAGGTACTACTACTAGAAGCTGTGAAAGAACATGCCAAAATTGTAGATCGCATAGCTGCATATGTAAGACGTTATTAATACTTGTTTGTTACTCTGTTTAAAGTTAATTGCTCATTTTATTATTATTTTTTATTCTGTTTAGTATTCAAAGAGAATTGAAGTATTCAAAAAAGAGTCTCAAGAGTCAGCTTATCAGATCTCTCAACTTGTGGAACTTCTCACACAACTTCACACAACTTCAAAAGACATTTCAGGATGAGAAAAAAAGAGAGGAGTCAATCATAGGTATATTCATATGCATATGTGTAGATATATGTAAGCTAAGTGTTCATTATTATATGTAATATCCATGGATTTACATACTCTTTCCAACAGCTGAAACCGAGTCACTCTCTTTTAAGCTTGAAATAGCATGTGATGTGGTCAAACATTTGCAAATAGATCTCATTGACCATCAACTAGAGCTCGATTTTGAATCAGTTTCTAGGAGGGCTGTATCTAAGCAGGTTAGTGACAATCTTGAGATTCGCCCGATCCATCATTAATTAATCGGCTGTTATTATCATCAAATTAATTAGTTGTAATAATAATGTTGTGCAAGCTGTTTATTTAAATTTCTGATTACTTTGCGATGAAATGGGAGATCAGATGCTAAGTTTGAATATACCACCAGACGATCCTCTTTTAGTCCCCATATTGGCGAAATCAGATACCATTATAGCACACGAAGAAGAGGAGATTCGGAAGCTGGAAGAACGTATCAACTCCTTAAATGAAGAGGTATACATTGTAACATAAGATATCCTTGCTGTGTTTAATTTTCGTTTGATCAAAACTATAGGCTTGACCTAATTCATTATGATCGGTGTCGAGCACAAAAGTAAACTAAAGACTGCAAAGGATATGTTGATACCAAGCAAGATGATATGAAGGAGATTGAAAAGGTAAAGAACTTTGATCACATATTCTTGGGTAAAAGCCATAAAATAACAACGTACTTTCTAAAATTTATCGAGTTGAAACACATACTTTTTATTAACATATATACCATCGTCTTTTGATTTTGTTCCGACTTCACCCATATGACCGATTTATATTAATATAACATTATATTAAATAATATTATTTTATTACAATATGGGTAAAGTCGGAACAAAATTTGAAAGTACATGGGTCTATATGTTAATAAAAATATATGTTTCAACTCGGTAAATTATAGAAAGTACGTTGTTATTTTATAGCTTTTACCCCATATTCTTTCATCAAAATACCACCAAAGGAATTTTCTTGTTTTCTACTTAATGATTAACTACTTCATGGCTTTAGTATAAACTTAATATATAAAATATCAAGTTACATATGAAATTAAGTTAATGAAATAAACATATATATATCCCGTTATTAACATGTAAACAGAATCCAATGGACAAAATCAAGCCCTAATTCGAGGTTGCTCAGAGCCCTAATTTTAAGTTTCTCTAGTATATGGTTGTGGGTTTTGAATTGATATGATAACACAAGAATTACATAATAAATGATAAATAAAGCTTGAAATTAATTGTCCTTTAATGGCAGATTAAAGTTCAAACAAGACTTCAAAAATTAGATATGCAATTAGATCCAAGAACTTCGTCAATTGGCATACCGATTAGTGATGGATTTGGAGCATTGTGTTTGTGTGTGGCTACAAGTGAGAGAACATAGGGGTGATACGTATAAGTGAAAGAACCCTACAAGATAACAAAGCCATGTTCTTTAACAAACAACGGGGATCTATGTCATAGTGCCGGGTTTTAATCTTAGTACCGGGCTCTAATGTCTTCAACATGACAATACTTTTATACGAGTCAAAACATGTTATGTTTTTATATAAGAGTGACTTGTAAAATTTATCTATTTTATTGTAAATGGATGTAGTTTTCCATTATATTACAAGCAAGGAAATCCAAGAAACCCACGATACTATGTTCATCCTTATAATAGTGCATTGAGAATACCAAAGATAAGATTTATTGGATATTAACTTATTAATCCATGTAAGTCAAGATTAGTGTAGTATTTATGTATGTATATAAGTTAAAGGGTCTAGTGTCAATAGTAAAGTTAATAACCGAAAAAGCAGTTATAAGCGGTTATGGCGATTAAGTTTGTAGGTTGTGTCGGTTTGTAAAACATATACCGGTTCATAGTGTCGTTTGGTGGGTTATATATACCCATAAACCAAAGTCTGTAAAACCAAATGATTGATTATATAACAAATAAACTTAGTATACTTTATATTCGATTGTTCACAAAGAGATAGACTAACAATTGGCATCGAGCCAAAGGATTCGAACGAGAGAGCGAACCGATTGATTCGGGGAATCAATCAAGAGTAGAAGTAGACCGTGCGCATACCGGTCAAATCAAGAAGAAAAGCGAAGCGATTGATTCGGGGAATCAATCAAGAGACAAAAAAGTACTAACGATTGGGAATCGTTTCAAGATAAGAAGAGAGGAGTAAACATACGGTTGTGCGACCGCCGCCGTGTTTGCTGGGAGAAGAAATAACCACCGCCGCCGTGTGGTTGCGGGAAAAGAAAATAGACCGATTAACCACCATCATCGTTTGATTAAAAAATCGGAAGAATAACCTAATGCGTGTAGAAGGAAGAAGGCATGAAATTTTAGATTAAGGAAAAGGAAATATCAAAAGGAAGAAGAAGGGGTTTGTGTTGGGTCGTGTGTTTGGCACAAAGGACGACCAAGTATACATAAAAAGGGGCAACACAAGAGACCAACGATGATATCTGAGTTTTTTAATTCGTGATATTATTTTAACCTTTTCTATTATTAGTAGAATAGATTTTCTCTATTACAATTCAGTATTAGAAAACATTTAGAATTGCTTGAGAATTATTGTGATTAGGCGAGAAAGTTTAAGTTCGACCATTATTAGCGTAAAGTTTAGAAGTATTAAGATTATATTGTTTTTAGAAGTTGCATATTACTATTGTGGATTAGAAAGAAGAATTTAAGGTCGACTATTATTAGAATTATATTGGTATTAGAAGAAATCCAAATCGAAAGATATGGCGGAGATAAAAGCAACAGAGTTATTTTCACCACATCATTACCATCATATCAATGCCGGTTTAAGCAACACAAATTATACATTATGGGCATTAAGAATGAAGAAGATATTAACGGCAAATGGAGTATGGGATTTAGTAGAAGGAGTAAGTACATCAAAGAGATTGATGTAAAAAGGATAGTTCGGCGTCATCATACCTATTTCAAGGTTACCGAAAGATTTGCAAATGCAAGTTGCGGGATGTGAAACGACAAAAGAAATTTGGGACTCTCTAAAGTCCAGTTTATTGGAACGAAAGATGTACAACAAGCACACTCGTAACAACTTAAATCCAATTTGAGAGACTTGTCATGAAAGAAGATGAATCAATAGATTCATTTCTTTGGGAGGTTGATGAGTATTATTACAAAGGCGCTACATGTGGATTGACGTTTGATGAACAAACAAAAGTACGAAAATTCTTGAATGCGATGCCTTATGAAGAAAGGCTTAAGTTTAGAAAAAAGTGAGGAAGATAATAGTGAGAAATTGTTATTCACACGTCAAGGGAATAATGAAATTATGAACGCAACTATGGAAATGATAGACGAGGAGGTGGTAATTAGACACGAGGAAGAGGCCAAGGAAGATTCACAAGAGATAGTAAGAATGGAGATAGTTATGATAGAAACAAGAGAAACTATGGAGATCAAAACTACCATAGGAGACTTTAGAAATAGAGTGCTATAATTGTCATGAGTTTGGACACTTTCTTTGCAAATTGTCCAAAACCAAACCGTAGAGAAGAAAGCAAACCTTGTGTTGAAGATGATGAACCAGCACTATTAATGGTTACAAGCAAAGATGAAAAGGAGATAGCATCCTAATTGTCATTGAACATGAAATTCCAACAGAAGATTAGAAGATCTAATAGAAATTGATTTGAAGAGTAAATTAGAGTTTTGGAAGTTTGAAATGCTTCACCATTTGAGAAACAAATTTTAGAGAACCTCGTTGAGAGATTGCACAAGCAAAGAGATGAAAGAGTTAAAGACAGTACCATGAAGTCGTTTCAAATGAGAAACATCTAGAAGAAGAAAAGAGTTGACAAAAATGCATGTTCAAGATTTCGTTTATTAAATCATGCAACAAGAAAGTTGAACTTGATACAAGTATTACAAGAAACAAATTGTTGGATCTATTGAAGGAGGAAGTTCAAGACATAGTGTAAGATCAAGATAAAGTGGAAACAAGCCAAAGTTTAAAGATAAAGATGATGGAGCTTGAAGATATCGAAGGCATGGATTAATAAATTAGGGAGGAGTATTAGATATTAACTTATTAATCCATGTAAGTCAAGATTAGTGTAAATCTAGTGTGTCAATAGTAAAGTTAATAACCCACTTATGGCGATTAAGTTTGTAGGTGTGTCAAAACATATACCGGTTCATAGTGTCGTTTGGTGGGTTATATATACCCATAAACCAAAGTCTGCAAATGATTGAATATAACAAATAAACTTAGTATAAGATTCGAGCACAAAAGCAAGATTGAGCGCAACCAACATATAATTGATATGGATGAGGAATCCGTAAATTTGTTCACCAAATGGCTTAAGAAGTTGTGTTCCAGAAGACACTAAAATTAAAGGTACAGTAGATAATGTTAGAGTTTATTAATTTTTATCATTGAGCTTCGTTTCTAATTCTTTTTTGTTTTGTTTTGTTTTGTAATCTGTCTAGGCCAGGGATATCAACAACACAAGGATATACATGCAACAGTGAACAAGACCTAATGACTGGGGGTTTCATTTGTTTTTCTTAAGAGCTAATTTCATCATGCAACTTATCACCCTTGGGGGTCGATATCAGCCCAAATATGTGAAAGTAATGTGTATCTGTAAGCGCGCACAAGTACAGACATCAGACATGTGTGCTAGTGTGAGAAATACGTTTAAAAATGTTGTAAAAAAGATTCGCGTCAGTAATCACAAACACGAAGAGAACACAATGCCCATGCAACAAATATTATATTTGAAAGAAGTAAACATACCATTCCAAAGAAGTAAACATACCATCCATAAGTAAATGTCACTTATTTACAAAATGTTTCGGTTAATAGAAATGCAACAAAAGCCACATTCCGAGTTTCCGGTTATTACATTTACAGACAGGAGTCCCTGCCAAATCAATGTTTATTTACAAAAAAACTATGTTTATATCCATTCTACATCACATAAACTTGTGCACACGAGCCTGGTATCTAAACAACAATGATGCGTGAATCGGATTGAATAGCATAAGGCTCTTAGCTAAAAGTTTAAAATGCATGACCAAAATCATGTGGTGCAGATTGCATTTGGTTGGGTGTGTGAGGGCTTTTTGATCCTGAATCTAAGCCAGCATCACCGTTTTGGGGAGGGTCACTATACCTGCGGCTGTGACCACCGGACCCAATCCTAGAGTCTAGCCGCGAGGGACCGTTGGCAGCAGAATCAAAAGCAGATCTCCAGTCATCACCTGTTGAGTCTCCGTTAATTCTTAGATTATCTGTTGATGTCAGATCATATGATCAATTCCTTAAAATTGGAACAGAGGGAGAACATAAAAGTTTATATTCTTAACTGGATAATGGAAAATTAAGTAATAGACCCTTCTAATGTGAGAGTAGAGGTTGCAAACTCAGGACCATTTACTAATGAATGGGTTGATGCAGTTAATGTTATATCTCTAGGGTAAACAAAAATTAGCTTATAAGGTAACAGATCAAACGTCGCCTGAAGTGTATTACTCATGCATGCAACATACTAACTCGCTTTATTCACCGTCAATTCAACCCGTTTTAAAGTGTATAAAAAACTGTGTTCAACTCACACCCTTTTGACCCACATGTTTCTACCAAAATATGCAAGATAAAAGAGGCAAAGAGTCAGGATAAATAGTACCTGCAAGACAACCATTTGACATGGTTGAAGGTGCAACTGTTTGATTATCATGATGACCGAGTTGCCTGGCAAGTTCAGAGAGCAAAGAGTATTGTCTCTGAACTTTCTCTCTTTTACGCTTCACATTACTATCCTCTTGAAGCAATTCTTCAATCATCAACGTACTTTGGGAACTATGAAACAGTAAAACAGAAGTAATGAATTTCCTTTTACATATAATCAAGGCAAGAAGAAAAGTAGATTAATGGGTTAATATTACATGTAATCTAATATGCAGAATGAGTAAAACGCAGATGCTGACCTTACAGAAATGTAAAGCTTATTCAGCATTTCTTCTTTAGCTTTTTCTACTTGGCAAAGAACAACAGCCTACACAACACAACAAAATGGGAAGTTTAAATAAACATAGGTTGGATCACACACAATGATCATGGATTTGGAAAGATAAAGAAATACCTTGGGAACATTTGCTGCGAGGCTGTTCAAAACAGCCTCACAATAACCACGTACTTCTTGAACCATCCAACGAAGTTCTTCCTCTGGATCTGCAGGCTTTCTGGGCGCTGTATCCTAATATTCTCATGTAACTTTAGTTTAGAAATTAACAAGTATGTAATCAGTTTCTATTGTTTGAAAAACAGATTCTGCTTTTAAATTTCTTATTATTCAGGGGTTACATATTCATTGTCATACCAACTAAAATAAAACTGATCATTATGAGAAACAAAACTATGTAAACATCCTATTTTCACACACAAAAATAGTACCGTAGTATTTTTGTTCATTTTAACTATGAATTCCTTAAATTATCAGATTTTCCAGAGACTTAATTAAATATCTGACTATCTTATTATCACAGCCTAAAACAACAGGAGCACATTCTCGAGACTATATTTTACAGGCCACTTTGTTAGAGCTAATTATCTCAACTAATTTTTTGTTATCACATAATCAATATAAGAATATTCATCCAAACACCCACCTAATCATTCAACTAATTATTTTTAAAGATGCAACATATAATTGAGTTTATGTTAAAATACAAATACATCATAATACTCAGTTACTCACAAGTGACGCATCTGGTTGACTTTGCCGAATGGATGGACAATCTTCTTTTGTAACCACTTGATCCTCTTTGTCACCGGTTATGGATTTTAATTTGTTTAACCACTCAGCTTTTTCAGCAGCAGTCTCAGCCTTCAACACAACAGTGCTGTGAGCTGTAGGACCACTTAAAGTTAAACCTTTCAACATTGTCTTATATGACACCTTGCTTGTTATCTTGAACACTAGGCTGGGCGCCTTTTCTTCTCCCTTTGAACTCTTAGAACTTTTGGACTGGGAAGCTTCTTCTTCAATTTCTTGTATATTAGATTCCTAAGGCATAAAAACTTAATGTAGTAACAACACGTCTTCAATTAAGCATTAACTGAATATCAAGCGTAAAGGATAGTAGAAAAACATCAAGGTAAATAAAATTTGCTCTTAGTGTTGTGTATAGAAAAACATCAATTTAAATTTGAAATCCCTCTTAAGGTCCAAGCTTCAGAGGAATACGCAACCCATACCTCTAAATTAATGACGCCACGAAAATATCTATCTTCTTGTTTCTTAGTGTATCCAAGCTGTAAAGGAATACATAATCCATATGAGTCCAACAAACAAGCTGTTTTGTTAAGACGATTGTAAAAGATATAAATTTGACACTCTGATGATGTTACTAACCTTCCCAGTTTTCTTATTTAAAACAAACCATCTCCTGCTCCATCCATTAGTTTTTGTACTTTTCTTTAACAAGAATCCTGCAACACAAATAAATGATACAATAGTGAGTGTGCAGTATCAGTATGTCAGATACTTGGTGGATGTCTGCCCCAAGGTTCTCATCCCACAATACTGGCTCAATTAAAGGATCTCACAAACAATATATACGAAAAATAATCATGTTCTCAATAAACGATGTTTAGGATAATATATAAACAATAAGTAAAAATGTGAGAAAGATGTAAAAACCTGCTACAATCTCCCCCTCAGGTCCAGAGATTTTTAAGGCAGGTGCCTCTCGCACATCCTTATCTTTTTTTGTGTCTTTTAGTATATTCAATTTTAAGGTCCGCCCAGGCTCTTTCCCACCGTTTTGAGGACTAGTCGCCTAAATTAAGTACAGATAGTAAAAGTTCAAAGTAAATAAATCTCAGGTTATTGGTAAGGAAATTTATAACTTCAAAGCATATTGATCATGCAATAAATGTTGATTTGATGTACCCCATTATGTAAATATGGCTCAGCGTCAACGGCCTTCTCGGAAGAATTTATTTTAGCATCTTCCTCTCGTCTCTGCTTATCCATCCTGGCATGAATATGAGAATGTCTTGTTATATAGGAAAACATAATCTAAATAAGCAATTAAACAAACTGCACGAGTCCCTTCAAATTTTATGAACAGTTAAATGATATCTTGTGTCATTCACATGTTATAACATGCTAAGACTTATTATTTTGAGTACTGACCACACCTTTTCTGCACAAGATGATTGAAGTGTTTTGGTTGGATGAACACACGCTCCATGTCAACAAGTGCAGCCACCATGGTCTTGGCTTCATTCTTAAACCCCTCCAGGGCAGCAGTTGCTATTGACACAACCTAGTTGAAAAATTAAGCAACAAAAGTACAATATTAAAGCACAAAAAAAGGGTTCACTAGGAATATCATATTGAATTGCAGGTAATATTGATGCGCACCTCTCTCTTGAATGGAGGATATCTTCCTAGGCCTGGTGTAGCATTTGCCGATGCTGAAACTACATCCACAAGCACATGATGAACCTGTGTATAATCAAGTCTCATTAAATCAAGTTATAGAAGAGAAGGATAAAAAAGCAGAAGGTAAATAATATAGATAAACGAAAAGATAGGATAAAATGAGTGAATTTTACCTCATCTACACAAAGGCGTGATGGTTCTTTTGCCGTTTCTAGTATACTTCTTATTAAAAACCGCAGTCCTTTCTCTGGACAAATAAGATAAGGTTGGTAACCATCTGCTTCAAGCACAACCTGATAAAAATTCCGCAGTCATCATGTAGTGATGGATATAATTTTGAGTGAAATAAATGAAGATAATCATACCCTCTTAACGTTATTCAAGTCAAAATATTTGTCTAGAGGAAGCTGCTTGATCCTATTTGGAAAATTACCCTCAAAACTTGCAACAACTTTCCACCCACTACCCTGAAAAAGTCACCCGCATAACTAAATGAAAGTGTTAAATGATCAAGCTGAATGAAAAACGATGGGCAAGTGTCCCTCTATGAAACATCTTATTAACCGAAATTTACCAGTTTATTACTATAAACCATTTTAAACAAAGTGTTGTCTGATAACATCGAACAATTGGTGCTAAATGACCCATCACATTATAATCGATTACTACCTGTAGTATTAAGCCATCCGCACATTATATCACGATATGAATCCAAAAATTTGAAAAAAAAGTGGGTATATGTAGGTTGGCAAGGATACCATTTATCTGCAATTATATGTAAACATAAAATAGCTGTAACACGGATGTTTTTTTCGTTTGGAAAGTAACCCATAGCATGCCTATGTTGTAACTTGGGCAATATTACATGAAATATTATGTGACATATCATTTGCCATGAACAAATAATAAAACAATAAGAACTTGGAATTTCTGTGTTGACTCTTTAATGTTAAGACCCTTTACTTACATTGCCTCCATGTCTGTATTTTTAAGATAGGGGTCAAAAATCGTTTTTTCTTTCTTTTTTTTTGTCTGTAGGTTATTGCGGATGTGTATGAATTCTTAAGTAATAAATGATGGAAATTAGTTTGTTTAAATCAAGTCCACCTTGCACGGAACATTTTTGTGAAGTTAATTCACAACAGACAGTAGAAAATCAAAGCTACCAAAAATCTAAGTTATTCACACTGTGCATATATAGCTCCTCGTTTCAAATGCTCACCTCCCCGCTAGATATATGTTGAAGAAATTTGTCCTCAAATTCACGGCACAGCTCCAAAGCCAGAGCCCTTGTACCTTCAGAACCACGGACCATTGATTCTCCAAGCCTTACCAACTCATCCTGCACAACTTGAGATTTACCTTGAAGCCTGTGCAAGTTTTAGAAGAAAATAAAAATGATTAGTTTGAAGGCCTAACAGAAATGAAACAAAAAGGGAGTGTATGTGAAGATGATAATGCAACTACGGTATAAGCTATATATAATCAAACTAGAATCAAAGAGCGTTTGTCTGATTACAACTAAGCTCCTTATATTTGGTCATTTCCTACATATTGTGAAACTCGCATGTAAATAAAAATCCATAGAAACATCAAGAAAAAGATATTATGATCCATCACCAACTACAAAATATTTAAAATCTGAGCAGTTAATTAGGAGAGGTTAATATATGGTACAGCAGTAAACATTTCAAGAAACATGTAAAATATTTAACAAATTAACAACAATGAAAAGACAGAGAGCTGATCGAATCGTCCATCTTACCCTGATAAAAGACTTGAAAGCCTAATTTTCATACGGCTCGCATTTGATCAGAAAGGGTTGCCACCAAGGCTATTCTACCAAGCTTACTCTGAGGAGCTCCTGGCAGCAAACTTTTTAAACTTTCACTTTCAGCTAGCCAGGAAATTTCAAATGAGTTATCAGATCCCGACGGTGCTGAAGCGATGGAAACCGGTTGACCAATTAGAGCAACCCATGGGATATCAATTGTACTCTCTGGTCCTTGACCTAACAGAAGTGCTTGAGTAGCTGCAAGGACTTTGGGATCTGATGAAACTTGATCTATTTTAGTGATGACACCAACAGTTCTTGTAACTACAGTAACCAAAAAACATGTTTAAGACTTAAGGATTTATAAAAAATATGAATATAACTTAGACAAAATTTTGTAGTACTAAAACAGACTAAACTCACATTCTCCGTCATATTGCTTTGCCATTCTAAGTGCTTTAGCAGAGGAAATTTCTGGTGCCTGAGCAGCTGGTATTATAACCAGTAGTATAGCATCATTGTGTTGGGCATATCCCTTCTGCAAGAACACTAGCTATTAGAATACGAGTAGATTGCATTCTTACTGAGAAAAAATACCGGTATAATTATAATGAAAGCAACTCACCAGTGAATCATTTAGTTTTCCTTTATCGACTCCAGGCAAATCAACCAACTTCAAAGGAGGTGCTATCATATGAGTCCATAGATTAATATTAGTTAAGTACCGACACAGGGTACATATATGAGGGAAGCAGTTTATAACATGAAATTCCAGTATTTAAAATTTCATGTTGAACTGTATCATCATATCAAAGAATGTGATTCAACAAAAATCTAACTTCGAGGAAAGCAGGAGAGGAGTTATTATAATTCATCCAAATGTAAGTGTCCATTTAAGAATAAAGGATAAGGATCCTTTCATGTTATAGTTTTGTTTTTAATAATCATGTATGTCTCCATCTACCAACTACAGGAAGGTTTTTTTATACCTCCATGGAGTGCTTGTCAAAGAAAATGGAGGTGGTGTTCAAAATTTATTCATTTAAATAAATGCATCCTAGACTCACCTGTACTGTTCAAGTTCCATATATATCTCCTCACGACTCTTGCTTGATGTTTTACTGAGTTTATCCTGTAAAGAACGCCGAAGAGCACCTATAATTGAACAGAAGGGGGGCAATCACAATCAATATCACTATGACATCAACCTACATATGTAGAGAAAAATATATGTGCATGAGTCTCCTTTCTTTATGAGGACTCACTTGCAGACACAGGTTGGGATTTATTATCAATTTGCAATATAATTGATTTGCTGCTTAAGTTAACATCCCTCTTTAAGTCTATGCATATAGGTGCACGAGTTGCACCACCTTCACCAGTAGGCTGCGCAAATAAGTCCAAATGGGAAGCAAATCAGTCAGAATTAGATACTTGATTATATACTAAAAGTTACAGTTCTACATATGTACAAATGATGCAATATCGAATTGTATCAAAGAAGCCACTAACGAGTGCAAAACAATATTAAGTTACTATAGTGTAGGTGTAAATCATAAAGTGTTCACAAAAATACATATACTACAAATTATTGAATAAACGGAATGGGAACTAAAAAGAATCAATGTCTTACCAGGGCAGGATGTCCAATCAAGCTATTCAGCACTGCTGATTTACCTGCACCCTGAGCAAGTTGTGGTCCATAGTTAGAAACTTGATAATATTACAGGAATATCTAGTTTGAATTTATGATGTTAATCAAATTTCATGGTTTTCTGGATAAGTAGATAAGATGCCACCAGAACTTGATATAAAAAAATAAATTTGCTACCGAAAACAACATATAATGAAGTTACATAAATATTTCCTCCAACTCTTGGATTAGTAAATAGTAATTAATAGAATTATTAAGCAATTATCATCATAACAAAGGCATGAAATTGTCGTAGCAACAGTCACATTTGCATCAAGCAGCAAGGAAAAGAGTAAAGAACACGGTAGCATAGGTAATACAGACGAATTCTTTTGAACATATGTAGTAACTAGCCAATATAGACAAATTCGATCTTCTATATAGTGCGTGCCTTAAAGCGTAGCAATGTCAAACTTATCATTGTGGCCATACATTTTTGTGACAGCCTCGTAATACAACCTCTATAGTACGGCAATTTTAAACTTTTAGTATGGCCAGCTGATGCATGGAAATTGAGCAAGGTATCCTAACACATGCTATGTGAAACTTAGAATTCGCAAACCAAAGCTTACAACTCTATACTGTAACAACTAAGTAAAAACATATCAGGTGTCACGTCATCTTTTTTACGTAGTAACAACTAATGTCGATAGAATATATGCTAAACAAAAGAGTAAACCAATGATCTACAATAACACCTACTACATTACGCAAACGATACACTCAAATTACGAATGACAACACAGTCAGATCAATAAGTTTCGTATTAGACGGACATACATACAGTATTTCCTAAAGCAACAACGTTCAAAAAGGTCGAAATACATCTAGAATCATCATCGTCAATATCTTCGTCATTAAGCATATCAACAGCCTGCCTCATCGAATCAGAGAGGTGTACTAATTCTTCCATCGCTTCCATTTTTATATCTATCAGCTCAAATTATCAAAATGTGAATGAGATCGCGCGTAAATACAAAATCTACGCGAATGAAATACAAAAATGGAAGAAAATGAGACGTGAAATAATTTATGATTTGTGTGTGTGTGTGTGTGTTTAGTGTGCGTTTGTTGGAGATGAAACGGTTATAACTGAAAATGGAGCTGGTATTGTTTTTAGAGCGATGTTTTTGTAATATGAGTAACCAAGGATCTCTAATCCCAATTATTGTATTATCGTGGAAAATAGAGTCGGTTGAAAGAGTTTAAATTCAGAATGTCATTTATTATTAAATGTATTAGTTATACGCACGAGATTTTTTCTAAAATTTTTAATAATGTTTTTTTATCTATTAACAATTAAATATGTTACTTTTGTTTTTGTTTTAATTACGGTTTTGAATTTTCAATTATGTTTGACTCACGTGGCAGGGGTCTATGTATAGTTTTGCATAAACATGATCATCTTTGTATATAAAATTTAGTTACCACATGTTGTTTTTGTGTTTGATAATTTTGATTAACTCATAGAATCTTATACTAAAATATTAAATATTCATAGTTTTTGGTACACATAGCTAACTCATTTAAATTAGCTTATTTATAAGATGAAGTGTCACATCCACAAAATTATAAAGAAAGAAGTTGCTTCTTCTTATCGAGCTCCAAACGAAATATCCTTAATTAGCTAATTCCGGTTTATGGGTCACAAGCTTTATGGTTTTGTTATCTTTATTTATTATAAGCAAAAAAACAATATATACTTTTTGATAGTGTCTACCATAATCCATCAAGCTTTCCTTTCAGATACATTTCATACTTTGCAGCCTTGTCTCACATTTTTAAAATCTCTTCAAACATTCTAGCACTTTACTTTTAAAATTTTAGCTTTGCAGCAATTATTTCTAACTCAAATTTGATGAATTTTTACTCATATCAATTTATGTCCACTACCCATTCTGTTTGAAACACGAATGTTGCAAGCATATGTATCTTATCACATGAAAGACCAACATTAAAAATAAAATAAAAAGATCAAACACGCAAGAATTTTAACAATGGGAGACAGGAAAAACCATCCATGCTCCAAAATTCAATATATACTAAGCATCCATAGGTATTACTAAAGGTGAGAAATGTTCAAAACTACCAATAAAAATACGGTATATTCCTAAGCTTTTAGCAACTGCTTTGGAAGTAACAAAAATATTGTTATGCAAAACCATCATCCCAAAATGAAAAAAAAAAAAAAACGAGATACGGGTGTTTATTGTGCACTCGATGAACATAATCTATATTTTCCCTTAACGCGCGTGTTGGCAGTTGTAGTGGTTCTTCTCCTTCTAAGCGGTTGCAAACCTTGCATTCCTTGCCGCACCTCATTAGCAGCAGTTGTGTCGGCAACATCCTTGTAATGCTTTCACGATTTCCGGGCTCATTGCTTCACTGGCTTGCTCTATCCATTATCACGCAGCAGCAGTTTTGAGATCATATACAGAAAATAATAGAAAAAATATTCTTATACTAACAATTATGAATTACCTTATCTTATTGATGCATGATGTAGCTATAGATGACACCATTGTATGTATCCCAATGTTCTTCTGCCAATTTTATCTTAACTGATATTTAAGTGTTGTATTTGCTACCAATAACTGTCTTTATGTGTCTAAGGATTTCTGGGGGTTGGATTTTTGCCAATGTTTTACAGCACCAACCAAAGATGGGGTGGATGATCCTCCTGCACCAGGCTCACCTAGCAACTATAAATGCAAGGGTCACTGGGTGGAGTAAGATAAAACTTAATGCAAATTACACTATTTACTTAATTTGCAAAGAGGGTTGATAAAAATAATGTTTGTAAGAATATAGTGGTAATTTGCCTAAGACCATAAGTTTAAGGATGTTAAATGTAACAGATAAAATGATCTATGATTAAACTCAGTAATTTTACCAGATTCATTAATGTTGGCAATGAAAATTTGGTCCTTTCATGATCATACTTTCCTTTTAAGACATCACCAACGACGTATTCTTGTGACAGAGCTCTGATTGCATTCTGCAAGTCACAAAAATCCAGTACTAAAAATCATAATTTGCCACAAAAATCTTGATAAATCTAATTATAATAAATCAAACCACATCTAAACACTATCTTCAACAGGTTGTTTTATAAAATGATTATTTGGCATTGATTATTAAATGGTATTTAATCACTTCCAAAACACATCTGAAGTTCCAAACACCCCTTAAAAGATGTGAGAAAGAGAACATGAGCATAAGAAATAACTTATGAGCTTTTTAGATTCACATGTTTAAAAAGATGAGAATAACATTATTCAGTCATACCTTAATAAGATAATGATACATACCATCACAAAGGCTTTTTCGAATCATACCTTAATAAGATAATGATGCATACCATCACAAAGGCTTTTTCGAATCAATTTTTAAAATTGTACCTTTGATTGAAGATAAAAGAATTGAAGTTCAATATATGGGCCATCTAAATGCTTACAAATTTCCACCTATACATTTGGTATATAGTATATCAAAAGAAGCGTGTTAACGGGTGGGCAGAAAATATTTCAGGTTTATACATGTTTAAGTGGGTATTATTGGGTTGGAAACAAATTTTATCATCTAATTTGTACGTAGTCTAATATACTGAGAAAAGAACAGCCATCCTTATTCTTTAGGAGAACAATCTAGGACCTTCATCTTTCTTTAAAACACATCGTCATTGGGAACAAGACACCACCTAGGAAACTTAACTAATAGAAAAGAAGACGTGAATTTGTACCTGTTAATAACTTAATACAAATAACCCGTAAAAACGTTTATTTATATTTTACGATCTTCTAATGTTTTGTCGATAACAACGTAAAATCATTTTAACGAACAAATAAAATACGTAAATAGTTTGAGCCAATAGTTTACTAACACACTTATATTTCATATAAAACACTAAACAAGTAATAGTGTTTACATGTTATTGAAATGCATATGTATAACAACTAGTGTTTACATATACTTATATATATATATATATATATACTTAGTATATATTGTAATTGGTAAAAATCTAAGTACTTGACCCATTGACTAGATACATTGAATGTAGTTGGGTAAAACCCAAAGTCCATGACCCATACCCATGGAGCATGATCCATAACCCATGACCCATTGCATGACATCATGTGATGAGTGTCTAAATACTCATCATTTTGTCTTGTTTAAAAGCGCAAAAACATCCGAAAACACTCGAAATGTATCAAATGATAAAATATCACAAATAAGTGTTTTATGTGTTTTAAATGCAAAAATATCAAAATCGGTGAAAACGTATCAAATTTGCATAATTGGCGCTTTAGTCCCCAAGTTTTAAAAGTTGTCAAAAGCAGTCCACAGTAAATCTAAATAAAGAGAAATGTTATTCAAGGTCCACGAAATATTCTAATTTGTCAAAATGGTCCTTGAATAAATCTTTTGTAAAATGGCGAAAAGGTCCTGAACTTTCAAAATTGTCAAAAATGGTCCTTGAATAAATCTTTTGTAAAATGATGCTTTGATCCTTGAACTATTGATACTTGTCACTTTTAGTCCTTGTGTCAACTTTGGAAAATTGGCGGTGTGGTCCCTCGTGAAATGGATAATTACAAAACAAGTCCTCGTCTACTAAGCCTTGTCAAACAGATTTGAACCCTTGTCATTCCCATTTTGACCCCTTGACCCTTCCATTTGACCCCCGGTCAAACCCAAGTCAAACTCTTGCACCTTTGCCGCCCACCTATTCACCTCCTTCTCCACTTGCCTGCTACTCCTCGATACACTCAACCCACTCTCCTTTTCCCTTATCTCTTCCACACCTCACCCCTCATCATATCACCTATCCACCCCCCCTAGCTACAATTTCAGAGCCACAGAAGTCAAAATTGGGTTTCCCGCCAAAACCATCTAATGGCTAAATTGCACCAAAAGTTATCAAAATGATCTGGAATCAAGTGGGATCCTCTCAGAAACACGTGGCAAGAATTTTTGAGCTATAAAAAGGAAGAGAGAAGGAGAAAAACGAGAGTAGCTAGTTTTCTTAATTTTTCTTAATGTCGAATTTTTTATAAATGTCTTAGTTTAATGAAAAAGGTTGTAATTTCAGTTATATTGTATCTCTTTTAAGTTAAAATAGCATTGTATTGGACTTTTAAGAATCAATACCCAAGTTTGGTTAAATTTCATGTTTTGATAATCCACTGTTGAGAAGTTCAGTTTCAAAAGCTTGTTTCCAAGCCTTTAATAGTTTGTTCTCAAGTTACAAGAAGTTATTTAAGCCATTTAAAGCTTTTTACAAGCTTTGGAATCATTTTCAAGTAATTTTGTATAATGGTCAACAAAAGTCAACAGAAAGTACATTTAGCAATGGTGATGGATAATGGGATTGAAGCAGGGTGAATTGGGTTGGAATAGGCTTATTTAATGTAGTATTGGGTTTGACATTGGTCTGCAAACAATTTGGATACACATGAGTGAGTTTCTCGGTTCCATTTTGAGCCATTTTACATATTAAGCTTGTTTCGATTTGTGTTTGATTTTAGTGCCTACTTGCTTCTTCCGAGGTTAATTAGGTTATTTAGATTTGGTTTGATCCTTATCACATGTTGGTTCATCAGTTTGCTCATTTTTTTTAGTCTTGACAGTAGGATTCTAGGGTGTTTGGTTTGACTGCACTATCTGTCTTAGAAGCCTCATCAGTGGGTAACTTTTGTTGTTTCATGTTTATCAAGTCATTTGAAACTCATTTGAGTCAGTACCTTTGCACCTGTTTCACTCAAAAGTCAAAATTCCACTTCTTGTTCAATAACTGTTTACTGTTAAGGAATTACAAGTCCATAACTTTCATTTAGGTGTAGAATCAATTAAGCTAGCTTATTTCAGTCTTAATTCATCATAATATACCATTTTTAGTTCATAAATCATGATCAAAATCCAGTTAAGTCAACTTTCCACTTTTTCTTAAAAGTCAAATTGCAAATTCAAGTTTGAGCCAAAATGGAAAGATTTTCATGGACTCATTTCTCGAGTCATTTTCTATGAAACTTGTTGTTTTAGGAAGTACCATGGTCTATTTTCTTATATCTAATTTAGTAGATTTTGTGATTTTTCTAAAAGCTCAAACCAAATTTATCAAATAGGTGCTAAGTGCTGTGCAAGAGCACGTGGCACCGCATGGCTTTCAGAACTTGCGACCCTTGCCACAAGCTCATTTGAGCTTGGCAAGGTCTGCTTTTGGTCTTAAGGTTCTTGGCCAGGTCTAGATTAGTTTCCAATTTTTAGTTTGCGGTTGTAGCTTATTTTGAGTGCTTAAATTCTTGCTTAAAGTAGGAACCTCCTCATGTGTTTGCATTCATAAGCTCATCTCATCAAATCCTTTGAGCTTGTGATTTAGAAGTGTAGGATAGTTGTTTTAAGTTTCATTTTGGTTCCTTTAGCATATTAGAGCTTCTCCTTTGGTTTGGTAGCTTTTGGTGAGCTTTTGGCTTATCAAGTGCTTATTCCATTAAGCATTTACACATCAGCTTCAATATCTTCCACACAAGCTCCTGATTTTCCATTTTCTTAGCTTCTTATTATTATTTTAAGCATTTCCTGAATTTTTCAGATTTTTCCTAGCTTGTTTGGTATTTTTCTTGATTTTAATTAGTTTTTAAGTATTTTTAAATAGCATTTAATAAAAAAAAATTAAGAAAAGGTTCAAAAAAATAATTTTTCAATTTTCTTAAGTTAAGATAAATATAAAAAGAGAAAAAAATATTTTTCTAGATTTTTCTTAGTTAAATTTGTATTTTTAAATAATTTAATTAGTTTTAAATAGTTTTTAATTCATAGAAAATAGAAAAATAATCATAAAAATACAAAAATAGTTTTGAAAAGTTTATTTTGATATTTTAGACTTTTCCATTTCATAATTTTATTTTTCTAGCTTTATTTCCTAATTTCTTGTATTTTAATTAATTATTTAATAGTTTAAAATAGTTTTTAATTAATAATAATTAATTAAATAGTTATAAAAATAATTTTCTTTTTCCAAATATTTTCTTTTATCATTAGGATTGTAAAATGTATTTTCATATTTTTAGGATTTATATTGTATAAGTTTCACGTTTTTATTTGTCGTTTACGTAATTTTGTTTTAAAGCGTAAGTTTTAGGTTTTAAACGTTCATCATTTTAAATATAGTGATAGCGTTTATTTAATAGATTTTATCTTTTAATTTCCTTTAATTTGCATTTAAGCCCTGTAGTTTATGGGCTTTTCCTTAGTTATAATCATCTTGAATCTCTTTTCACGCTCAAATCTCTCGATCACTACATCGTCGACTATTCTCGCATTTCGTTGGGACTTAACGACACGGAAACACTATACTCTCGATCTTCATTGAGTTGGTGTGTGCTGTTTTAAGTTCCTTACGGCTGATCATTCACAAGTGATCAGCTCGCGTGAGAAAACTTGACGGTTTTGCACCGATCATAATGCATGAAGTCATGTTGGGTATTATCCATGGACCATGACCCGTGCCCATGATCCAATGTCTAGATACATTGTATCTACTTGGGTACCCATGACCCAAAGTCCATAACCCAAAGTCCATAACCCATGAACCATGATCCATGATCCATAACCCAAATAGGAGGAGCGTCTGGCAGATGTCCAGGAATACACTCGAAGGATCCCTCAAGCAAGGGATCTGGGGAACAGTAGTTGATTTTTGTCTATAAATAGTGAGTCATTTCCTCATTGTAACTCACCCCTTTCACACACATTCTCTCTTAGTGTTGTAAACTCTCTAATCTCAGATCCAACGGATCTTTTTATGTAGTTTTGTGTTTGTGTGATTCTCTAGGTTCCTCTTAAAGGCGAGATCACTACCTCTTGAAGTCGAGCAAGCTCAAGTCCATGGGTTGCCAAGCTTCGTCATCATCAAGACTACTGATGTTATCTTGTTGATAGTTCTTTCCTCTCTCATTAGAAGTGTTGTGTTGAAGACATAGGTGAAAGATGTCTAAAGGGTCAAGTTGAAGGCATTACTGAAAGGTGCCGAATATCTGTGTTGAAGGCATTAGTGAAAGGTGCCAAAGGTTCGTGTTGAAGGATGTTGATTGGATGACAACATCATATTTTTTATTTCTTATTTTATCTTAAAAAAATGCACTAACCTTTCTTGTCATTTTGTTTAGTTAAGCTTATTTTAATCAAGCCATAGAAATTCCTTGGTAACAAGATTACCTTTCCTAAAAAGGTATCTTAAACTACCACCTAGATCTCGAAGTAACCGAAGTTGTCTATTGACATTTTTTGTCAAAAGAAAAGGACACTCATAATTGCATTAGAGGTATGATTTTCTTAAAACTTATCTCTAAGTAACATTAGCTTAGAATAAGTATGCTTACATAGAAACCTATATGGTTATATTAATTTTTATTTTAACATATCTTTAGTGATATACGTAGCTTCATTAGGAAACCTTCTTGCATACGTGTTTCTTTTCCATCTAAAGTCTAGCTATATAAATATGTGTTATCTTAATCTAAAAATCAAACATTTCTAATAATAAAACAAGACACAAATCTCAAAAATTCCTCCTTCCCCATAAAATCTCTTCCGATCGTTCCAACACCACCAAACCCTATTTTTTTCAAATCTTCCACTTTCAAAAATACCTCTAATTCAAACTCCATCTTCCTCCTCATCTCACTCTTCAAAACCAAGGAAGAACTTCATCATCATGGTTTACATCACCTTCGTAATCATCGTCTTGACACTCATCGCTCTCGTGTATCCCATGATCAAGTTTTCTCATGGAGACATGTACTTTGTGTTGTTAATCTACATTTGTATCATATATCCAATCCTTTGTATTGCTCTTAGCATTGAAATAAAATATTACTAATATCTTAGTTTATCTCATTTATTTCTCATAATGTGTTTAATGCAGGTTTTACTGACCAGGTTTTAATATTTATAATTTTTCGTTATACCTATGGTCTACCCTAATGCACTAACGGGCAGTGTATATGGTCGTGTGTAGTGTAGTATTCATGAAACGAGGTCGTCCCAAGAGCTATGTGTGCGGATTTAAATGTTAGGAATTAGAAATTCCGGTATTAAAGAGTCGGTCACCTCAAGTATATGTAAGCGTTAAGCTCGTAGTCGTAGTTATTTTAAGTTAAGTAGTATTTAGTTTAGTAACACCGTGGAGGACGGACGGGTCTTTACCCACTGTATGCACGATCCACGACCCGTTGTGTGGCGTTTATGTAAGACTATAAATACTCTCTACCTCCCAAGGTAGAGTTGGAGCTCATAATAATATTTTCTTTCTCTCACTATAGTTCCCAACTCTCTTCCTTTCTCTCACTAGAACTTTCTCTCTAACATACTTATCGCCTACTTTGATCATGGTTTAGAGTGTTTGTGAAATCAATATCTTACAATTGGTATCAAGAGCCATGGTTTGATCACTCATCTTTTATGCTCTTTGTTTTGGTGGATTTCATAAGGTTTTGGTGTATTAAGGGTTTAGGAGAGTTTGATTCATTTGGACAAATTCTAGTGGTAAAGTTTGAATTTTGCTTGTACTTTTGTGTTTAGGATCATCATATGTTTTATGTTTTGAATTGGAAGGCTTAAATCATTGTGGTTTGGTTGTTTTGGATTGATAAAGTGGTTATTTGTGAAAGAAGGACTAAGCGAGTTGAGTCTCGGACTTGTGTTTCTTCAAAGCGAGTTGCTTTGTTATTTGATGCGAGTTGGTACATGCGACTTAGCATTTAGCGAGTTGATATTTATGCGACTTGGGTTCTAAGCGAGTTGTTTCTTTAAGCGACTTGAGATCTAAAGCGACTTAGCTATTTAGCGAGTTATAGCGCTAGCGAGTTAATTTAAGCGACTTAGTGTTCAAGCGAGTTGATTGTGTTGCGAGTTGATACTAAAGCGAGTTGGCTATTTAGCGACTTGATTCATTAAGCGAGTTGAGCGTGTTGCGAGTTGATCTTGATGCGACTTGGCTATTAAGCGAGTTGATTACTTAAGCGAGTTGTTAATTAAGCGAGTTGTGTAGTTAGGTACTTATTCATTTAGGCTTGTTACTTCTTGGTGATACATTCTTACGGTTGTTCTTTTGGTTTAGTAAAATCCGTGAAAGAATCAATTTCGGTTTAATCAAAGAATAGTAAAATCCGTAGAGCTTGAAACATGTCTACAAACGTTCCTACTATCATCTCCATTTGTTGTTTGAGGATGTTCAAGCGGTGGTTCGGATACTCGTCCACCCATGCTTGTGAGGCCGACTACGACTCTTGGGCTCAACGAATCAGTTGTCTTGTCTTGGAAAGGAAAATGGAGTCAACATTCTCAAATCCATTGATGAAGGACCATATCGGGTTGAGGCGACTAGAGACTTAATTGATCTGGTGAAGATGGAACAATGATCTATGGAATTGACATACCAAAGACATATGATGAGCTCGATGATAAGGAGAAAAGAGATTCGATCTTGATATCGGGGCTTCTAACATTATACTTCAAGGTCTTCCAAAGATATCTACAAGCTTATCAATCACAACACGAAGCAAAAGCGTTATGGGATAATGTCAAGATGCTTCTCTCGGTTACGAATTAACCATGGAAGACCGAGAATCACAACTCTATGATGAATTTGAACACTTCAAGATGAAACCGGATGAGAGTGTTTATGAGTACTATGTGAGATTCCACAAGCTTGTTAATGATATGAGGAACATCGAATGACTATGCCTAACATTCAATTTGAACTCTAAATTTGTGAACAACATGAATCCCGAATGGCACAAGTTTGTCATACGTGAAGCTCACTAAAGGATGAAGAATACAAACTATGAGCAACTCTATGCCTTCCTCCTTGAGAATGAGAGACATGCTATGTTTGAAAAAGGATTCTTAATCGGTTCAAAACCAACCGAGGAGAGACAAGCTCTTCTAATGACTCAACGCCTTCTACTCAAACATCGAATCACAACCAAAGCCTCACAAGTCATACCCATGGGTAATGGTAATCACAAACTCATTCACGATCCTATGTTCAAACAAGGCGATCTTTGATGCACACGTGGAAATATCATTAATCAACTAGCTCTTCTAATTAGTCAAAACATGAATTCTCTCCCACAAACCAACAACAATCTCGAACGACATCTAACCCACACAATCAAGCTCTTGTCGGAGATGGGAGGATAGTGGTGCAACCGATTCGGGAAAGGCAGTATGATCGGGGAAGAGGTGGGTGGTAGAGGTTATGTTGGTCGAGTCGAGGAAGGAATGGAAATCAAGGTCAAGCTAAGCCGATCAAATGCTACAAGCTGTGGTGGTGAGGACACATTGCAAGGCGCACATCTCCAAAACGTCCACGAATCTTGATTACTTGAGAGATAAGATCTTTGCTTGTACAAGCTCGGGATAATGGTCTTGCTTTGGATGAAGAGGAGTTGTTGTTTCTTCTTGAGGGCAATGCCAAGACCTATGATCTTGATGTGGATGAGCGACCAATTCGGAGATAGGTCACAATCATCGAATGCCTTTCAAGTCGGCGATTGTGATGCATACGACTACGATGTGGATGATGGACCTCTGCACACAAATTTTTATGGCTAGCATTACTCCAATGGTTTCTCCCAAGGTCTCTTCTTCACCACAAGTGGCCCATCCAATGACAAACTCATCTCGGAGGTATTAAAACTATCGATGATCTTGATGTGCAAAGATGCATGACAAAGTACAATCATCGAAACTATTGAATCAAATATTGAAAATATGGGTAATATCAATGTTGTCCAATATGATCAATATGTGAAACAAAGTGAAAGTGAAGTTGTACCAAGTGATGCATCTTCTGCGATCAACAATGACTATGTCTTTGATGAATTCACGCATATGCTTACGATGATTACGTAATTTACGAACTAAATGCCTATAAAGAGCGTGTTGCTATTTATGAACAACGTGCAAAATTTGAGTTGACCACTCGTGAGCGGGAAATGGATGACCAAGTGCGTACAATCATTAGAAAAAGTAATTTTAGAGAAGAAGTATTAAAACAAGAGTTAAATTCCTTGCAAGAAAAGCTTTCTAAAGCGCTAAGCAAAACAAGAACTTCAAGAAAATGTGAAAATGCTTAAGCAAGAATTTAATGCAAAGGAATCAAAACTCTTGAAAGATTTTCTAATCTAAAAACTTTGAAAAACAAACTTGAAAACAAGTTGTACATACAAGGAACACCATTGATTGCTCACATGATCACTAAGCATAGAGTCTTAGCGATAAGCATAGCATTCCCTTGTTGAGGAACCAAATCCGAGGTCATTAAAAGGCTAGAAATGCTCATAAGGTTCTTTATGATGGCAATGAAATCCTTAAACCTAGGCGAAAACCTAGTTGCGTTGAGTGCAGATGAAGATAAGAAATCGGATGAAGTCACTAGGGAAAAGATGAACAAGAAATTAGATGATCCTAAATGTAAAGAAAAGAAAATAAAGATCACACCTCATGATTACAAGAAGGAAAAGCTGGTTTCCTTGAACATGTTTAAGCCTCGAGACATTGTTGACTCCGAACAAGTTTTACGGAAAATGGATTTAGATAAGCGAGAAAAGTGAAAATATTGTTGAAACAAACCCTCCCTTTGGAAAATGCCTAGAAGCATTGTGTATCCTCCTAATACACCAATGCATCTTGTTCCTAGAACAATTGCCACTAAAAGCAAGACCTTAATTAGTCAATATGTTATCTTTCAACTATTTGTTGATTTTGAGAAAACTTGCAAGAAAAGGATCACACCTTGGTATAAGCGAAGGAGAAAGGGTTTGAGCAAACGAAAGAATGTTATTTAAGCGAAGTCATGCCTTTCTTTAAAGCGCTAAAAGATCATTTTGAAAGTCTTAAAAGGGAATGAGCGTAGACATTAAAGAAATGGAAAAGGAGTTTGATGCAATGATAGTTGAGGTTAATGACTATGAGCGAGCACTAAAATATAATGAGATTGAGAGAAAGAACTTGCATACATTAAATGAGACTCTTATTCTTGAATGTGTTGCTCAAGATATGTTTTCAACGCTACAAATTATTCTATTAATGCTTCCCAATTTCATGAACTATCTGTTGCCACGAAAGTCTCCCATGATCGTGTCATTGAGCTTGAAAAACTAATTACGAACTAAATGAGAAAATTGAAATTTGGATGATCACGACAATTTGGTTAAACATTTTTCTAAACTAGAAGTTGAGCATTTTAATTTACAACTAAAATATCAACATCTTAAAGAAAATGTCAAAACTTCAAATATCAAGACATCCTCGGATGCTCGAGTTTGATGCGAGTTTTCAAATTAACAAGCGTGATGAGCAGATTCAAGCTCATTGCAACACGATCGAGAAGTTGAAAGCCCAAATCTCTCAATTAAAGGGTCAAGCGAACAATGTGTTGGTCCCCAAATGCCTCCTCTTTTAGATTCTCGAATTCTCAAAACTTTCATCTTCAAAACTTAGTAAATGCTTTACAAAAGGAAAATGAGGTTTTCTTGAAGAAAATGAAAAGGTTAACGTCATTTCAATGAATTATTTGAATCTATAAAGGTCACTCGTAACAAAAATAACGAAATGGTAGCCTCGTTACAAAAGAAATTGAGAATCTAAAGAGTCGGGTAAAGGAAAGATGCCAATGACCAATGGGAGAATGGTGTATCAAAGGTACATGTACGTAATAAATATGCTTTATGCATGAAATATGTTCCTCCTCATCTTAGGAATAACAAACTTGCTATTCAAACATATTTCTCATACCTTAAGGACGACCTAGAATGTCTCCGTGAGATTGTAGAAGAGGATAAGTTAGAGAAACCGAAGATAATGCAATTGGCCATGCATGCTTATATGCCAAACGATCTCAAGAACTTCTAGAATGCCTAATTACAATATGCCCTAAAACCTTAGGTGAGCAAGTCAATCCCTTGATACCGTGTTCTATGCCTAGTGCCAAGCATGCAAGTCATTCAATGCCAAATGTTATGAATGTGAACCTAATGTGCCTTCAAGTAGTTCGATTTCAAATCATTAGTGCTAAGAATGTGAACTCGAGTGTGCCCTCTAGGTGTTCAAATCCCACTATTCAAATGTTAAAAAGTTAATCTTAGTGTGCTGCATGTAGCTCGGATCGGCACATCTAAGCAGGTGAAGCAAATAGTAGCCAAACCAACTAATGTTCCCATTCCTCTACAGAGTGTCGGTGACATTAAAGCAAGCGGTCAAAGTCTCAAGACAATACAAGGAAGGACACGACCTCATGAAGCTAAGAATGTGCATTGGAAAAAGTAGAAGACCTACCTAGGAACTTTAAGTTTGAGCGAAATAAAGCGAATCGTGTTGATTCTAGTATTAGCCATAGGCGTCTTGTAATTAATTGAATTCGATACTATTTGCAAACCTTGTATTGATGTCTGCTTGAATTCTGTTTCTAATCATGAATGTGGTGTTAATGTTTTGCCTAATGATGTTAATTGTCCGATTAATATTGTTAATGCTAAAAATCATGCTAAGAAGGCTAAAAGGCAAAAGCGAAGAAAGTTAGAAAACGTGGAAACCCACGGAAGAACATTTAGTAAGATAGGCTATCATTGGATACATGTTGGTCACAAGACTAATCGAGACAATGCCCACTAGAAAATGGATGCCTCTTGGTAGAACTATTCCCTTAAGAAGTGAGCACACTTTGAATAGGGCTATCTGAACACTAGTACTACATCTATTCATAATGATTCCATTGCCTTAATTTACGATATGAATGCTTCTATTTACGATGTGGGTGTTCCAACCATTGTTACTAACCAAATGGAACCCATTCTTGCATGGGGATCCCAATTATCGATTATCCATTCTTATGCGTGTTCAGCTGCGGATCGTTCAAATCGTTACGTGGTACTGGACTCATTTGTTCCAAGCATATGTTGGCGACGGTCGCGGCTCATGAACCGTGAGCAAATTCATCGGAGACGATTAGATTCGGGAATGATCATTTCGGTGCAATCATGGGTTATGGAGATTATGTTGTTGGCAAAGTGTTATCTCGGGGTTTACTATGTAGAAGGTCTTGGTCATAACTTGTTCTCTGTTGGTCAATTCTGCGATTACGATCTAAGTAGCCTTGAAAAACATACCCTTCGTTAGAGAACTTGATGGTAAGGAACTTTTAAGAGGTTCACGTGGTTCAAATCTATACACCATCTCTATCGAAGATATGATGAAGTCTTCTCAATTTGCTTCTTGTCAAAGGCTTCTAAAACAAAGTCATGGTTATGGCATCGTCGTCTCAATCACTTGAACTTGGCACCATCAATGATCTCACGAGAAAGGACTTAGTTGTAGGTTTACCTAGACTCAAGTATGAAAAGGATCATCTTTGTTCGGCATGTCAATTGGGAAAAAGCAAAGTATGCCCATAAACCCAAACCTACTAACTCATCACGAAGTTCTTCATACAATTCATATGGATTTATGTGGACCAATGAGAGTCACGAGAATATCTTTGGGAAGAAATATGTGTTAGTTGTGGTTGATGATTACTCTAGATTCACAGGTCAAGTTCTTAAGGACAAAGGATGAAACTCACGATATCATCATCAAACTCATCAAGCAGTGCGAGTTCGACTTAACAAAACCGTCGAAATTATCCGAGCAGACAATGGGCGGGTTTGTTAACAAACAACTTAGTGAATTTTATGAAAGCATTGGAATCGACCATCAAAGAAGTGTTCCACGAACTCCTCAACGAGCGGTGTAGTTGAAAGACGAAATCGAACTCTTGTAGAAGCCGCTAGAACAATCTTGATTTACTCAAAGGTTCCAATGTTTCTACGGGTGAAGCTATTGCCCTTGCATGCTACACACAAAATCGTTCCACGATTCACCTTTGTTCATGGAAAAACTCCATATGAACTTGTCCACAACGAAAACCTAATCTCTCTTTCCTTCGTGTGTTTGGTGCATTGTGTTATCCAACTAATGAGGTCAAGACTTAGGCAAACTTAGAGCTAAAGCGAGACATTGGAGTTTTGTAGGGTATTCACCAAACAAAAGGGATACCGAATCTACAACAAAAGAACCCGAAATATCATGGAAACAATTCACGTTCGTTTGATGGTGACGGTCAAATGGCTCTGGACAATCCATTCGGGACCCGCACTTCAAAAGCAGTCCCATTGGTTCATCCCTTGTTCCAAACTCTTCTCAAGAAACTCCATATGTACCTCCATCGAAGATGATTTAAAGAAATTGTTTGATCCTATGTTTGATGAACTTTATGATCCAAGTACTAATGAGGTGTCGATTCCTACAACGAGGCTCATATTCACGTGAATGAAGTCAATCCTCGGTCTCAATATCTTTAAGTCAAGAAGCGCTGCTGCGATCCTTGATCTCATCAACAAATCATCATTCTTCAAATGTACATCATGGAAATGTTTACGGCATCAATGATGAAGTTAATCCCTTTGCTACTCTGAAGATGCTCCATTTGAAAACATATTTGCTCACGAATCTTCATCGAACCATCTTCTTGAGGAGACATCGACTCTGCTACTTGATCCCTCAACAACTACCACATGAACACCTCGGAAAATGGACTCACGATCATCCATTAGACAACATCATTGGAAATCCTTCTCGTCCGGTATCCACTCGTAAGCGACTTGCTCGATGCCTTATGGTGCTTCTTTAACTCTGTACTCTCAAAGATCGAACCTAAAGATGTTAAAGCGCTATGAATGAAGGCAATTGGTTCAATGCCATGCAAGATGAAATTCATGAGTTTGATCGATTAGATGTATGGAATTAGTACCGACTCAGTTGTGCTATGATCATTGCTCTTAAGTGGATCTTCAAAGTGAAGCTTGATGAGCATGGTGATGTTTTGAAAAATAAGGCTAGGTTAGTAGCTAAAGGTTATCGTCAAGAAGAAGGTATAGACTTTGAGGAATCTTTTGCTCCGGTTGCTCGTATCGAGGCGATCGAAATCTTCTTGGCTAATCTTGCTAGCAAGAACATGGTTGTTTATCGGATGGACGTGAAAACCGCATTTCTTAATGGAGATCGAAAGAAGTGGTTTCGTCGACCCGACCGAGGGTTTTGTGAATTGAGCATCCTACTCATGTTTATCGCTTGAAAAAGGCCCTATATGGTTTGAAGCAAGCTCTAGAGCATGGTATGATCGTTGTCAAAGTTTCTTCTATCTCTTGGATTGACAAAGGAAGCGATTGATCCTACTTTGTTCACCGAAAAGTCGAGCAAACACTTAATTCACGTTCAAATTTATGTTGATGATATTATTTTTGCCTCGACCGACCCAATGGAATGTGATCGTTTTCTAATGAAATGGGTTCAAAATTTCAAATGTCAATGATGGGACAAATGTCATTTTCTTGGGATTACAAATTTCACAAAGTCCGGAGGCATTTTCATAAATCAATCTAAATATGCAAATGAGATTTTAAAGAAATTTGGATTTGATTCTAGTGACCTGTTGACACTCCATGATTGAGCGAACCAAGGCGGATGAGGACCACTCGGGGATCATGGTAGATCAAACGAAATATCGTAGTATGATTGGATCACGATGTACCTCACGGCTAGTAGACCGACATCTTGTTCGTTGTGTGCATGTGTGCTAGATACCGGCTAAGCCTACTAAAAGCACCTTGAAGCGGTTAAGCGGGTCTTCGGTATCTCAAGGAACCATCAATATGGGACTTTGGTACCGAAGGACACGGTATGTCTCTAACGGCCTATCGAGATCTTGATCATGCGGTTGTCAAGATACTCGTCGAAATCGTGCGGAGGTGCTCAATTTTTGGGTGATAAGCTTGTGGTGGTCTTCAAAGAAGCAAATGAGTACTTCTATTTCCTCTCAGAGGTGAATACATAGCCATGTCATCTTGTTGTGCTCAAATCTTATGGATGAGATCTCAATTATCGACTATGGCTTTGAATTCAACAAAATCCCTCTGTCTTGTGACAATAAAGTGCTATTGCTCTCTCATGCAACAACGTTCAACACTCAAGAGCAAAGCATATCGACATTCGACATCACTTCATCGGGAACAAGTGGAAAAAGGTGTGGTGGAACTCTATTTTGTGAGGTCGAATATCGGTTAGCGAGACATCTTCACCAAAGCTCTTCCAAGAGCGTTTTGAGTTTATTCTTCCACGTCTTGGCTTGAAAAGCCTTCAACGAAACACTCAAGCGTCTTGGGAGGAAGGCGAGGAGTAAAGGTCTATCTTCATCTATCTCTTGTATATATCTATTCGAAAAACAAAATACAAAATTATAAAACCTTCAAAATCAAATAAAAAAATATAAAACTTTCAAAAATGAAAATTAAAAAAAAAAAAAATCTTGAAAAATTCCAAAAATATTGTCAATTTGTTATGCTTTTCTCGGTTCGACAATATCTCGGTCTTTGTCTTGTCATTCAAAGAATGACACGGGACTTTAGATGTTGTTCGAATTTTAAAAAAAAAAAAAAAAAAAAAATAATTTATTATTTTGGGAGAAAGAGAAACAATGGTTTATTGTCATTTCGAGGCGATAACCGCTTTTAAAGAAAAAAGCGAGTCATTCTTTATCATATTTTCAAAATTCCATGCTCGATTCTATAAACATTTATCTGCTGAAAACTAATTGCTTTGAAAAATAACTCGGACTCTATTTTGATAATCATCTTGACTTACTTGTCAAAATATCAATCTCTCAATCAACAACCTATGTCATTGATTGAGGGAGAATGATTTCAATTAAATTAAAAAGTTATTTGGCATTAAATTGTTTTCAAAAGATATACATGCATGTTTTATCAATGGAGTTTAAAGTTTTAAAATCCGATCCTTATCGATTAAAACGCTTTCATAATCAAGACACAATTCCCTTAATGCTTTCAAAATCAATTTAAATCTATAAGAGATCACAAATCTCAAATGATTTGATAATTGTGATCGGGGAGAATGTGTGATTTAAATTGGAATTAAGCGATAATTCGGTAAATGGTTTTATAAGGATGTACAAGCTCTCCTTCACACATGTGACAAACGATTTCAAATTTTCCATGCACATGTTGAGGGGCATCTATCTTAAACCCATGATTTGAAGCGTGATCACTTATCTCAATGTGCGGGTTCCTCTAGTATGTGCAAAACTCTTTTCAAACCTAGAAGCACATATTGAGGGGAGCAAAATCATGAAAACCTCATCCTTCCCAAAATGCTTTATCTACTTGATTCGATTAGGAAGTGATGTTGATATCTTTAGAAAATGGTAATCAAAGTTAATACTTCCTCTTGCCTCCGTGTGCAAAACGATTTCAAACATTTGATGCACATGTTGAGGGGAGCACTTGTTCTAAAATATCAAAAACAATTCGGTACAAAATGTTTTGATAATATATCACAAGTATCTGGATTGATTTTCAAATGGTTTTCAATTGGTTCAAATGGCGGATGAACAATACCAAATAGACCGACCAACTTTACTTTATGTGCGGTGATATAAGGATGATAAGGTTAGGTATGTGTTCCCATGATCCGCGAGCCGGAGGGATCTACCGAGGACTATCCACTAGTTAGTGTAGAGTTCTTAGGTATGATGATAAAGGAGAAAAATGAGATATGGGAAGAGTGCGGATGAGATAGAGCTAGTCTTGGAAAAAACCCAACAAGGTTCTAGCTATGAAGTCTCGGTAAGCATTGAAGGGTTGAAGAATGAAAAAGAATTGAATGAGAAAGGGTGAAAACAAATAGCCCTCCATTAATTCAACCTTAGGGCGATGACCGGGTTCAATTCATATGCTACTAAGTGGTTGCTAAGGTAACATTGGTATTGAAGACAAGACATCATGGACCCGGTGGCCTTGCACTAAACTTTCAAACCACTCAAGTTCCTCTTAAAGGACTTGTTTCATTCTCACGAGGCAGGCATTATCTATCGACTTTCTCTTAGAGATTGTTGATATTGAAGAAGGACCCTCTCCTAGTCTCGACACGGGATCCAAATATGCACAAATTGAGTCTAGAGCCACGAGATCATCAATAAATCTCATTAGGACACTTTCAATGAAGACTCTGTTTCACACAATGTGGAAGAGATTATATCTTGAGTCCTCGCATTATCCTTGTGGTATTGCGGAACATCCGAGTGATGTGTAAACATATTCACAATGAAGATGGAAAGCCTTACGGAGCCAACATCAAACAAGCTCTGGTAGGTGGCATGTGAGATCTATTTTATAGATCAACCATGTGACAAGCGAGCGAAACAATGGGGCGATTCAATCTTTGAATCAATCACAGTTCGAGTTATGGATTGACGGATACCTTTGAAAAACCGGTCTTTGTGATTAAAACTCTTTTCTTTAGCAAATCGACCGTGTACGGATATTTCAAATCAAAAGGTGTTTTATGATTGATAATTGATGTTCATTAAAACCTTCGTTGTATTGCAAAAACAATTTCTATTGAGCAATACACGATTGTTTTTCAAATCTCTTTTCATCAATCGGTGGACTTAAATTATTTGGTTCACTCACTCCGTGTTGTCTTCTTTGAGATGTTCGGTTTGAGAATAGCTAGGCATTGCGAAACCACTGTCAAGGAAATTCTTGAATTATACACGATCACGAGCGGTGCATGTCTTGATCAGCGAGGAACCGTGGGCGTGTACCTCGATTCAGCGAAAGTGATCAAAGACACTTTCGTGCGCTTTATTAACTAGCTGTTGTATGCGGTACACCGGCGTTTGTGGTGATCGAATGATGCGGTCAATCCATAGCCGCATGCTCACACTACACATTCATCTCAAAAGAAATCATGATTAGTGCATCAATGACTCGATATTTTCACTCCATGCTTACGCTTCTGCTGCTTTGCCAATATCATGAATTATCGAAAGCTTCCGCTACTACGATGAGAAGATATCATGATCCGAATGTGAGCATGTCGGTCCGAATGTCACAACATCACAAAATTCCAACACCACAATGGATGTCTCGAGAGATTTTCATAGTGATGATCTCAAAAGGCGGCTCAAAATTATTATCCGTGGATCGGTAAAGACCTCCACTAGGATTAACCAAACATGCATTGAGAAGAATCAATGACTACGAGCTTGAACAAAGTACTACATCATGAATGCAAGAACAATCTTTAATGTAATATCGGTTTGTATTCTATGTAATTTTAGTGCATGATTGAGGTGACCTCCCTTAGGGAGATTGTTAGGAATTAGAAATTCCATGTATTAAAGTCGGTCACCTCAAGTATATGTAATCGTTAAGCTCGTAGTCGTAGTTATTTTAAGTTAAGTAGTATTTAGTTAAGTAACACCGTGGAGGACGGACGGGTCTTTACCCTTGTATGCACGATCCACGACCCGTTGTGTGGCGTTTATGTAAGACTATAAATACTCTCTACCTCCCAAGGTAGAGTTGGAGCTCATAATAATATTTTCTTTCTCTCACTATAGTTCCCAACTCTCTTCCTTTCTCTCACTAGAACTTTCTCTCTCTAACATACTTATCGCCTACTTTGATCATGGTTTAGAGTGTTTGTGAAATCCAATATCTTTTGCAAAAATTAATTTTACGTTAAGATCATTTTTACATCGCTATGATCCACGGATCCCTAAAGTTTAACTAGCGGATCCCTTTTAAAAGGGAACCGAGAGAACCGTGGGCGGGAAAGCGAAACTCATGCAACATAAAAACCACTTCATAAAACCTACCATAAAGGAAAAATCCTACTAGAATGTTAGTACAAAGTAAGTTAATTGTCATTGTTAATAAAATAACGGTAATCAATAAAAAGATTAGGAGATTATTTTCACCTATCAAATGTCCTCTCTTTTGATGCATCACTTTATCTTAACTTGCTCATATAAATTATTCATTTCACTTTCATAGGTCTCATCATGACTCATGAGTATGAATTCGACTTTCAACTCACTTATGTCTACATTCCTAATATCTCCCTTGAGCCTAACGCACCTGGCAATCATGTCCGTGGGTTCAATAATCTTGAAACTCGTTACTCTCATGAAGGACGTGTTGTTGACTCACCTTTACTATACCAAGAAGGTATCAATACCTCATTCCGAACCATAGGACTAGAAGGCCTTCTCGGAATTAACGAGAAAATCCATCCACTATTTTTTTTGGAATTCTTCCGTCAAGTTGAACTCATTCATAACGAGGATCGATCTCTATCACTATGGTTTTGGATCAAAAACCAAAAGTTTGTCTTAACTCTTGGGCAATTTGCTCACATTCTCCGAATTCCAAATCATGGACAATGTGCCTTCACTGAAGATTGGTCTCTTGATTCTCTCTTCGACTACCGTGAAGAAAATAGTCCATATTGTTCACACATACCTTCCCCTCAAGAATTAACTCACATGTTATGCAATCCTCGATCAAATCACTCAGATCCAAACATAATCTATACACGCGATATCCAAGATGATCTTAAACCTCTCGTAGTCATTCTACGTGAAAATGTTTGGAGTCTTAGGGGAAATCGAGAAATTCTTCCCGCTTGTTGTGCTCATATAATGTATTGTCTCCTAACCCAATAACCATACAATCTCGCCTATTTCTTCGCAAGACAAATTGTAAACCTTCAAGGCAACAAGAACAAACTAATTCCATATGGAATGTTCCTAACACGCCTTTATCATCATATCATGTACTTTCATCCTCAATTTCAAAGTCCTTTATATGTACTTGTGAACAAGATGATGGAACCTTTGAATACATCTCACATCACGTCATTCTTCGTTCCTGAATCCGCAAATACTCATCATCCATCTGACGATCCATCAAACAAAAATGCGCAAGAAACCTAGTCTCTTCTCCAAATAGGTTCAATCCTTAGGATTCATCTTTTATCTTTGTAATATGATCATTCCCATGAAATAAAACATTTTTCGTTTGATATCTCACTTATATAGATGTTCAAATTCTTTAGAAATCACTGGTCTTAATATAAGACACCTTGTGCAAAATCGGCACACTTTAGGTGTAGGTACTGGTCTACAGTAGCCGGATCCCGGGCTATAGTTAACCGAATCCCTCATATGAAGGATCCGTGGGATCCGGGCAGACAGAAATGGACTTACAGACCTTCACACATCAAACCATCCCTCTAGACCACTTTATACTAGCTAAACATGATTCCTTAGGATCACTTAAGTCTTCCTCAAGCTCAGTAGGTCTCACACTCACTGATAGCTAACTTAGGACCACATTCAAGGTATTTTTGATTTATCACTTCACCTAAACTCACCATATTTCCGCTTCAATACTCACACATTGTTCCTCACATCTCAAAACACTTAGCTTGATATTTTTCTCAATTTTAGCAAATTGATTTTAGTCATCCTTACCTCAAAATAGGCCAAAAACTAGTTTTTCATTTATCATGATTTTTTCAAGAATTTTCCAAATTTCTTTTGAGCTACCATCTGATCTCTAGGATCATTTGACTCTACTTGACACTTTCAAAACTATTAGTGTCATCCTTGATCCCCCATTGGTGCTCATAAAGTCCATTTTCTTTTCATAAAAGGCAATCATTAGCTACCATCAATCATTTCTCTTGATCATTTAAGACCCTCTTCATTTAAGACACCTAAGAAGACTGAAACACTCAAGATGTATAGGTATTAGACCTTACAAAACATCATTTTCCTTTTTATTGGCTGCTGAGAGCCGGATCCTTAGGTTAAGCCTAGACGGATCCCTCATTAGAAGGAATTGTGGGAACCGGCTGCACAGAATCAGCTAATCCTACCTAAAACAATCATTTCAAGCTTTCCTTGCTAACTTGAACTCTCCATCTTGTCTTAATTGACTTTCTTGGTCAGTGCAACTTTGAAGTTGACTTTTGTGCATACAAATCATTGTATTTTGAAGGATCTTAGTGGTTTAATCCTTAAATTCACTTACCAATTCCCTCTCTTTATAAACCACCTTGTTAGTACTTCTAAGTTACCATCCACAACTTCATTCTCAGTAACTAGAAACCTTTATCTCACTAATCTTTATCATTTCATCATGAGGAAAGCTCCTAGTGCTAACTCCTCCACCAAAGGACCACTCAAGAAACTTGCTCGTGTTGTTCACGAAATTTCTTCAACCGAATCATCACCCATTAAATCCACAAACACTAGGATTTCCCCTCAACCAACTCAACCAATCAAACCAATCCCCAAAAGGATTGTTCCCACAAAACTACCACTGCCAAACACTACTATACCTCTTAAACCAAACACCCCTATTTCCACTAAACCATCACCCTTGGTGCCTAGAGCCATATCATTCACCACTCCACTTTCATATCCACACCTCTAAAACTTAGAGGACTTGCCTTCTAGGCATTCTCATCCTCCACCATTCCCAACATTCTCCTCAATAGAGAGAATAGCGCAACAACAAAACTATGGTGTTGAAACGACACTAGCACCGGTATCCTTTTATCCATCAACCTCGAATAGTCCCTTTTGGATTATCATCTAAGTCAACCACCCGATCACATGGAAGTAGATACCTCTCGACCACCGTCTTACACACACATTCCACCACCATCACCCTTAGTTGATCCACCTCCAAATGTACCTCCACAAATCCCTCCTTCTTTTGAGAATCCTCAACCTTCCTCATTCAACCTTCCATCTCAACCAATTCCATTTCTACCACCACCACTTCCAAGCCATGACTAAGATTGTTATCATTGTCAACATGTTGAAGGTTTAGTACATGAACTACGTGAAGAGCTACGTATCATGTGTTATCACCTCCTCGAACGTTTTGATGAGGTCAAAAAAACTAAACACTCCTAAGCTTAAGGATTCAAGTGGTGTTCTAGTCTTAAGACTAAATTAGATTGATTAGGAATCATATTTCACGTTTAAGTCATTCTCTTAGTTTTAGAGATATGTTTATCATTTCTCGTATTTTTATTGAATGAAATTACATGCTATATGCCATATTGTCTTGAGAATATGTTTGGTGCCTTAATACATAACTCATTTTGATGTTAACATCACATTTTACATCCACATTGTTGAATTGAGAATGCAGGTTACGGATCCCTCACTTTGGCCTAGACGAATCCTGTGGAAAACTAGAAGGGGGGGGGTTGAATAGTTTTACCAATTAAAACTTTGTTTTAAAATATTTAGATCGACTTATGTCAATATATTTAGATGTGTATGTTGGACATTGATAGATAGATATATAAAAGTGTAATGAAAGATAAAGAGTAAGAAGCACATAACCACGACACGAGTATTTATAGTGGTTCGGCTACAGGACACCTTCCTTGCCTACTCCACTCCCAGTCACCTACTCGAGTTCGTAATCACTACATGACACCAAATCCTTATGGCGGAGGAGCCTTCACAACGTCGCCTACTCTTTTTCGGTACTAGGCTAACCACGGGTTCTTTCACCAGGAGAACCACACCTACCACAACGTCGCTTAACCTTTATCGGTACTAGGCTAAGTGTGAGTTCCATTACAATGGAGGAACTACCACCCACACTATACAACACCTAAACCCAAAGGAGACCCACTCCTTATTACAACACCATCAAGGATATCAACATCCTTGGAAACAAACTATCACTATTTGTATAACGATGCACCTCATCGATTATACGACTTTGGCGTCCTTCACTAATGCCACTTGATTTGACTCCTAGGCATCTTTCACTAATTCCCTTGACATGAACGCTTGGCACCTTTCACTAATGCTTTCATCTTGACTCCTTTAGCATTCTTCACTAATGCTTTTGACACGGACATTAAGCACCTTTCACTAATGCTTACGTTTTGACTCTTTCGGCATCCTTCACTAATGCCTTGGACACAACTCTTCTATGGGGGAAGAAAGAAGTATCAACAAGAGAACCTCAGTAGTCTTGATGATGACGAAGCTTGGCAACTCATGGACTTGATCTTGCTCGACTTCAAGAAGTGGTGATCTCGCCTTTAAGAGGAACCTAGAGAATTACACAAAACAAAAGACAAACTACATAGAAAGATCCCTTAGGATCGATGGTTGAAAGTTACAATACTTGGGAAAGTATGTGGGAGTGGCAACCCAAAAGGAAGAAATGGCTCACTATTTATAGAAGAAAAACAACTCTTGTTCCACGGATCCCACGGATCCTCCTTAAGGGATCCGTCTAGTGTAACCTCGGGGATCCGTGGGACGCTCCTCTTGCCCATGGGTTTTTTGGTTATGGGTCATGGGTTATGGGTTGGTCTATGGGTATTTCCTTAGATACAATGTATCTAATAGATGCAATGTATCTAGTCAAATGGATATGGGTCAATACCATGGGTTATGGATATGCTCCATGGGTTGTAGTTTTTACCCATTATAATACATACTAGTTATGTATATATTTGCCCAATATGTAAACACTAGTTGTTGTACATATGTATTATTAAATCATAAAACCACTTATACTTGTTTTAGTGTTTTATGTGAAAAGCGTAAGTGTGTTAGAAAACTATTGGCTCAAACCATTTCGTATTTTATTTGTTTCGTTAAAATGATTTTCGTTTGTTATCGACAAAACATTAGAAGATCGTAAAATATAAATAAGCGTTTTACTGCTTATTTGTATTAACAATCTCCCCTTTTGTTGATGACAAAATATAAAATTATTTTAAGGAAAATCTAAAATTGTAAAGGTTGAATTGGAGTTTTACTCTCTTCTCCCCTTTTGTCGAAACAAAAAGAGCGTCGAAAAGAAACTAACATAATGTTTTAAGAAAAACATGTAAAAGAGAAATATAGAGAGCAAGTTGCAGGAAGAGTTCTCGTCTTAACTCCCACTTGACGAGTCCATCCCTTTGTGAGGGCGTCAAGTAAATAAAAACTATTAAGCTAATGCATTGCAACTATGTTTGCAAGTGGTTTCATCTTAGTAACGATAATGCTCCCCCTTGAAGATTGCAACTTTTCAATGGGATGTAATGAAATGTAATCCATATGAGGATTATATTGCAAATGGTTTTGCAATGTATAGTTTTGACACAAAGCTCCCCCTAGCTTAGTATTTTGAAAATCTACAAAACAAAGGTTAGAAAACAAGTATATAGTGCATAATTTCTTGCAAATAAGAAACAAGTTAGCAGAAAATTGGTCTTCTGTTGCACGGATCCCACGGTTCCCTCTTTGGAGGGATCCGTCTAAGCAAATTCCAGGGATCCGTCTGTCTGATGACAGAATTCAACAATGGTGATATAACAAAGAATGCAAACATCAAAGTGAGATATGTATTCAAGCAACAAACATATACTCAAAGCAATATGGCAAATAAGCTATCATTCAATAAAACATAAGACATAATCAACAAATCTCTAAAACTAAGAGAATGATTTAACCATGTAATACATATTCTTCTAATACTCATGAGTGACCTAAACTTAAGAAGCAACCACGTGCTTGATTCTAAGGATGATCAAGCATGAAATGAGATTCATAAACGATCTAAGTTAAGTTTGAGACTAGGACACCGTTTTAATCCTTAGGCTTATGGTTGTTTAGGTTTGTTGACCTCATTGAAACGTTCGATGAGGTGATAAAACATTAAACATTGCTCCTCACGTAGTTCATGTATCAACCTTTCAACATGTTGACAATGATAGCAATCCTTGTCATGGTTTTGAAAAGATGGTGATAAAGATTGAGCGTCTTGAAGCGGAGGTTCAAGTGAAGAAGGTTAGAGATGCTCAAATGAAGGAGGGATTGGTGGAGGCACATTAAGTGGTGACTCAACAAGGGTTGATGGTGGAGGTAGGGAAGTGTCAACTTCCATGTGGTTGGGTGGTTGACTTTGATGTCTCCTCATAATCCAAAATGGACTATTAGAGGGAAATGGAGAAATTGAAATCGGTGCAAGTGTTGATTCAACACCTTGGTTTTGTTGTACAATCTTCTCTAGTGAAGAGTGTGTCGGTAATGGTGGAGGATGAGATGACCTAGGGGGTAAATCCTCTAAGTTGTAGGAATGTGGAGATGAGTGTGAGGTGTTAAATGATATGGCTCTAGGCACCAATGATGTTGGTTGGGTTGAAAAGGGTGTGTTTGGTTTAGTGGGAATTGTAGAGTTTGGTGATGATATTTTTGTGGGAAAAATCCTCTTGGGGATTGGTTTGATTGGTTGAGTTCGTGGAGCGGAAATCCTAGCATTTGTGGATTTGACCGGAGATGATTCGGTTGAGGAAATTTGTGCACAACACGAGCAAGTTTCTTGGGTGGATGAGTTAGCACTAGGAGCTTTCCTCATGATGAAATGACTTAAAAAGATGTTTCTAATTGCTGAGAATTATGTTGTGTTTGATGACTAAGGAATTCTAGCAAGATGATTTATAAAGGGAGGAATTTGGCAAGTGCATTCAAGACATAAACCACTAAGATTCTTTGAAATGTGATGATTAGCATGCACAAGAGTCAACTTGTTACATCCCGTGAACGACACGATTTAAAATCATTGAAATTTAAACTTTTACGCGGAAACGACTTCACTTTAACAGACATTTCGTTATTCTTTTGACAAATAATAAAAATCCGTAAACCTTTAGACCTCAAGACTATTTTTTAAATGAAGCTAGACTTAATTCTCTTTGAAACGGCGGGTGGCACGACTCATGACGACTTACGGTTTAAAAGATATGATTTTTCAAACATTGAAAAAAATCTGTCAAAACAACCTGTGTACCATACGCCCTTATGCCCAAGGCCCAGAAGGGCGTATGGTCTGTTACTCAGAACATGTGATTATGCAATTTTAGGCAGAAGGCCTTATGCCCAGCCCATGAGGGCTTATGATGAGGGCGTATAACGCATAAAACCACTTTTAACTGCAGAAGGCCTTATGCCCAGAAGTGGAAGGCCTTATGCTCCCATTTTCATATTTTACCAAAAACTCAACTTTTAGCAACTTATTCTAATTTCCGGAAAATGACTTCCATAACTCGACATAACGCCAAATCTTCCAGAAATCATTAACATATCATAATAAACTTGTTCCATAGACACATGACCCGTTTACATCCCGAAATAGGTATAAATACACTTATTCCAAACACCCTTTTTACTTTTACCATTAACACTTATAACGCACTTTAGCGTACCAAATGACTACCAATTCATTATACAATTCTTGACACACGTTTTGACACTTGTTTACTCATTACAAAACATTAATTGACTCACGGGGGTGCGATACCATTATAGAGCTCGGTATTCTATACTAAGCTCCTAAATGCATACTACCTTCTAGCCTTCCGCAAAATCCATCCTTATTCCTTATCCAAGCCATCCATAAAAGCATACAAACATAAAAAAATGGTTGGAAAACTAAACCATAAGCTTTAGCTTAGTAAGTAACTAGATTAACACATGATTAACACGTTGATCCACATATATGCAACACGAATACTTCAACCATTAAGCATATATGGTCATAATCACATTAAGCACATAAACATCACAACATACTTTAGCCAATCCATACTCATAATCTATCACTTGAGTTGACCAACTAGGAAAATCACCTATCAAGGCCACACTTACTAATTTAAAGCTACCAACTATAGAATCCATACTCATAATCACATAATATGCAAACAATCATATTAAACACATATCAATCAAGTTACTTACCTTATCTCCAAGGCTAAGTTAATCACAATAACACCATAATCTTCACTATCATCATCATCATCTATTATCATCCAAAGTTTAACACCTTTAAACACATAATCAATATACACTTAATACATCATTCCAAAGCTATAACCATGGATTAAAAACAACCATTTAACTCACCTATAAACACCTTTAATCATCATATAATTATATGTTAATCATATGATGATCCAACCCATAAATTACTTGAATTTAACCCATAATAAAATCATCTCTTGATCACTATAACTCTTAATTATCTTAAAATCACTTTTACCCAATTATCCCAAGTTAGGATTCATAAACCCTAACCTTCCAATTCAACAATTAAACATCAATTAAAGGTACTTACTTGTATAAGGATTAACATTAAGGCTTCAATACTTGATATAACACCTTAATCCATCATCAAACTGGTCTCAAGACCATCTACTATTTTTTCCACCAATTTAATTCATGACCCACACACATAAACTTAATATTTCTGGATATCAAATGAAAGTTGTGGAATTATCCAGACACTTGTAGGTGTCATGTTTGCCCATTTGACATCAATGGTCCCTCAAGTCCCATTCCACCTAATTTGGCTATTAAATACTTTTATAACAAGTTACCACTTGACAACATAGGTCCTCTTACTTTCTATAACTATAACATAACATGTGTTAACTATTAGTTTGACTATCAGGTTGACTAGTTAATTTAACATTCGTTGACTAACGATCGCGTTAAACCTTAGTCAATTTCATCTAAGGTGGGGCCTATTTGTATCCGGGATCTGAGGTCTAACACAACTTGAGTTGTCTTGATCTAGGAACTTAATTAATATGAGATGGAGTGTTCAAGTTGGCAAGATGAGCTTGAAATGATTGTTTTAGCTAGAGTTAACATGAATCATCATACGGATCACGGTTCCTCAATGAGGATCCGTCTGAAGCTAATCCTAGGGATTCGTCTCTCGGAAGCTAAGAAAACATAACAATGATGTTTGTAAGGTCTAATACCTATACCTTCTTGGTGTTTGAGTCCATCTAAGTGTCTTAAATGAAAGGGTACTTGAATAATCAAGGGTAACGAGTGATGTAGATAATGATTGCCTTTTTATGGAGGGAAAATGAGACTTTATGATCACCAATGGGTGTTCAAGGATAACACTAGGAATTTTGATGGTGTCAAGTCATAATAAATGATTCTAGAGATCAGATGTAAGCTTGAGATGGAGTTTGAAAAATCCTCAAAAAAATAAAAAAATTGAAAAACTAGTTTTTGACCCATTTTGAAATAAGGATGACTAGAAACAATTTCCTAAAATTGATAAATATGTCCACCTAAGTGTTTTGAGATGTGAGAAACAATGTGAAGATTTCAAATGCTTAAGAAATACTTAGTTGGTTCTAAGGTCTTATGTTTAGCTAGTGTGAAGTGATCTAGTGAGCTATTTTGATGTATGGGAATCTGAATTGCTTATCTGTTGTCATGGACCCCACGGTTCCCTCAGAGGAGGGATCCGTCTAGGCAAATACTAGGGATCCGAGCAAGCTGCGGATCGAAACCATCACGAGAAGCAAATCTGATTTTGCACCAAACAATATACATGAATAACCATTAAACTTAACAACAACAAAAACATGTTATCACATAAAACATATCATAGATAATGGTAGTAATGATAATATCCAAGATAACACAAACAAGCGTGCTAAAACATAATCATTCATACATAAACCAAATGTCTAAAACAAGCATAGTCCTAAAGTCTCTTTCGTCAATCCTTTCTTTTCCTCTTTCCGACTTCATGATGTAGTTAGCTAGGTTTGAATCATACCCATTAATTGTTTGAATTCCAGCGGTCTCGTTTGGAAGAGTTGGAAGTTGTTGATAGTAGTCGAAGGGGTCCATTCGATGTTAGCTTGGGTTGACATTTACTTCTTCTTCTCCGTCAAGGGAGTCAAGAGAAACTTTAGGTTTTCTTCCATTGACCATGAACCGTTTAGGGGTTGTTTGGTAAGAGGTACCATAACGTGATCGGAAAGGAAATGATCATCGTTGATATGAGATGGTTGCAATGCACTAACATACTTACAAAGTCGTGTTAGGGCATACCATCTGAAAGTACCATGTTGGCAACTTTGAATACCCGACCATTCTCTTCACCATGTAATAGGCGAGATTAAATGGATTTTGGTGAATAAGGCAATAAATCATTTGCACGAGACATACATTTGGATGATCCTTGTTACCGACTAAGCTAATGACGTTTTCCCTAAGAATTTCTTCCCATTTTCTAAAAATGGGGTGCATTTCAAAGAGTTCCATTTGAAAGGGATCACGGTGAATGAGCCTTTTGTTTCGGTTGAGATGGGATTGGTCGGCTCTAATTTTGAAGATGGTGTCTCGAATGGTTTCGGGTTCATCAAGAGGAGTATGGTATATTGGGTTGGGATCAAGAGCAAAAGATTGAGAGGATATTGCCCAATCTTGAGAGTACATACAAATTCCTTCACAATGAATGCGAAGGATTTGAGCAAATGTGTTGAGAGATAGAGTGAAGCTTGATTTATTGATGATGAAGGCGATTGAAATTCTATCATCGGTGTTTTGAATGATCCTAATGCTTTTGTAGAATTCAAAGATGAAAACCGGATAAATTTGTTCGTCAATGTCAAGAAGACAATCAAAGTTGATTGCCGAGAAGACTTGATGAATGTCGGTATCTTCAAGGAAACATTCCTTGACCACACGACCTTCGTGGATAAGTCGTTTTTCAAGTCTTTTGAAGACTTTGCGGTCGGTTGTTGACAATCCCTTTTTCCGATAGTAATGGGTGAGATAATGGACGGTATCATGGTGGTCTTGTTGAGTGGCTTTAGGCATGGTTGGTCCTAGAAACACAAATATTCCAATTAGGAAAAATTTGTTGAGATGGATTTATGGTTTTGATTTGTATTAACAATGTTGTGAACACAATGTAATCTTAGTTATGTGGAAGCCCTTTTTAATGATCAATTTTGGAAAACCTAATTAAATTAATTGATTAAAACTTGAGAAACTATAAACCCTAGGATGAGGATGATGAAAATTAGAACATGTTAGTGTAATTACTTACAATGATGTTCTAGAGAAGAATACTTGAGGATATGGAGTCCTATGAAGATGAAACCAGCTCTTGGGTCGTTTTTGTGTTTTGTGGGGAGAGGGAAAATGAGCAGGGTTGGTTTTGAAAAGCGTATAGCTGGTTTATGTCCCACGGTTCCCCCGGATCCCTTGTATAAGGGATTCGGCTAGTACAACTAGAGGGATCCGGCTACTGTAGACAGAAAAAGAGTGTTTGGCAATATTTTTGTTATAAGTTATAAAATAGCTTATGGAACAAAAATAGTTTTGGGTTAAAAATAAAATAAATAATGTTTGGTTAGCAGGTTTAATGAATTAATTATCGAGAATCCATTTGTGTGACGGCTTTAGTTTGGCGAGATCAAAGGAATACTATTCCGAGATAATGAGTAAGTCGGAAAGTGGAGAAAGGAGACTTTTGAAAGACTAGCAATTATAAAAATGGTATTAACATATTCATGTAGATATAAGCTAGCTAATGAAGAGTAAACATACCTCTATGCTCTTGATTTTGGTTTGTGAAGACATAAGACTAAAAGTACTTCATGAGCTCTTAAAGTAATCCGTTGTACTTAGAATAAGTAGGTTGTGATTTCTTTTAGATTCTTTCTTGAAAGTTGACTTCATTATTCTTTGAATAGAAATGAAGGTTTTGGAGAGATCTAGCATGAAGATTTCTTGAAAATGTCCAACATGAAAGAAAAAAAATGTTTTAAAGTTTCCTTCTTTGTAGTTTTCAAACATACACAAATCGTATCAAGTTTTAAAGTACAACATACTCTAAAAACTTGGTAGCAAACTCGATGCCAATTGTGGAAAACTAGAAGGGGGTTGAATAGTTTACCAATTAAAACTTAGTTTTAAAATATTTAGATCGACTTATGTCAATCTATTTAGATGTGTATATTAGACATTGATAGATAGATATATAAAGTGTAATGAAAGATAAAGAGTAAGAAGCACATAACCACGACACGTATTTATAGTGGTTCAGCTACAAGGACACCTTCCTTGCCCTACTCCACTCCCGAGTCACCTACTCGAGTTCGTAATCACTACGACACCAACTCCTTATGGCGGAGAAGCCTTCACAACGTTACCTACTCTTTTTGCGGTACTAGGCTAACCACGGGTTCTTTCACCAGGAGAACCACACCTACCACAACGTCGCCTACCCTTTATCGATACTAGGCTAAGCAGGTTCCATTACAATAGAGGAACTACTACCCAACACTACACAACACCTAAACCCAAAGGAGACCCACTCCTTATTACAAAACCATCAAGGATATCAACATCCTTGGAAACAAGCTATCACTATTTGTATAACGATGCACCTCATCGATTATACGACCTTGACATCCTTCACTAATGCCACTTTATTTGACTCCTAGGCATATTTCACTAATGCCCTTGACACGAACGCTTGAAACCTTTCACTAATTCCTTCGTCTTGACTCCTTTAGCATTCTTCACTAATGCTTTTGACATGGACATTAAGCACCTTTCACTAATGCTTACATCTTGACTCTTTCGGCATCCTTCACTAATGTCTTGGACACAACTCTTCTATGGAGGAATAAAGAAGTATCAACAAGAGAACCCAAGTAGTCTTGATGATGATGAAGCATGGCAACTCATGGACTTGAGCTTGCTCGACTTCAAGAAGTGGTGATCTTGCCTTTAAGAGGAACCTAGAGAATCACACAAAAACAAAAGACAAACTACATAGAAAGATCCCTTAGGATCAGTGGTTAGAGAGTTACAATACTCAGGGAAAGTATGTGTGGGAGTGGCAACCCAAAAGGAAGAAATGGCTCACTATTTATAGAAGAAAAACAACTACTGTTCCACGGATCCCTCCCTTAAGAGATCCGTCTAGTGTAACCTCAGGGATCCGTGGGATGCTCCTCTTTGCCCATGGGTTTTTTGGTTATGGGTCATGGGTCATGGGTTATGGGTTGGTCCATGGGTATTTCCTTAGATACAATGTATCTAATAGATGCAATGTATCTAGTCAAATGGATATGGGTCAATACCATGGGTTATGGATATGCTCCATAGGTTGTAATTTTTACCCATTATAATACATACTAGTTATGTATATATTTGCCCAATATGTAAACACTAGTTGTTGTACATATGTATTATTAAATCATAAAAATCACTTATACTTGTTTTAGTATTTTATGTGAAAATGTAAGTGTGTTAGAAAACTATTGGCTCAAACCATTTACATATTTTATTTGTTTCGTTAAAATGATTTCGTTTGTTATCGACAAAACATTGAAGATCGTAAAATATAAATAAGCGTTTTACGGCTTATTTGTATTATGATCCCTCGAGGAGGCAAGTGGGATCCGTGCAATAGAAACAATTTTTCTTACTAATTTGAGTCTCATTTGCAGGAAATTATGCATCATATACTTGCTTTCTAACCTTTGTTTTTTAGATTTTCAATATACACTTGAAGACTTTGACACCCTCAACAAGGGGGAGTTTCTTGTCAAAGCAAAATGTTGCAAAAACGCTTGCAATACTTTCACATAGGAGTACATTACTACTTGACGTCCTCCTCACAAAGGAGCACTCGTCAAGGGGGAGCATGTTTGTCTAAAAGACGAAACCATTTGCAAATGATATTTCAAAACACTCGTTTAGCTTTCCTAATTACTTAACGCCCTCAACAAAGGGAAGCACCCGTCAAAGGGGAGCTAAGACGAGAATCCTTCTCTTTTCATACTCTCTATTTTTCATATTTTTACTTTTCAAATGTTTTTCTTCAAACAATGTGTTAGTTTCTTTTCGGCGCTCTTTTGTTTCAAAAAGGGGAGAAGAGAGTAAAACTTCAATTCAAACTTTTTAATTTTAGTTTTCCTTAAAATAATCTTATGTTTTGTCATCAATAAAAGGGGGAGATTGTTAATACAAATAAGCCGTAAAAACTTTTATTTATATTTTACGATCTTCTAATGTTTTGTCGATAACAAACGTAAAATCATTTTAACGAAACAGATAAAATACGTAAATAGTTTGAGCCAATAGTTTACTAATACACTTACATTTTCATATAAAACACTAAACAAAGTAATAGTGTTTACATGTTATTAAAATGCATATGTAACACAACTAGTGTTTACATATACTTATATATATACTTAGTATATATTGTAATGGGTAATGTAATGGGTAAAAATCTAAGTACTTGACCCATTGACTAGATACATTGAATGTAGTTGGGTAAAACCCAAATTCCATGACCCATACCCATGGATCATGATCCATAACCCATGACCCATTGCATGACATCATGCATGAAGTCATGTTGGGTATTATCCATGGACCATGACCCATGCCCATGATCTAATGTCTAGATACATTGTATCTACTTGGGTACCCATGACCCAAAGTCCATAAACCATGATCCATGACCCATAAACCAAATAGGAGGAGCGTCTGGCGGATCCCCAGGAATACACTGGACGGATCCCTCAAGCAAGGGATCCATGGGATCCGGGGAACAGTAGTTGATTTTTTTCTATAAATAGTGAGCCATTTCCTCATTGCAACCCACCCCTTTCACACACATTCTCTCTTAGTGTTGTAAACTCTCTAACCTCATATCCAAAGGATCTTTCTATGTATTTTTGTGTTTGTGTGATTCTCTAGGTTCCTCTTAAAGGAGAGATCACCACCTCTTAAAGTCGAGCAAGCTCAAGTCCATGGGTTGCCAAGCTTCATCATCATCAAGACTACTGATGTTATCTTGTTGATAGTTCTTTCCTCTCTCATTAGAAGTGTTATGTTGAAGACATAGGTGAAAGATGTCTAAAGGGTCAAGTTGAAGGCATTAGTGAAAGGTGCCAAAGATCCGTGTTGAAGGAATTAGTGAAAGGTGCCAAAGGTTCGTGTCGAAGGCATTAGTGAAGGGTACCTAGGGGTCATGTCAAAGGCATTAGTGAAAGGTGCCTAGGGTGTACATTTGATATGGTGCATCGATGTACAAGATAGATTAGTTTGGGTCAAAGGATATTGATATCCTTGTTGATGTTGTAATAAGGAGTGGATCTCCTTTGGGATAGGTGTTGTGTAGTGTTGGGTAGTAGTTCCTCCTTTGTAATGGAACTAGGTATCTAGCCTTGTACCGGATAAAGTGTAGGCGACGTTGTGATAGGTTTGGTTCTAACTCGTGGAAGAACCCGGTATCTAGCTTTGTACCTGATAAATAGTAGGCGAGGTTGTGAAGGCTTCTCCGCCACAAGGAGCTTGTGTTGTGTAGTGATTACGAACTCTCGAGTAAGTGATTCGGGGAGTGGAGTAGGGCAAGGAAGGTGTCCTTGTAGCCGAACTACTATAAATACTCACTTTGTGGTTTTGTGCTTCTTACTCTTTATCTTTGCTTTACTTATTTATATACTTATCTATCAACATCCAACACACACATGCTGATTGCTAATAATTGGGATTTTTTTCATCTGAAAATTAGACAAATGGGTCATATATCAAAGCAATAATATAATCAATGTCAACTCATGTCAGCGGGTTGGTAGAAGGGTTAAACATAGAGCCTCATATCACCTCATGTAATCATAGCATTCAACACATGAGCAACTTTCAAGGCTTTTAGATTCACTATCAGTCAATCCTTTTCTGCAATAAAAATGGCCATAAACATCAGTCTTACTATCTTCACATTTTAAAATCCTTTTGTTTTGTAATTGTTCTCGAACTTAATAGCTTAACCCTCATGATCTTATGAAATATACTTTGACTTGTCAATAAGCTGTTAATATATGGCATCCTAAACCTCAATTAAGAACTCATTCGTAAGGTAATTCCAAATCTATTATTTAATCAAATTACAAAAACATTCGCACATATATTACATCTAGACCGAGGTTATGTTTGTAGTTCATATAGCAAGATTCACATAAACTATAACCAAGTAATCCTAAGTTGGTTGTTGGTTTGGGGAAGTGAGGTTCTGTACTGTTGAACCAATAGAGCAACTTGGTTCGAGAGGTTTTCAATCAACATGTTTGTTGGGGTATATCCTGAGTCTGGTTGAATGACCTGATTCTGATTCTGGGAAGATGGTAAGTACTGTGATGTTCGAGTGTTTAGCTTCAAATTAGAAACAAATGCAACTGAGTCAATTGTTGTGCTTGTTGTTGTAGTTGGATTGAGTTTTTCCATGATCAAACGGTCATATGTAGCATGCTTCTCATGTTGAAGTAAGTAAGTGTACAACTGCTAATAGTTCGTATTTCTCAATCCTTTGTTCAGCTTCACTACGGTAACAAACCTATTCCACTCAGGGTTCATGTTGTTTACGAACTTGGAATTGAGTTGGATATTTGGCATAGTCATCTTAATATTCCTCATATCATTCACAAGTTTGTGAAAACTCACTTGGTACTCTGTAATACTCTCCCCTGGATTCATCTTGAAGTTCTCAAAGTCATCGTCTGAGTTGTGACTCGATCTTCCTTTATCGATTCGAGCCGAAAGAAGCATTTTGAAATTGTCCCAAACTGCTTTGGCTTGGGTGTTATGATTTATCAGCTTGTAGATATCCTTGGGGAGACCTTGAAGGATGATGTTGGAAGCTCTGATGTCAGCATCATATCTTTTCTTCTCTTTATCATTGATATCATCATAAGTCATTGGTCTATCCATTCCCATAGTGACACGTCCATCTTTCACCAGTGCTAGTTCATCTCTGGTGGTGCCCATCTGGTACGGACCTTCATCAATGGATTGAATGATGTTAAGACCATTCTCTTTGCCTAAGTAATACAATCGGATTCTCTGGGCCCAAGATTCATAATCTGTTCTATCCAGTATAAGAGGCTGGGTATCGGACCCAACAACTTGAACATCATCTGAAATAGTAGACATGATTTCTAAATACACGGGACTTTACAACTCTTTGATTTAAACCGAGAAATTGAATCTTTCACGGGATTTTACAAAATCAAGAGGAAACCGTAGAACTCAAACCTCAAGTGTCAAATCTCAAGAGACAAATCGCAACTTTCAAGTCTCAACACACAAACCGCAATACTAGACAAAACGCAAGACTAACAAGCAGCAAGAGACAAATCGCAAGAGACAAATCTCAACTATCTTCAAACCGCAAGAAAGACAAGTCGCAAGACACAAATCTCAAAGGCTTCAAGTCGCAAGAATGACAAACCGCAGGAGACAAATCTCAAGTGACAAACCGCAATAGCTTGTCAAGTCGCAGAGACAAGTCGCAGTAAAAACAGACAAACCGCAAGACACAAGTCGCAACACCAATGGACAAACCGCAAGTCGCTTTCAATCAGGTACAAGTGTCACTATCGTCTTTTTTCTCCTTTTAGCTAACTGTCAAAATGCAAGTTTTGTCCTTTTATACAAGTCGCAACACAATAATACTATTATAATCAAATCGCAACAAGAAAGCACCAAACCGCAACACAAGATTGTCAACTCGCAACACAGAAGTACCAAACCGCAAGCAAGAATCCTTCAAGTCGCAACTCAAAGCACACAAAACGCAACCAATAATAAAGTTCTTAAACACACGTATTCAATCAAAAACCACCACAAACAAGATGAAACAATCCTTCCAAACCCAAAACTAAGCTAATATGATAAACATAAACAAAAAAATATAAACAACTAACAAATTTAACCGCTAAACAAGATCAAACTAGTGAAAAAAGTCTCTAAACCATTCGACCCATAAACCAACAATAACCAATCAAAAATCCGAGCACACACGAAGTAGATGATCAAACCATGGCTTTTGATACCAATTGTTAAATATTGGTTATCATAAACACACAAGAACTATGTATATGGATCGAATATAAGATGAGTTTTAGAGAGAGAAAGTAGAGAGTAGGGAACCTCTAGAGAGAGAAAGTGAAGGTAATATTATGAAGCTCCAACCCTCCACCTTGGAGGGTAGAGGGTATTTATAGTTTTTATAAAATATGCCTTCTACGGGTTGTGGATCAGGCATACAGTGAGTAAAGACCAGTCTGTCCTCCACGGTGTTACTTAACTAACTACTTACTAATAGCTAAACGTCTAATACTACAAACTTTCTAATGCTAACAAATAACCGAGGTGACCGAGTCTTTAACTTACGGATTTAGTAAATCCTAACATGAATGCTAAGGTTGCTTTTCTAAGCCACCTTTTACGTGCATGTAGGACTGTTTTATCAAGGTAGATCTGGTAATACCTCCATAACTGGCTCCATTTATCCAAAGTTGTTGTCGCTGCAACTTTAATACCCTTCATGCATATTTAGCATAAAAATCCTAAAGTAATAGAAACACATGAGTATCTCATAAAATCATAATTACATACTAAGTACTAACGTAACACATAATCTGGATTATGGACAAGCCTTACAATTGCCAACATACTTAGTACTAACATACCAAGTCACTAACGTAGACACAAAATGCATACATACTAAGTCACTTACTGATACGCGTACAACGCGCGTTCGGGGTCAAAGGAACTTCCTTTTCGTCGAGCAAGTGTTTCAACACCCTAGGCAGTGAACCTAATTGTTGTAGTGTAGTATTAGGGTAAGCCTCGGGAATTGATATCGTTCTCAGGGGAATAGGAATGCTAGTGAAATTACTACGCTAACGTTGGGGTTGAGGAAGATTATTTTTATCTTTTTATTTATTTTTAGAAAATTGAAAGTGCGAATCTAAAATTATTAGATTTGGGGTGGTATTTCTCCGATTACTCTACTTATCTAATTAACTAAGCTAAGGTGAGGGTAGTCTATGTCTATTGTTGTGTGCTCGTATGATGATTAAAAATGTGTTTACCTAGATGCTACTACTCCTAGTTATCTCCTATTGATGGTTGAATTGTCACGTCCTTATTCTTAACGCGTTGTGTCTTCTAGGTCGTAGGGTATCGTTTTTCCCTAACTCTTTGAGACTACCTTAAGGTTATGCCTCTGAAATCTCTAGGATTCATAAACTAACACTAAGGTTACCTTTGGATGTTTAGCCTACAATAACTCTAGGTGATTATAAACTAATGTTCACAAAGATTACTCAAGCATTAAAAGACAACGAATGACCTATCGCAATACTAGGTCAATCACAATTAAGATAAGAGACAACCAATCAATATTCAATACCTAGGTTTCATAGATCTAAGCAAACACACAAGTAAATTAGCGGACATGGAAAACATGCAAGCATACACACAAACAATTGAAGACATGATTGAATTAATGAAGTAAATCACTTATCTTGTTGTAAAATAGGGTATGGAACCCTAAGATCTTGCCTAAGATGTACCAAAGTTCGGTTTAGGTTTTACTTCACAAAACTACCTCTCTAAAAATCGAAAATTGAATTCTATATATAGAGTTACAACATGCGACGACGTCACTCTTTATTTGTGGCCGTCGGATCGCCACTCATTAGGTTTTTGTCTTGGCCACGTCAACTTTGTGACGGCGTCACCTTAGGGTTGTGACTGCAGTCGGGATCGAATCTAGGCCGTCACGAGTTGTGACGCCTACTCTTTAAAACTGATGCCGTCAAGTGCAAAATAGCAATTTAGCTCTTGAGTCGTCACAAAAGCGATTTCTGACGGCGTTGCAATTTGGTATGTGCCCGTCACCTTCAATTCAATAGCTTGAGTGTCTTGATTCTTGACTTTGGACATTTTCTTCATATATTCACGCCTTTTTGTCCGAATAAGTGTCATTCCGACAATTTGCCTTCAAGAGACCTAAAAAGTGAAAAGGAACGAAATTAAGCGATAGCGGATATAAAGTGGTCGATTAAGGGCTTAAATGACCCCTCAAAGTGCACCTTTAAATCCTTATCAAATATCCCTACACTTGGTATTTGCTTGTACTCAAGCAAATGTGCTCTTACCAATTAATTTATAAGTTATTGGTCATGAAGCATTAGTTTAGAACAATTGGAACAAGTATAAGCCCATAAAAATTCATAAAAAGCACGAAATTACATACTAGCACCTCACAAGTGGTGTTTGGATACTCTCATCTCTCGGTGTATATGCAATATATCAAGTTGGAAATGGAAGATAAACACTCATTAACCGGTCCTAGTACATAGATTACCATAGGCTTGAGACTAGATCAAACCTCCATCGCTTTGGCGTAAGCACCTAGAAAAAAGCTATCTAAGAGGTCTTTTAAAGGGTTGTAACGTTAGGCTTACGGTAGTGAAACAAAGGGTTTGGTAGGATAGGCGATTTAGTGGTGGCAAGTCAAAAATCTTTATGTTACAAGCATGAGAAGAATGACGTTGCTAAGCCAAGACTCGACACTCTAAACTCTAGATAAATTGAAACAAACAAACGTAAATTTAAAGATAGATGTAGGATGGTAGCCCCCTTTTTTTTTTTTTTTTTTTTTTTTTTGACACTCTCTTTTTTTCGTTTTTTTTTTTCACATACACTTTTACTCTACCATCCTCTACGATAGCATCAAAATAATAGAGATTTATAGGCACATCCCTACACTTGAGTTTTTATTACTTTAACACTAATTTGACTCGAATTGAAAAGATCAAAACACTTGGAGTACATTATTACGTAAATAAAGGGAATTTGAATTTAACGTTCCTTCCCGTCACTTCATAAAATTTAACTTTTCCCATGAGTCCCAATCATCCCAAAACTGTGTACAAAGGATATGACTCGACTTAGAAACTTATGCAAGTAACTAGATAATTGAACTAAGGGTTTAGTATGATAACAATAATGCACTAAAAGTGAGTGCATACAAGGTAGGCTAAGGCGATTTGGGCGTACATTTGGGGGTGGATTGTAAATAATGCTCTTCATTGATATTCCGGAAAACCAAAACATCACGCGAACCGTGAAAAGGATAGGCTCTGAGGGGTTAACTAGGGGTATCGTGTACTAAAGATGAGTACAACGCAAGGGTGTGGGGGAATTACTCAACCGATGTGGAAGAAGTAATTATAATACGGGTATCAAACAAGGGTTATCCTAATGCCTCTTATCATTTAGTTATTCCTAACTACACAAGTGTAGTCTCACTAGCGATCTCGGAATGCATCACAAAACAAGTTCTAGAATCTATTATACTACCGGTTCACTCTCGAAGCATTAAAGTGGAATGCTTTAATTCCTACAAATCTAAGGCGATCCTCACATTTTGGGTGGAATTTAAGTGGTAAAGGGTTTTGTGCTAGTCATATAACTTACTATCCATGAGGCGCTTTATTAAGACTAATGGCCCACTCCTACATGTCATGAAAATTTTTAAATTTGTTGCGAATTATCCTAACCGATATTTCTCATGGTTTATTATACAAATGAAATTGGACAAGGCAAATAGTCAAGGATAAGCATAGTTTCAAAGTTCACCTTTATTTTCCTCCCTACACTTAAACCGAACATTGTCCCAATGTTCCCGAAAATATCAAAGTTATGATAATGGAAGGTAATTAAAAACGAAAGAAACTAATACTCCCCTGATTAACTCAGTAGGATCCGTGTGAAGTAGTGGTTAAATTCTTCTCCAAGAAGAATGTATGCGTGAAAAGCTCCTTCAAATCTTACGTATATTCTTCTTGATAAATAAAACATGCACACTTTAAGAAAACAGACGAAACCTTTGCGTAAAATCGGCGGTAACAATATATATGACTCTACTAAACTAGGATATAATGCTTGTGGAATGGATGTTTCTGATTTTACGGAAAATTAAGACCGAGAAATTCCAAAAATTTATAAGTAGCACGAAAAGAAAAAAGTTAGAAGTTGTTTCTACCCTCCCGACGCCATCAGTTGCGATCTGACGCCGTCAGTTATCTTAACAAACTGTCTCGCGGTTTTACGGAAAATTTATATCTTTAGAATCGAAAAAATTTCTTCAAAACATCCATTATGACTCGATACAAGCATTTGACTCAAACAAACACACATGTATATCTTATTAATAATGGTAATTCTCATGTTCATGTTCTTTTTGAAAACATGTGTAATCCTCCCTACACTTATCCCTTTTATAAAATACCTTTATATGTAATTAAGACGAGGGTAAAGACAAAATAAAGCATTTTTACAAATTCAAACATGAGAATAAACAATCAATAAAAGATATACGACATATAAACAAGCAAACAATTAAGTATGGGTTGCCTCCCACGAAGCGCTTTTCTTTATTTATGAGTCTTGTAGCTAGACTCGAAGTCGTGCCCCTACGTTACTTCATTACCGTCACCTCCTTCAGTTACTAAACCTTTATCAAAAGGTTGTAGACGTTGTATGCTTACCGTGGACTCCTTCCCAACGTCGTCTATTATGATAACGGTTTTATTTTTTAGATTAGTTTCTTTCACCGTATAAGGCCCAAACCATCTTGGCTTGTTTCTACCTCTTAATGCTTTTATTCTTGACTTGTACAAAAGCACTTTCTCTCCCTTTAAAAATTCCTTAGGGTTCTTTTGAGTTTGTGGTATTGAGGTAGGATTATTTCCTAACTTTTTATCGCGTTTCCACAATGTTGCATGTAGTCCTTAAACCATGAAATCTCTAAGCCCCTTTTCCCATTCGTTAATTTTCTTCCTAACCATATTGTTAGGGACTTGTGGATTCTCATCAGTAATCTTTTCTATAATCTTTAAAGGATATCTTGGAACAATAGGTATCCTAGCGTATCCTTTGCCACTTTTGAGTATCATGATGCCCTCACCGCATTTGATGGTTGCTTTGGCAGTGGCCAGAAAAGGTGTTCCAAGAATGAGTGGCATATTTCTATCTTCCTCAATGTCTATAATCACGAAGTCCACCGGATAGACAATATTGGCCACCTCTATTAAGACATCCTCTACTATTCCTATGGGGTAGACATATGTGTGATTTGCTAAAGAAAGTCTAAGATTGGTCTTGGCTGGCTTCTCCTTAGTCAACTTATTATAGACTGATAGCGGCATTATGTTTACATCATATCCTTGATTAGCTAAGGCATTTATATTATCAATGTCACCTACGCTACATGGTATCACGAAGTTCCCCGTGGTTTCTCGTTTTTTAGTTACTGGTTTTTTTAGAACCAACTCATACATAGGTCTCATAGGCATGGTGTCATACTCTTTTTCTGTTATTTCTCCTTCTAGGGCTTTCCTAAGAACCTTGTTGTACCTAAAGTTGTTCACTTGGTTAACAATGGTTTTCTTATTAATCTCGTGCCTAAGGTAGTACTCAATGGTCTCTGGTTCATCATTGGTTTCATCTTCCTCCTTCTTCTTACTATCCTTGCTTTTCTCCGTTTCCTTCTCCTCAACTGTTCCATCTTCATCAGGCACAATGGAAATGGCATTAACAAACGAATTGGGGGGAGGGTGATCATCGCTTCTTACTAGCACCTTTTCGGGAACTTTTGTCTTAGTATACTCTTTTACCAAGTTCATCATCTTCGTCATCCTTGCCTGCATCTCCTCCCTTTGCCTATAGACCTCCTCTTCAAATTTTGCTAATCTTTTCATATGGGCTGCCATGTATTCTCTCATTTGTTCCTTAAAGCTCAGTGAGAGTGGTATGGGAGAAGTAGAACGGAAGCGCCATTCGGAATTGAGATTTTGCTCAGGGCTTGGTGATTTAGAGAAGGGTGTTGGGTGGTTGGTGGAGTTAGCGAAATTAACCATTTCTCGAGGGGTTCGTTCAGGAGCTCTCCTTTGCCTCTCAATTAGATAATCGATCCTTTTCTCAAGAGCACTCATCTGCTCTTCAGTGACATTGGAAGACTCATGAGGAATCGATATGGCATTAACCACTTTGACGGGGGTTTCATGGGATTCACTCCAATTTTTGTAGCTTTGATCGGCAAGCTCTTCTATAATATCCCATGATTCTTCTGTGTTGGAGTTGCTAAGCTTTCCACCAGTGGCTCGATCAATGGATCACCTTGTGATGAAATCGGTATGGTCATAGAAGATTTGGATTTGAAGCCAAAGATCAATGCCATGATGAGGGACTCTATGGAGCAGGTCTTTGAATCGGGTCCATGTCTCGTAGAGAGACTCGCCTTGAAGTTGTTAGAACGTCAAGATGTCTCGTCTAAGCTTAATAATTCTCCCCGGTGGGAAAAATTGGGCCAGGAAACGAGAGGTGAGATCATCCCAACTTGAGATGGAGCCGACGGGAAGTCGCTCAAGCCAATTACTAGCTTGGTCCCATTGAGAGAATTGGAAGAGACGCAAGCGCGTGGTCTCCCAAGTAGTAGCATCGAGGTCGATGGCATCGACGATTTTAAGGAAATCCTTAAGATGCTTATTAGGATCTTTGGAACGAAGTCCATGGAATGCACGTCCGTTTTGCACCAACCAGATGGTGTCAGGTCGAAGGGCCGTAGTTTGGGCTTGGTCGGGAAGCTCAATGGTGTTTCTATAGCCTAGGTGGCTTGGTCTTGAGTATTCACCAATAGTACGGCCTCTTGGTGGGTCATTTGGTTGTGGGTTGATGAGTGGTGGTTGATTATCACCTTCCATGATGAAAAGTGATGGGATTACTAACAAAGGTCACGAAGAAGAGGGATAGACTACAAGGAAGCTAAAAATGAGAAAAAAATATCACTTGATAGGAATCAAGCAAGGGAACCTAAACGAGGTGGAAATCTAACTAGCTATTCTATTCCCCGACAACGGCGCCAAAAACTTGATACGCGTACAACGCGCATTCGGGATCAAAGGAATTTCCTTTTCGTCGAGCAAGTTTTTCAACACCCTAGGCAGTGAGCATAATCGTTGTAGTGTAGTATTAGGGTAAGCCTCGGGAATTGATATCGTTCTCTAGGTGAATAGGAGGAGAAATTACTACGCTAAGGTTGGGGTTGAGGAAGATTGTTTTTTATCTTTTTTATATTTTTTTTAGAAAATTGAAAGGTACGAATGTCCATAACCTGATATCAGAATATGATCTTCAACAGAATATGTTACATAACCTGGCTCTGATACCAATTGTAGGACCACGTTTTTACACCAACCTTTCGCGTATACCCACCTTATCACAAGATGAACACACGTAACCAAACACAATACGTAAATGAAGAGAGAAACAAAGATGAGAAAGATGGTGACTTGATGTTATGCGTATGAAGATGAAAAGAAAACTTGTTATATTGCTTAATGAAAACACACAAACACACACACTCAAGCACACCCCTCAAATGACCATTTGAGGGGTATTTATACTCCTTATTCTAGACGTCCTAATGGGCTTTCCATGGGCCTCGTGGTGGACTTGGATTGGATTGGGTTACAAGAACTTATACAAAGCTAGCTTAACATAACTTCTAACCAATTAGCTTAGTCCAATCCACGAGCCCGTTGACTATTCTAATACGATATCTAACACACGTTATAAAGTTTCTAAATGTGAATGACCATCACTTCTAATAAAAACTATTAAGGCTAACAATCTCCCCCTAAGGGGTGGTAATTCAAAAGATGCTTCACTTGATAAGGTCTTTACTTTCCTTAAGCTTGAACTTTGCGTGTAGATATAGAATAGTCTTAATTCTTTGTTCCTTCATGCTTTGTGATCAGTTAATGTGGTTGTCTGCCGTTGTCAACTTCGTTGGTTAGGTGTCTCCATGCCTTTCTCCACCATGCTCACACTTCTATCTGTCTTTTGGTTACCAATGATGTGTTCTTGAGTCTTTAAACTTTGTAGATTCTTTGACATTGATGAGAACTTTCATGTGTTTTTGGTATGAGCATGTGGAGAATCTGCACGATCTCTTCCTCCCGTGAGCATCCATAAGAAGAAAACATAATACACGGGGTTAGAAATAATCCAGCGCTTAAAAGTTTGAATTTCGAGTGTGTTAACAGCATAGTGTGACAACACGTCCCTAATTCTCACAAAGGCCGTTCTCAGGGAGTCACACAAGTGAGATAACGCGATATCAAGTACATCTACAATTCGGATGAGTCGTTGAAGTACACGAAGCATCACTTCACGATTGTAGACCGTTTGAGACACACTAAGCATAATCCACGAGGAGTTACCGAGTGACTGCTGTCGGTACGCAGCGTTGACCTGGCGGGAGTTTCCATTCAATCATTGAAGATCACGAAGTGAAACTTCTCATAAATGTTCGGCGATTGCTAAGATCTGCGTGGGACTCTAGAATATATCACTTGTGCCCTTATTGATGAACAACAGGCGATGTCATGTCAAGTGTTCCTATGAGATCTTTTTGATGAATCTCGTGGCTCTAGACTCAATAGTGCATTTTGGTTTTCCTGAGCGGAGACTGGGAGAGGGTCTCCTTCTTCAATACCAACAATCTCTAAGAGAAAGTTGTTAGATTATGTAGGGTTCCTAGTGAGAATAAAACAAGTCCTTTTAAGAGGAATTGAGTGGCTAGGAGGTTTAGTGCGGTCGTCACCGGTCCATGGCGTCTTTGTCTTCAATACCGGTGTCATCTTAGTGACAACCAAGATGGCGGATGAATTGAACCGGTTTACGCCCTAAGGTTGATTATGGAGGGTTATTTCTTTTCACCCTTTTCATTACTTTTCTTTTAATTCTTCAACCCTTCTTTCTCCTTTCTCACATTACTCTTTTTCAATCATTCCTAAGGACTTTTAGTTCTAAACTATTTGTGATGTCCTTGGGTAGATCCCTCCGGCTCTGGCGGATCATAGGACGAATTTCCTATCCTTAGTCACCTTATAACTCCATGACTATCCTATTGTTGCCATAAAACCATTTTTCTTGAAAAATCTCTAAAAGTGTTTATGATAGAAAACATGTTTGAAACACTCCGTGAGTTTTATATTTTCAGAAACACTCCCCCTTCTCATGTGCTTATAAGTTTTGATAAAAATCTGCACATAGAGGGTAGAGTTCGCACGTTTTGAATTGATCGACTTTAAATGAACAAGACCGATTCGAGACACGTTTACATCACTAGAGAACTAGCTTGAAATTATTACCCGTCATGGTCAAGTCCATAGAAAGTTTCTCGAGATGGTACATTATTCCTCGTCAATTCAATGGTTTCAACTGAGTCAAGCTCTTTTGAGATTCAAACAACGAACATTAAACTTTTTGATCACATTTTAATCCGTCTCCTCCCCTCAAAAATAGCATAATCTTGATATTTTTGATATCAACAGTTAAACAACATTTTAGAATCTTTTGGGAGACAAGCGGATATGATTTAAGCATGAATTTGGAACATTTTGTTTTATACTCCCCTTTAATAAAGCATAATCAATTAAAGGATTTTAGAGGAGTTATCTTGAGCACAAAATATTTTGAAAGACTTTGAAAATCTTTTGAACAATCTTGAAAGGTGCTCAAGATGATGATGATTTCTCACCGATTTTAAATGGAGTGCATCAAGCGTACTTGATTTTTCTTTAACAACACGAGTTTTGATTTGAAAATAATCAAAGAGACATCATTTTGTCCGGGTTTCGTCTTGAAGTATCTGAAAACCATTATTGAAGAAATTATGAGAAGCGACATGTTTTAGAAAACATATAAAGAACTCTCGTTCAAGCATCTGTACATGTTCAGATCATTGTTGAATGACATTTCTAAAGCGTCTGAATATCGATTATCTGAGAGACATGTCGTGAGAAGAATATTTTTGGATTTTTGATTTTCTAATGTTTTTGTATTTTTTGAAAGTTTTTCTAATTTTGTATTTTGTTTTTGATTTTATAGAAGAAAAGGAAAATCAAAAATAGAAGATATAGAGAATGAAGAGGAAGAGTTTACAGAATTGGAACCCTCTGATGAGCTGGGTTCAGAGATATTTGATGCACCTGCAACCAAAGTCGAAGAGATTTCACAAATAACAGTGTTAGAAGTATATGTTTCCTCACTCTGAGGGTGTTCACTGTCAACGGTTGAAATGGTTTCTACTTCCTTATCCTGATGATTGTCACTATTATCTGTGTTGGTGCAAGTATCAAAAATCTTTCCTGTGGGAATCCATCTAAGACCTACTTTGTTGAAAACTTTTCCGTGGAATCCACTAAGGTAAGATCTAGGAGTTGTTTTCTTTTCGGATCGTGGAAGACTCATTTTGGAAAAACTACGTCCCAAGAGATCCACCTATTAGGTTTCCTTTGATGTTCATCTTGTCAACGGTTTTGTTTTGGTTTGGAGTCTTAGTGGATTGTACCTTGGCATCACATTTTTGACATGTAGGACAGACAGATTCAACATTCTTGTCTAAAACAACAACTTTAACTTTGTCACTACAATCTTTTGAAAATTGTTTCTTGTTCGGAAAAGACTTAGAATCTCTAGTGTTGTTTTCTACATGCATAGCATTCTACTTCCCGTAACTACTCTTAGATGCATGCCAATTCCTAGTCGTTTGATGGTTCCCAGGTAATGGTTTACAACTACTAGTATTGCCTTGAAATCTTGTAGAATTCATCACCTTAGATGTTGCACCTAAAATTTCGTCTTTTCGAGTCTGTGCCTTTTTTCTAGCTTCTTCTAGATAGTGATTGTTGACCATGTCGTTAGAACCAACATATTCTTTAATCGGATTTTTGGTCACATTTCGTGTACTAGTTTTAGAAATGCCGGTGTAAACACATTTTCTTTATCAAAAGCAGTTTTTCAAAACCTTTGGTAATTCTCTTTTAATAGGCAAAGACGTAGAGTGACTGTTTTGACATATCAATTTTCTCATTTACTTTTGGAGGCGAAATAGACATTTTTGGTTTGAAAACCGGTTTAGGAACATTTGTTTTCTCCTCGGTCAATGGTTTTGCAAACTTAGTATCCTGACCTTCCCTTTTAGACATTCCAAGCGAGCTCTCAAAAGATCATTTGCTCTTTCATGTCCTTGTAGGCACGCTCATCTGACAGTTTGTCATACTTGCATTCCTCTGTTTTCGATCAAGTTGTTTAAAATAGGACACGTTTTCTTTTCAAGTTTTCAAGAGCATTTTCATATTTTGAAACAATTGCGAAGTCTCGGTGAGTCTTTCATGATCTTCAACGAATATGTTTGTAAGATAATGGACATGATATCGATGTCATAACATAACACGGCTACTTAATCTTCTATTCTCTTTTCTCTCTAAACATATACACGATTTATACATTCAAGTCACCACATTGTTTACTTAATCTTTCTTTCTTTATTCCTACGCATATGTGTTTATGTGTATTGAGGTATTCGTGTGATTGAGAAGGTTGGTATTCGTGATAAGGTTGATATATTTAAGGTCCTACAACGAATCTCGGGGTATTGGATTTGGGGGTGGTATTTCTACCGATTACTCTACTTATCTAATTAACTAAGCTAAGGTGAGGGTAGTCTATGTCTATTTTTGTGTGCTCGTATGATGATTAAAAATGTGTTTACCTAGATGCTACTACTCCCTAGTTATCTCCTATTGATGGTTGAATTGTCACATCCTTATTCTTAACGCGTTGTCTTCTAAGGTCGTAGGGTGTCGTTTTCCCTAACTCTTTGAGACTACCTTAAGGTTGTTGCCTACGAAATCTCTAGGATTCATAAACTAACTCTAAGGTACCTTCGGATGTTTAGCCTACAATAACTCTAGGTGATTATAAACTAATGTTCACAAAGATTACTCAGGCATTAAAAACACAACGAATGACCTATCGCAATACTAGGTCAATCACAATTAAGATAAGAAATAACCAATCAATATTCAATACCTAGGTTTCATAGATCTAAGCAAACACACAAGTAAACTAGCCGGACATGGAAAACATGCAAGCATACACACAAAAAATTGAAGACATGATTGAATTAATGAAGTAAATCACTAATCTTGTTGTAAAATAGGGTATGGAACCTTAAGATACTGCCCAAGATAGCCAAAGTTCGGTTTAGGTTTTACTTCACAAAACTACCTCTCTAAAAATCTGAAAATTTGAATTCTATATATAGAGTTACAACATGCGACGACGTCACTCTTTATTTGTGACGCCTTCAGATCGCCGCCATTAGGTTTTCGTCTTGGCCACGTCAACTTTGTGACAGCGTCACCTTAGGGTTAATGACGTCGTCGGCTTCATCTTCTGACGCCGTCGGGATCCGAATCTAGGTCGTCGAGTTGTGATGCCCTACTCTTTAAAACCTGATGCCGTCAAGTGCAAAATAGCAATTTGGCTATTGAGTCGTCACAAAGCGTGTTGCGACGGCGTCGCCATTTGGCTGGGACGCCATCACCTTCAATTCCAGCAGCTTGAGTGTCTTGATTCTTGACTTTGGCCATTTTATTCATATATTCGCGTCTTTTCGTCCGAATAAGTGTCATTCCAGCAATTTTCCTTCAAGAGACCTAAAAAGTGAAAATGAACGAAATTAAGCAGTAACGGATATATAAGTGGTCGATTAAGGGCTTAAATGACCCCTCAAAAGTGTACCTTTTAAATCCTTATCACTTACAGTACAATATACGCTTGACCAAAGATAAAAAGAAGAAGAACAACAAACAAAGGACATCATGACCATCGAACAAAAAGAAAGAAATTTCCTGATAAAAAGATACAACATGCTTTCTATCTAAGTTCCATCCTTTGGGTTTTATCGAAAGGACATAACTAATCAACTAAAAAAAACCAAAAATGAGCGTCCACAGCAGCAAGGCACAACACCTTATGAATGTGCCTCTAACTCAGAAGCAAAGAAGCCCAAGCCTATTATTAACATGAATAAAGGGGTGCTTGGCATTGTGTTTTGAAAGTGATTAATTTGTTTTAAAATAAAACAATCCCAAACATTCAATATATTAAACCGATTTTATGCAAACATTCACTATATTAAACCAATAAATGCATAATAATCCTACTAAATTATTATATCAACAAAAAGGGTATTTGATGAGTGTGTAAATACTCATCATTTTAATCAATCTGAATTAAAAACGTCTAAAATGCTCGAAATGCATCAAAATCTTGAAAATATTCCAAAATTACATTTTATATGTTTGGATGCAAAATGTTTAAAATCGGATGAAAAATGAGCAAAGTTTGCATAATTGGCGAGTTCGGTCCCCAGTTTCTAAAGTTGTCAAAAACAGTCCCTGAGCACAAAATTTCAAAAGAAAAATCACCAAAGGTCCTTTTAATATCATAACTTGTCAAAATTAGTCCTTTGGTGAAAAATATAAAAAGTTTGAGAAAATTACAAGTTTGGTCCTCCAACTTTGAAAATTGGCAAAAATGGTTCCTGGAAAATCTGAAAATGGCTACTTTGGTCCTTGTAATATTAACACTTGTCAATTTCAGTCCTTGGAGCAACTTTGAGATATTGGCAGCCTAGGTCCCTACAGTTTCAGAAATTACAAATTAAGTCCTTGATAATTAAAAACCTTTTACACCACTTGGACTTGTCACAAACCTATTTTGGACCCCTGCCTACCCTTTGACCTGTCAATGCCATTTGGACCCCTTTTTAATAATCCCGGTCAAACCACATTTGACTCTCTTCCTCCCTCACGGTGTATACCACCTCCATCATCACCTCCCGCACACGCATGCTCAAGCCTCCCTCCTCCATCATCATCTCCCTACTTCTGCCCTCCACCACACTCAAAGCCAAGGTGCATTTAATGCACCTTTGTACCTAACACTCAACCCAGGTGGCTCGTAACCAAAAATGGCGCCAAAACCTTTAAACGGCCAAGATTAAATTGAGTAATCCAATGGTCGGTTTATTAGTGGGATTTGAAGAGAGAAAGGTGAGAGAAGGACATTGGGTGTATAAAAGACCAAGAGGAAGCAACAAGTAGTTAGTTTTATTTTCTTAAGTGTATGTCGTTTTCTTATTATCTTGTCTTAAATAGTTTTCATCTGTATTTTCAAGCTTAATTGTATCAAACAAAAGTATTTAAGTGTGTTCCAATTTATTTCAAGTTTAAATTCAAGTTAATGTTCAAGTTCCACACTTTATGTCCACTGTTGAAATTATCAGTTTCCAAATCATATGTACAAGCTTCTCTTAACTTATTTCTTAGCTCAAACATGATCATTCAAGCTTATTGAAGCTTTCCATAAGCTCACATTTCAGTTTCACTCACTTTTGAACCTTGGTCAATAAAAGTCAAACTTAGAGCAAATCTGATGAAGGAAGGGAATGGGTTGGTGCAGACATGTTCTTGGGATTGATTTGGAAGCAATGGGTTGGATAAAATAGGTTAGAGGTTCTTTGGTTCACAGGATTCAAGCCATAGTGGCTTTGGACCTTTGTAAGTGATTTTCAAGTTTCTTAGCATAATCAGTATTTGTAGTCATAATCTGTTAAAATCTGTTGGATTAGTAGTAATTAGGATAAGTTAAGTTAGTTTGATCATAATCTATGCTTGTTCGGTGTTTATCTTAGTTTTAGTTTACCGTCAGGTCCAATAAAGGTGTGTTTGGTTATGGGTTGATCTTCTGTCTTTTAAGCTTATGCGGTGGTTTATTTCTATTGTTCTATGTTTGTTAAGCATATTTGAGCTCATTTGAGTCATTATTTTGTGTGCTTAGTTCAAAAGTCAAATCTTATCAAATCTGTCAAAACTGTCTCAAGCTGTTGTGAGTTTTGGATTTGCAAATCCTTGATTTGTGTTTAGAAGTCATTAACACAGCTTGCATTAGTATCATTACACCTTATTACATCAATATGATCATAAAATTGGGTTCAAAGTTCATTTTGGTCAAAGTTCATCATTTTGTTAAAAGTCAAAATTGCAAAACTGGATTTGGGCAAATCAGCAAGGATTTTCATGAGCTCATTCTTGAGCCACATGAAGTGAGACTTGGCATTTTGAAAACTTCAGTTGGTGTTCTTTCTTATCACCATTTTAGTAGAATTTTATAAATTTTTATAAGCTCCAAACTAGCTTCTCTTTTAGGTGTCAATTGCCTGCTCACAACTCATCTTTAAGCGAGTTTTCTCGGTTTGTCGACCACTTGCAGGGGCTCATTAGAGCTTCCCAAAGTCTAGTTTTGGTACACTTAATCTCAACCAGGTCTAGGACAAGTTCCAATTTGTGTTTTTCATTTTGAGCTTATTTTAAAGCTTGTGCTTGTGTCCAAAGTAGCTACCCAGAACCTGATTTGGCTTATAAGCTCTTATAGCCAAATCCTTGTAACTTGTAATCCAGTGGTTAAAAAACAGTTAGGATTTGTTGCATTTTAGTTATTTTAGCAGTTTAGAACTTCTGTACTCAGTTGGTGTCTTATTTTGTTCATTTGGCTTATTTGGAGTGCTTAATAATAAGCACTTGCACATCAGTTCCTTATTCCTACACATAAGCACCTGTTTTTCCATTTTTCCTAGATTCCAAATATAATTTTAGAGTTTTCCGAAATTTTCAGATTTTTCTAAGTTGGTTTGCTATTTTCTTAATTTAAATTAGTTTTAAGCATTTTAATTAGCTTTTAATACAAAAATTAAGAAAAGGTTCAAAAAATAATTTTTCATTTTCTTAGGTTTAGATAAATATAGAAAGTAAAAAAGTAATTTTCCAGATTTTCATAGTTTATTTTGTAATTTTAGTAATTTAATTAGTTTTAATAGTTTAAAATTCATAAAAATACAAAATAATCGGAAAAATATAAAAATAGTTTTGAATATTCTATTTTGATATTTTAGATTTTTCAATTCATACTTTTATTTTTCTAGCTTTATTTCCTATTTTCTTGTATTTTAGGTAATTATTAAATAGTTAAAATTAGTTTTAATTAACAATAATTAGGTAATTAGTTATAAAAATAATTTTCTTTTTCTAAATAATTTCTTTTATCATTAGGATTGTAAAATATCATTTCATATTTTTAGGGTTAATATTGTGTTAGTTTCACGTTTTTATTTGTCGTCGCGTAGTTTTTATTTCGGTTTTGTAAAACATAAAACAAAACATCATTTTAAATATAGTGATAGCGTTTATTTAATAGATTTTATCTTTTAATTTCCTTTAATTTGCATTTAAGCCGTTGTAATTTGTTGGCTTTTACGTAGCTATAATCATTATCGAATCCTTTTTCGTTCAAATTCCTCGATCACTTTACGTTTGATAATCCATTGCATTGCTCATTGGGACAAAACGACCGGGAACACTATACTCCCGGATCTTCATTGCATTCGTGCTTGGCGGTTTAAAGGCGATTACGATGCGCCATTCACAAGTGGCGAGGCTTGAGTGATTAAGCTTGACTGTTTGTACGCATCAAATTTTTGGCGCCATTGCGAGTCTGTGCTAATTGTCTTCGTCTAGCAGTTAGTTGTTTGAATACTCACCCATTTGTTCATATCATCCATATCTATCATCTATATATATATCCATATTTTCTTATAAAAATCCAAAACCAAAAACATCCAAAAGCGTATAAAACACAAAATATTTTTCTTTTGTTTCTATATATGTATCAAATATAAAAAATACAAAAGATTAAATCGTTTTCTTAATAATAAACAACTTAAAGATTACCACATGAACCAAGGCGATGCACTACCTAGCGGGGTGCGACCATAATAAGTTCCCGAACCAAAGATATAAAACTTGCCTTTGTGTCCTTGTGATTGGTGTACCTTTTTCAAAGCCATTCATATTGTGATTATTGGTTAAGTTCACTTTGTTGTTTTGCCTCGATTTTGTGTTAATTGATTTTGTTGTGATATCTACGTTTGAACCGGAAAACCCATAAAGATTCTTCTCACCCCATTTTTATAAAAGCGCCTTCATAATTCCCATTCTCATCGAAATATCTTCATAATTCCATTTCTCTCCTTAACTCGAGGTCCCTTAGAGTTAACTCTAGTGCATCTTTTCGTTCTTCTAGATCATTGAGTCCTTTGCGTGATCTAGCGAAATTCAAGAAGGCGTTCTCGTGAGCGTCTTTGCCCAAATAGTCGAACCCGAGATTCGTACTATTTCAAGCAACAATATGGCGACGAGCGTACTATGGCGGAAATGCTCCAAGCACCCACGAGGGTTATGGAGATGCCATCATTCTACCGATAATCAACTCGATCACTTTGAATTGAAGACACATTTGATCCAACTTGTATCTACAAATCAATTCCACGGGTTTGATCGTGAAGACCCGTATGCACACATCCGTTGGTTTAACAAGTTGACTTCAACTATCAATTTCAAGGATGTACCACAAAAAGTCATCAAGTTGATGCTTTTCCCATTCTCACTGAGGGGACGACCGGATTTGGTGGAAAAAGAACCCCTCGATCTATCGAAACTTGGGAGGATCTTGTTCAAAAGTTTGTCAATTACTTCTTTCCTCCATCAAAGGCGACTAATCTTAAAAATGAAATTTCGGATTTCGTCAAAATTTCGATGAAAACTTTGGTGAGGCATGGGAGAGATTCAAAGATCTCCTCGAAATGCCCCATCATGAATTCACGAGCTTCAACAAGTCAATATCTTTTACAATGGGTTGAGCAGTAGCGATCAAGATTCTTTAAATGCGACCGCGGTGGCAATATCTTGAATCGTAAGCCTAAAGATGTGATTGAGATTTGTGAGCAAAATCAAAGTTCCTATTTCTATAACAAAGTCAATACTCCTAATACTCCTTCTTCTTCATCCGGTAACTCTTACGAGTTAGCGACTCGATAAATTGCTCTAACGGATGCCATCCGTTGTATGATTAAGGATGTTAAGGAAATCAAAAGCGAAATTCATAGCTGAACCGGTCAAAGCCGTAAACAAGGTGTGTGAAACTTGTAGTGGTCCACATGCGTATTATGATTGTCAAGCAACCGATGCTTCCTTTTACCAAGCTCCGTAGCTTGGTAAACCACAATCAATACCGACCACGGTGATCCTCACTACCGTGCACCTAGCGGTATGACACCACAGTTTTCCTCTGTGCAAAACCATGGCAATCAAAATCGCTTTGTTCGAATCAAGGACAAAATTTCAATAACTCTCAAAATTTCAATCAAAAGCGGAACAATTTCAACCAACCTTATCAAGCTCCAAATCATCAAAGTTATCAACAACCTCCTCAAGCTCCCATGCCAAATGACTTCATGAAAATGGTGAGTCAAACATCGTTCAATGCAAACTCGGATCAATAACATGAGAGTTGAGCTTAAAAGGAAATTGATACCACAATGTCTCGGCGAGACAAATGAGTTAAAGAATATGATGAGCGGTTTCATGAACATGAATATGAACAAAGCTTCATCATCTTACGGAGGACTCCCAGCAATACTATCCTAATCCCAATGCCGAGTTGAAACCCGTCACCACTCGTAGTGGTAAGGCGCACAATGGACCATCGACTCCTATGCCCCTCCTCACGTGGCAATGAGTCAAGTTACCAAGGATACAACGGACAAGGTGCAATTCTCAAGCCCACGGTACCGCACACGTCCCACCTTCGGTGGTCAAGCTTTAAGTCCGGAACCCGACGTTCGAAGAAAAATCTGAGCGAAAACACTTCCATCCGGCTCAAAAGTCTAGTCGACTTCCTTACCCATCAAGAATGAATGATGAGAAGCTCAAAGACAAAACAAAGAGCAAATGGAAAATTTTTCCAAATCTTCAATGAGCTTCACTTTGATATAAGCTTCTTTGATGCTCTCGTTCTAATGCCTAAATTTGCATCCACGCTTAAAGGCTTACTCACCAACAAAGATAAGCTATCGAGATGGCTAAAACTCCTCTAAATGAGCAATGCTTAGCGGCCATTCTTAATAAGCTTCGAAAAGCTTGAAGACCACGGCGGTTTTAATCCGTGTGATTTCTTGGGGATGTTTCAATGCTCCGCCTTGGCGATCTTGGCGCTAGCATTAACCTCATGCCACTCTCGGTATGGAAGAAATCGTCCTTCCTAAACTTTCATCCACTCGTATGACACTCGAGCTAGCGGACCGTCTGTAACTCGTCCACTTGGGATAGCCGAGGATGTCGTGATGAAAGTGGGAAAGTTTCACTTTCCTCTTGACTTTGTTGTAGTAGACTTGATCACGGATCCTAGAGTTCCCTCATCTTGGGAGAGCTTTCTTAAGAGCAGTGGTGCTCGATTGATGTGTTTCTTTGAAGAGTTGACCATATGGGTTGACAACGAAGAGCTCGCATTGAATATCAGCGAAACTCCAAACCTGCAGTACAAACAGTGTTGCCACAATTGATCAAAGATCGAAGATTCAATGCAACACTCTCAAACTTCACGGTTAAGAGGAGTTTTCAAAAGCGTCTTTGAGCTTAAAGCTTTGAAAATCAACCACGGTTCAAACAAATGGTTTGAAAGTTGTACCGGGGAAGTCAAGAGTGTTCTTGATGATGATGATGATCTTGATTCGGAGACTTCATCGGAAGTGGTGGATATTGCTAGCTCTAAGAGCACACCACTTGTCCCACCTCGGAATCGGTTTGTCGCATCGAGATTGTTAACTCGTGGATGAAACCAAACTCTCTTGGTTTCATCCGAGTTGGATGATGATGTTTGTGATCCAATGGGAGACATTATTCCCATTGATGAATTGCTCAAAATGATCCATCATCCTCTAGTCTTATCCCGACTCTTCCATCCCTCTCTCACTCGATGAGGAAGATGACAACTTTGGAATGAAGTCGATGCATTTCTTAGTGATGAGTCAATTCCAACGGAATTGATAACACTTACCTTGATCCGGAGGAGACATCCTTTTCGGAAAATCGATGATTGAAGAACCGTTTCCGCCCTCCTCCCGGACATCTTCTTGACAATCACCATCTAAGCTTCAAGTTTAAGCTTAAAGATGTCAAAAGCGGTGATTTGCTTCTCTCTCACGAGGAATGGACTTGCATTCTCATGTACGTCTTTATTCCATTCTTCACGGATAGTGTGGTTGCTCTTTCCACTTTTCTCTTTCGGGAATGAGGACACCATCTTTGACCCGGTATCATCCATTATAGTTTCTACTATTAACAATACCGCGGTTATATCTCATCGGTGTGGAACTTTCTGATGTTCATATGTTTATCAACATTGTGAGCGAAAGTCCGATTAAGATTGGTTTTCCACGTTACTTTCCCCATGAACAAATGAATACGGGGTCGAGTCAAGCTAGCGACTCGGGAATCAAAAAGATAGCATGCCATATGGGTTTCACCCATATTTCGACTTCTTTCTATCTTTCTACCACCCTAGTGTGGGGGATTGCCCATGTTTTGTATATAAATCGGTTTCAAAAAAAAAAAAAAAAAAAAAAAAAAATCATCTTTCTAAATAATGGCGTAGTATTTCCTTTTACGTTCTTTGTTTCGGCATAACCGCGGTACTTTGAATATTGAGGGCAATATTCATTTCTAAGTGTGGGGGAATTCTTGCAATTTTATCATGTAATTATACCGCCTAATTCCCGTTTTGGCCAAAATTTTTTTGGAGTAAGTGTTCTACACTTACTTAATTGGTTATCGATCCGCCTTGTCTAATAAACAAAAGGATTGGCTAATCCGAGAGCAAGCGGCTCTTGGTAAAGATATCTCAAATCCGTTGACGACTTGCAATTTGCCCAAAATTGTATGGTATTCACTCGCCATACCCTAAAAAGTGAAGAGTTGGCTAGCCCGCAAGTTTATGGCTTGTGGTAAAGGCGATGGAAAAACCATAATTGGTAATCGACTCACCAAAGATAATATTGATAATTTATCTAAGAGTTGGCTAGTCCGAAGCAAGCGGCTTCGGTAAAGACAAAATCAAATCCGTTGAAAGTCGGTGGTTTGCTCAAAATCACATGGTTATCGGTGTACCATGGTTCTTACTTGAACTGAAACATTTGGTTACTCGAAGTAATGGCTTTTGGTAAAGAGTTTCAAATCCATTATGTTTTCTCAAAAGATTGCTAGGGACTAGCAATAGTTTAGTGTGGGGATTGATGAGTGTGTAAATACTCATCATTTTAGTCAATCTGAGCGCAAAGCGTCTAAAATGCTCGAAATGCATCAAAACTTGAAAATATTCCAAAATTACATTTTATATGTTTCGGATGCAAAATGTTTAAAATCGGATGAAAAATGAGCAAAGTTTGCATAATTGGCGAGTTCAGTCCCCAAGTTTCTAAAGTTGTCAAAAGCAGTCCACAGCACAAAATTTCAAAGAAAAATCACCAAAGGTCCTTTTAATATCATAACTTGTCAAAATTAGTCCTTTGGTGAAAATATAAAAGTTTGAGAAATTACAAGTTTGGTCCTCGAACTTTGAAAATTGGCAAAATGGTCCTGGAAAATCGAAAATGGCAACTTTGGTCCTTGTAATATTAACACTTGTCAATTTCAGTCCTTGGAGCAACTTTGAAATATTGGCGACCTAGGTCCCTACTGTTTGAAATTACAAATTAAGTCCTTGATAATTAAAACCTTTTACACCACTTGGACTTCTCACAAACCTATTTTGGACCCTGCCTACCCCTTGTGACCTGTCAATGCCATTTGGACCCCTCCTATTAATAATCCCGGTCGAACCACGCTTGACTCTCTCTTCCTCCTCACGCGTGTTAACCACCTCCATCATCACTCCCTGCACACGCATGCTGCAAGCCTCCCCCTCCACCATCATCTCCCTACTCTACCCTCCACCACACTCAAAGCCAAGGTGCATTTAATGCACCTTGTACCTAACACTCAACCCACCGGCTCGGAACCAAAATGGCGCCAAAACCTTTAAGCGGCCAAGATTAAATTGAGTAATCCAAAGGTCAGTTTTATTAGTGGGATTTGAAGAGAGAGGTGAGAGAAGGACATTGGGTGTATAAAAAGACCAAGAGGAAGCAACAAGAAGTAGTTAGTTTTATTTTCTTAAGTGTATGTCGTTTTTCTTATTATCTTGTCTTAAATAGTTTTCATCTGTATTTTCAAGCTTAATTGTATCAAACAAAAGTATTTAAGTGTGTTCCAATTTATTTCAAGTTTAAATTCAAGTTAATGTTCAAGTTCCACACTTTATGTCCACTGTTGAAATTATCAGTTTCCAAATCATATGTACAAGCTTCTCTTAACTTATTTCTTAGCTCAAACATGATCATTCAAGCTTATTGAAGCTTTCCATAAGCTCACATTTCAGTTTCACTCACTTTTGAACCTTGGTCAATAAAGTCAAACTTAGAGCAAAATCGATGAAGGAAGGAATGGGTTGGTGCGGACATGTTCTTGGGATTGATTTGGAAGCAATGGGTTGGATAAAATAGGTTAGAGGTTCTTTGGTTCACAGGATTCAAGCCATAGTGGCTTTGGACCTTTGTAAGTGATTTTCAAGTTTCTTAGCATAATCAGTATTTGTAGTCATAATCTGTTAAAATCTGTTGGATTAGTAGTAATTAGGATAAGTTAAGTTAGTTTGATCATAATCTATGCTTGTTCAGTGTTTATCTTAGTTTTAGTTTGCAAATCAGTCCAATAAAGGTGTGTTTGGTTATGCTGATCTTTCTGTCTTTTAAGCTTATGCAGTGGTTTATTTCTATTGTTCTATGTTTGTTAAGCATATTTGAGCTCATTTGAGTCATTATTTTGTGTCTGCTAGTTCAAAAAGTCAAATCTTATCAAATCTGTCAAAACTGTCTCAACTGTTGTGAGTTTTGGATTTGCAAATCCTTGATTTGTGTTTAGAAGTCATTAACACAGCTTGCATTAGTGTCATTACACCTTATTACATCAATAACAGTCATAAAATTGGGTTCAAAGTTCATTTTGGTCAAAGTTCATCACTGTTGTTAAAAGTCAAAATTGCAAAAACCTGTTTTGGGGCAAACTGCAAGGATTTTTCATGAGCTCATTCTTGAGCCACATGAAGTGAGACTTGGCATTTTGAAAACTTCAGTTGGTGTTCTTTCTTATCACCATTTTAGTAGAATTTTATAAATTTTTTATAAGCTCCAAACTAGCTTCTCTTTTAGGTGTCAATTGCCCTGCTCACAACTCATCTTTAACTGAGTTTTCTCAGTTTGTGCAGCCACTTGCACAGGGCTCATTAGAGCTTCCCAAAGTCTAGTTTTTGGTACACTTAATCTCAACCAGGTCTAGGACAAGTTCCAATTTGTGTTTTTCATTTTGAGCTTATTTTAAAGCTTGTGCTTGTGTCCAAAGTAGCTACCCAGAACCTGATTTGGCTTATAAGCTCTTATAGCCAAATCCTTGTAACTTGTAATCCAGTGGTTAAAAACAGTTAGGATTTGTTGCATTTTAGTTAGTTTAGCGTTTAGAACTTACGTACTCGGTTGGTGTCTTATTTTGTTCATTTGGCTTATTTGGAGTCTTAATAATAAGCACTTGCACATCAGTTCCTTATTCCTACACATAAGCACCTGTTTTTCCATTTTTCCTAGATTCCAAATATAATTTTAGAGTTTTCCTGAAATTTTCAGATTTTTCTAAGTTGGTTTGCTATTTTTCTTAATTTAAATTAGTTTTTAAGCATTTTTAATTAGCTTTTAATACAAAAATTAAGAAAATGTTCAAAAATAATTTTCATTTTTCTTAGGTTTAGATAAATATAGAAAGTAAAAAAGTAGTTTTCCAGATTTTCATAGTTTATTTTGTAATTTTAGTAATTTAATTAGTTTTAATAGTTTAAAATTCATAAAAATACAAAAATAATCAAAAAATATAAAAATAGTTTTGAAAATTCTATTTTGATATTTTAGATTTTCCCAATTCATAATTTTATTTTTCTAGCTTTATTTCCTATTTTCTTGTATTTTAGGTAATTATTAAATAGTTAAAATTAGTTTTTAATTAACAATAATTAGGTAATTAGTTATAAAAATAATTTTCTTTTTCTAAATAATTTCTTTTATCATTAGGATTGTAAAAATATCATTTTCATATTTTTAGGGTTAATATTGTGTTAGTTTCACGTTTTTATTTGTACGTCGCGTAGTTTTTATTTCAGTTTTGTAAAAACATAAAAACAAAACATCATTTAAATATAGTGATAGCGTTTATTTAATAGATTTTATCTTTTAATTTCCTTTAATTTGCATTTAAGCCGTTGTAATTTGTTGGCTTTTTCGTAGCTATAATCATTATCGGATCCACTTTTCTGCTCAAATTCCTCGATCACTTTACGTTTGATAATCCATTGCATAGCTCGTTGGGACAAAAGCGACCGGAAACACTATACTCCCCGGATCTTCATTGCATTCGTGCTTGAGCGGTTTAAAGTCGATTACGATCGCCATTCATGGTGGCGGCTTGAGTGATTAAACATTTGTTTATTGCGATGGCATCAATGTTGGTCCGATATTTTCGTGCAACACCATGAATTGTAAGAACAAAAGCTTGAGCAAATGAAAATAAACTTAATTTCATTAGAAATAATAGCATGGTTACACGATCTTGACCATGAACAACTAATAATACCCATTTTTTTATTACTACAATATCAGTCTCACTTTAGAGGTTGAAGGTGAAGGCTTTACGGGGGATAGTTGCGGAATACTATCCATAGTAATGACAAATTCTTCTCTTCAAGTTATGAAGAGAAAGATTCCACTTAGAAGAGAAAGTGTGTTCTAGAGGTGAAATCGTTACCTATCACTAATACTAACCTCCCTTTTATATACAAAGGGAAATACATTGTTAGTAGTTACAAGTATAGTAATAACTAAACTAGAAGCAAACTGGAAGTAAGGTACACATGCACTTGTGTGGCTATGGTTGCTTTACTGTGTTGACACTCTGGTACATGCAAGTTGCTTTTCCTGCTCTCGATGAATCCTTATCTTCCCAAAGGTTTTCCCACTTTGCTTTAGCTCAAATTACTCCCGCCTAAGCGTAGCTGAGTACTTCAGTCAACTCCAAAGATACACTTTGCAAGTATGTTGAAGAAATACTCCGAGTGTATCTGATAAGTGCAATTTTTTCATAAGTTATTCTTCAGAGACCTAAGGGCCTTTATTAGTCCTTGAGGTCTTAGGGGTTTGTCACTTCTCTGCCCTTTGTTATAGCTGACTCCAATATCAGGTTACAAAGTTTTCATTCAGCTTTGGACTTTGTCTTTTGCAAAGCAAGACTGTTGTAGCTGAGAAGATATACAACATATCTGAAGTGTTTATCATCATATATGTGAACATTCAGTGAGTCCCGTTAAACCGTTGTTTCTTCCATTCAGTTGTCTTTTACTTTGACTTTTATGAGATTCTCTCATAGGTGTTCCACCTTTGAGTCATTTGGATAGCTGATGATAATCAGTTGTGCTGATCATTCAGTCAAAGGTAACGTGATCACCTATCCTTAACTTATGTTGATTTAATGTTTCAAATACTTGTGAGGGATAATTTAATTAGAATTTGACTTAACAATCTCCCCTATTTAATTTAGCCTAAGTTTTATCAGAAGTAAGTGAGCATAATAGCTTCTTTTTATGTTCTGATTTACAATCAAGACAAAAGATCTAAACATCTAATTCTAAGTTAGTCTAATTTTATCAGAGGTAAGTGAGCAACCAGGGTTCTTCTTACTCTCTGATTTACACCAAGTTTATATGTATCTATTCAAGTGGTCTAAATCTATCAGATGTAAGGGAGCAATTAGGCTTCTTCTTAAACTCTGGTTTACAACCAATAATATACATATAATTAAACAGATGTCTGATTTCTTCAATGTTCTTACAGATGCTTGGCTTTATCCTTAAGCTCTGACTTGAATCTTGTATGATACAGAGACTCTTAAATCTTGAAGCTTCTCCTTAAAAGGATGTCAGGCTCTTCTCTTGATTGTAACCTAATCCTCCATTTTAAAGGCTATGTCCTTTTGGTCTCAGATTTTGGTAATCTCAGAGACCACTGAAGGATCAGGTTGTAAGGTATGATATTAGTAATTTTTACTAGGTCTTCAGGGGTCATAGAGATTCTAGGAATCAGTCTTGAGAAACTTGGTTTGGAAAAAGGGCATGTGTTGGAGTGTGCAGTTGCTAGTAGTGACTAGTATACTATTTTACAACTTTACATTTAAACACAAATGATGAAGGTATCATTTCATCGTCCTATCTCTGATCTTCTTTGTAGCTTCTGATTCTCTTCAATCCCTGATGTATCAGTGGCCCGGGGTTGAGGTGTCAGCGGTGCTGCTTGTGCCTTCTTACCCATAGTTAACTTCTGCATTGATATCCATGAGTTACAACTCATACCTTTTTACATCAGAGAGTAGAGCAATAGGAATTGCTATGTTTTCTCTCTGATGTTACTAAAGCAAAACATTCTCAGAAGCTTGAAAAGAAATGTTCAAGTTCAGGAAAGTCTTTTGCATTCAACGGTTATTTATTCTAGGCTATTCTAAGTTTTAAAAGACAGTTTGAACAACAGTTTTAGTCAACTGTCTTTTATTCTTAACCTTTGGAATAGCCTAGTCCAGTCAGATGTGAGTGAGCATAATGGCTTCTTCTCACATCAGTGGTTACAACAACAAGCTATAAGATAATTATTGCAAGTTGGAGCTTTATTGTTGATGTCTTCTTAGTGAGGTCACTCGAGGATCAGGAATTTTTTGGTATACCAAACACTTCCTGATGCATCTGTTTTCCCTCACCAGAAGACAAATCCCTGTCCTTTCCCTTGATACTTCATTATCAGCATTCTCTAATTGTTCACATATAGTCTCATGCTTTACTTTTCTACTGGTGATTGCTACTTGAGAGCCGCCAGTGGTAGATATTTCCACACTTATAACTTGTGTGTCTATTACACATGGCTTTGCAAGATCCTTTAGAATGAAGATTCTTGCAAAGGATTGTCAATTATATGTATGGTTTAAAAGAGCTGGAGCAGAAGTATTTTAGACTATTGGATACCTAAAAGAGCAATAGATGCTCAATTTGCGTAGAGATAAAGGTGGAGGTGATAATGAAGAGGGTGTCCTTGGTGGGGAGTTAGTGACAATAGGGTTCGAATGTTATTAGCCGTCATTCGAGAACGGCTTGGTATTATTAGTCGTCATTCAAGAAAGGATCTAGATCATGGGAGTAATCCACCCACTCTGATACCACTTGTTGGTCCGATATTTTCGCGCAACACCTTGAATTGTAAGAACAAAAGCTTGAGCAAATGAAAATAACTTAATTTCATTATAAATAATAGCATGATTACACGATCTTGACCATGAACAACTAAAAATACGCATTTGTACATTATTACAGTATCAGTCACACTTTAGAGGTTGAAGGTGAAGGCTTTACGGGGGATAGTTACGGGATACCATCCCTAGTAATGACAAATGCTTCTCTTCAAGTTATGAAAAGGAAGATTCCACTTAGAAGAGGAAGTATGTACTAGAGGTGGAATCCTTACCTATCACTACTACTAACCTCCCTTTTATAGAAAAGAGAGATACACTATTAGTAGTTACAAGTATAGTAATAACTAAACTGGAAGTAAGGTACACGTGCACTTGTGTGGCTAGGGTTGCTTTATTGTGTTGACACTCTGGTACATGCAGGTTTCTTTCCTTGCTCTCGATGAATCCTTATCTTTCCAAGGGTTTTCCCGCTTTGTTTTAGCTCAAATTACTTCCGCCTAAGCGTGGTTGAGTACTTCAATCAAATCTTAGGATACACTTTGCAAGTATGTTGAAGAAATATTCCAAGTGTATCTGATAAGTGCAATTGGTTCGTCTGCATGGCTTAAGGATTATAAGTCATTCTTCAGAGACCTAAGGGCATTTGTCAGTCCTTGAGATCTCAGAGGTTTGTCACTTCTCTGCCCTTTGTTATAGCTGACTCCGATATCAGGTTACAAAGTGTTCACTCAGTTTTGAACTTTGTCTTTTGCAAAGAAGGAATGTTGTAGCTAAGAAGATATGCAACATATCTGAGGTGAGTGAGTCTCGTTAAACCGATGTTTCTTCTATTCAGTGGTCTTTCACTTCTTTGAGGTTCTCTCGAAGGTGTTCCACCTTTGAGTCATTTGGATAGCTGATGATAATCAGATGTGCTGATCTTTCAGTCAAAGGTAAACTTTGCTATTTGGTTTACGTGTTGACTCTATCAGAGAGAGAGAGTTGGATCTTTGATGTGATCAGTTGTCTTTAACTTAGGCTGATTTAATGTTTCAAATATTTGTGAGTGATAATTCAGTCAAAATTTGACTCAACAAAGGGTTTTACTAAAATGAGTAAAATCGGGATCATAAAATCTTTTAAGCAAGAAAATGGATGTCCATCAGCCTTTTCATAGATTTAGACTGATTTTAGGATTGACCAAGCACCCATAACACATCACTAACCATAAGCAAGTTCAAGGCATGCATCCTTTATTCCCCTACACTTGGCCTACAATCAATACAATAATACGGTTAAAACGTAAAAATTCTATCGGAACAGCAAACCGGTCCTCAAACAATACATTTTCTAAATGTTTACAGTCACTATGTTCAATAGTAAAAGTTTCATCAACATAGAACTCTTAGCATGTTCAATGTCGTATAATACCAATGCAATCACTTGCAATTAGTTCTTACGTAGTATTTACGATTTGGACTATATATATAAATGTAAGCATATCAATAGTCTATATTCAATCAAGGTCTTAATTCACTTTGGTAACTACTATAACTCAAGAGTAAATGGTTCAAATAAACAGCTCAGCTACCACTACCCCTATTCACATAACCCAAGTAAATAACCTACTCAAACATAAGCAACTTACCTGATGAGCTTTTTCTGTTTCAACTTAATAAAGATAAAATCATATCTCCTAAAATTAATAATATTTTATGCTTCTATCATATCGCCACTATGTCTAAAACACCATCAAAATAGTATAAACCCTAATTCGACCATCAATGAAGAAACAATTGCTAAAACTAAACCACCAATGTCCCACTTCAATAAAGTAAAACTAAAAGTACTAAATGATAAAGAGCAACAATGATTACCTCAAGTAGCCTTCATTTAACATCATTCACCGGAACACCAGAGACTAAACATTTGATCTTCCGATTAAATACTGATTTTCTTTCGCTTATGATATACAGAAGTTGTTACAGGGTTGATCCAAATTCACCTTTTTCGGTTAGGGTTAAGCTTTTAGATGATGGTTGGTTGTGCTGGTCATTCAAGATGGATCTAAGAAAGGTGTGTGGGTGTTGTTTTTCTCTTTTACATTTAGCCTCCAACCTTTACAAAATTACGCCCACTTTCCTTCTAGTTTTTTTTCTTTCATTTTCGACACCTATGTTTTTATGGTGATTTTTATAATTAGACAAAATTTAACGAATGTTGACCAAAAAGGAAGCAAATTAGAAAATAATTAAGTTGAATTATTCTTCAAAATTAAAAAAAGAATAATAATAATAAAAAAATCATTACTTAATAAGGAATGAATTGATTTTTTTAAAATGCGAAAATCCCCACTTGGGATTTTGTTTTATTATATAAAAGATAAGCAATTTATGCATGTCGATCTAAATACTTTAAGTATTGCTCTTTGGGCTATGTTTAGCAATTTTTTTGTTTTTATAACTAAAAAAACAACATGCTTGTTCATTTTACAAACGGCACAAAAATCCGTTGGATTACAAAAGATATATATAAATTAGTTTTTTATTATTTGTGTTAAACTAGGCGAGTACCCGTGCATAGCAATGGAAATTTCTAGCGGCAAAAAATTTACGATATGCGATATTGTGGTAGGTGTTTCGTGTAACGTTCAAAATAGAACGTGAAAATATCAAAATGTAATTGCAAATGGTTGTAACATACTAACATGCGATAATTCAACTCAAGTAAAAATTATTAACATGTATCAAAGAACATATAAAAACATTTAGTGAAACTGAAATAAAACATTACATCAATTATGAGATAATAACTTACATCAATTATGAGAAACTATCAAACATTGCACGTTACTCGTCGCGTACTCGCGTCTAACGGCAGCGGTGTATAGTTTCCAACAATAATTTCGGCGGCCAATAATTTTGTTTTGACAAATTGTATTTGTAGCATTAGTGGATTTTATTCGAAAAGATGTTTTTTATTGGCATGTTTTGTAAACAATGACAATTGTATACAAGGGCACTCAATAAGTTTAGAACTAACTTATATGGGTTTTAATCCTCGCAATTTATCCCACCAACTTGAGTCAAATTGGTTGATCTTCAACCATTGGATTAAAATCAAAGATCATTTAAAAGATTCTCTTTCAATCTTGAATTTTGATTTTAATTTAATGGTTGAAAATCAACCAACTTAACTCAAGTAATGGGAGATGATCCTCACCTAACTTATATGCTCATATTATATGCATATTTCTTACTCTATATGTCTCAAAATTTTGGTCTTCCGACAAAGAAGCATAGTTTAAGAAAAACACAATTATTATTGTTTTCTCTTTCTTAAAACCTTGTAATAATACTTTTAAGTATGGATAATATGATAAACTTAATCAACTTTCATATATATTTTCAATAGTTGACAATTATTTGAAAACAAAATGTGAAATACTAATTTGAGACGGAGGAAATAATCTATACTACTATATAAAACATTTGGGACATGCTATTAATAGAAGGCTTAAAAAATTCAGATTCAACATATTACTTAAAATGGAAAGAAGTGTTTTACAAAGTCTATTAAATCAATACATCAATACTTTTCAAATAATGAAATAAAGACAATATTAAAAAGACAGTTTTTGTAGCAGACGTTTTGCTTCTTCCATTGACTTGTAACATCCCGATATTTGTATCAGTTCATTTACACCATCATCACCATTGTTTCTCCTCCACCATATAAATCCACACAAACTATTTCATATCTCTCACACACACACATCTAAAACACCTAAAACATTTGCAATAAAGTTGGGTGTATTAATGGAGTCTCAGTCGGTCGGTCAAGTTTACCCAACGCGTCGGGTTTATAAATGCCGACCCAAAAGCCGGTAACGACACTGCCATTATATCGTACTCAAAGGAACCAATCTTGATCTAAAGACATGATCATCCTTTGTTGTCTCTTTGATGTCTGTCGCTACTAGCAACGACGAACCACCAAGATCAGTAAGACCCAAACTATCCAATCTCGACAAATTTCAAAACATCCCCAAATGCCAATTCAAAACAACCCAACCACAATACGCATCTTCTTCACCACCCAAAACCCGAATCCAAAGGTCCAAAGCCCCTTTAACCCAGAAACATTTCCCACAAATTTATCCAACCAGTGCTCGGTTTGCATATGATGATAAGCACAATTATCTTTCCTATTAGCCCTCTTCATTAAATCATCCGTAAGATCATGTATAAAAACAGGCAATGAACTATTCGAACCAAAAACACTATCTTTATACATCCATTCAAATACACAACATGGTCACTTTTTCGACCGATTCAGATGCACACTAACCAAAAGCAAACACCATAAATGGTTTGTGACACAATAACGAAACATGCACCATAAATAGTCTTGTTCAAACCGGGTTAAAAGAGGGTGTTTGTGTTTCGATCTCAAAGTAACAAGAACAAAAGAGTTCAATTTCAAAGAAAACGTGTATATTTCAAAGAAATAACTCACGCTTTTGTGTTACATTATATTGTTTTGGTGAGATCTTTAAGATGAGAAAGTGGTAGAAATTATTTATAGATAGATCTTGACAGAGAAATGTGTAGTGGTGGCTAATATTATGTGAGTGCTAGGGTTCAAGTTGTGTGTAAAGTAAGATATATACAAGTTTGTGTTGTGTTTTTAATTGGTTATGGGGGCCTGATAAAGGGCCGAATTGATTTTTATTTTGGGCCAGGCATGATCAAAGTCGGATGATCTATAGGGTATAGTAAGATTATATATGAATATGATGTATATATTGGTTAATGATTAATATATGGTTCACTTTTTAAAAAATAATAATAATAATAAAATTCGGATGATCTCATACTAATGTATAAAGAAACATTATAAGTTGTTAGAGATACACAACTAAACAACTCATTTAAGTCTTAAAAGTAATTTAGTGAAACACATTTAGCGTCGAACAAATGAACACTAATTTTATCATTTTATTTGAATCTTTATTGTAATATTTTAAATCTATTATTATATTATTATTATGCAATGTTTTTTTTTTATTAATGAAATTTTAATTTTGTTATTGTAAAAATTGAAAATGAAAAAAAACAATTGGCCATTTTTTAGTTTGCAACGCTCGTTTTTGAAGCCATGGTATCTTTTTATGCAAAGCTCATTTTTGATAAATAAATCTTGAAAGGGAAATGTGTTTAGCAAAAAGCGAAACAAGGTTAAAGGTGTTTAGCAAACATTGCTATGGGACAAGTTCATAAACTACAAAAAGTGTTTAGCAAATTGCAAAAAGTGGAACAAGTTCATAAACTACAAAAAGCGAAGCAAGGTTAAAGGCGTTTAGCAAACATTGCTATGTACCTAAACTCACCGTTGAACCCCTTTATCTTTTTTATAAAAACAAGAACCATTGATTTATTTGCTTAACGTCGTCAAAATGGTTTTTAGTAAACAATAAAAGCGTGCGAACGTCAAACATATCGGCAAAACAAAATGAAAAAAACAAACACACGAGTTGAAGTAACGATATTTTGTCAGATTTTATATACAACTGTCGCTTAGTGCGAGTACTCGACTATAAAATGAAATATGCACAAACAAACACACAAAAGTAAAACACAGAAATCGTTGCAACCGTATTTTTTCGGAAACTATAAACAGCTACCCGCCAAAAATTATGATTACATGGTAACTGTCATGCATAACGCTGCGGGTACCCTGCTATATACTTTCATGCTTACATATATGAGTAAACTTATCTTACTATATCTATATTACTTATAATGCATGTTGACACTTCTCTCCTATTAATTTTTTAAGACTTCTTAATATAGATTTTAAACAAATACACATATCAAAGCATTATGTACAATTAACTTTTGCACAACTAAATACATAAATTGATTAGTCAACAGATATCATTAATGTAGTTTTTAAAATATCCCTTAAGTGAAAAATATAAATTGTTAAACCTATTGTGCAAACCATCCACTTTCCGATTCATCAATACATTTAATCCCTTATTAATATGGAAAAAGTCAACGTCACACAAATTAACAATATTGTCAAACCACATATAGCATTAACGACAAGAAACAAATAATAAATCATGTAAAAAACAATTCAATGTTTCACATATCCAAGAACCACAATAATTATGTCGTAACTCATCCGAAAAAAATATCAGTCAACATAAAACAACTACAACAATATCTCAATCCATCTCATCGGATAAAACAAACCACAACAAGAAACCTATCCTCCTCAAGATCTTAAACGGGAAAAAAATAAAAAAATAAATAAAAATTAAAAGAACAACAAAGATCTCAGGTTTCTTTATAATTCCTATTGATCTTAAAAGAACAAAAAGATAACCCATCATTGACCTTTACAAACCCCATAAAAAAAATTCGAGATACACCTACCTAAGATTCATTTAAACGAAAATAATTAGGTGGAATTTTCGAGGCTTTTAAAAGATATAAAAAGGGTTTGTTCTGATTTGTGTTTTGATTATTTGATTTGTGGTTCGAAACTTGGTGTATAATGTTGAGAGAAAATGATAAGAGAAGTGTGTGGCTGGGAAAGTAAAGATATGAGTGACTGCACATATTTTTTTAGGTTTAGGGTTAAAGTAGTATGATGAAGGGATTATGTATAGGCCGGATATTCTTTTGTTTATATGGGCTAAGTTTGATATAAAAACAAAAATGTGGGCTTTTATGAAGTAAAACCTTAACTTATCAATAATAACTAAATAAAAAAGTTGTAGGTATATATTGCAACAAAAAATATATATATAAAATAATATGTTATTGTTTAAAGATATTGAAGGATATTAGTTTTCACATACACATCAAACCATAACAACAAGGTGGCGAATAAGTGGAATTCTAGAGAGAAAGTTAGAGGTTTAGGGAACTTAGTGAGAGAAAGTGAAAGATATTATTATGAGCTCAACTCTACCTTGGAAGGTAGAGAGTATTTATAGTCTTACATAAATCGCCACACATCGGGTCATGGATCGGGCATACGATGGGTAAAGACCCGTCATCCTCCACGGTGTTACTTAACTAAATACTACTTAACTTAAGAATAACTACGACTACGAGCTTTCTAACGATTACATATACTTGAGGTGACCGACTCTTTAATACACGGAATTTCTAATTCCTAACAATCTCCCACAGGGAGGTCGCCTCAATCATGTACCAAAATTACATTGAATACAACCAGATAATACATTAACAATTGATCTTGCATTCATGATGTAGTCCTTTGCTCTAAGCTCGTAGTCATTGATTCTTCACATTGCATGTTTGGTTATTCCAAGTGGAGGTCTTTTCTTGATCCATGTGATAATAAATTTGAGCTCGCATTTGAGATCATCACCTATCAAAAATCTCGAGACATCCATTGTGGTGTTGTGACTTTGGGACCAACATGCTCACATTCGGATCATGATATCTTCTCATCGAGTAGCGGAAGCTTTTGTTGAATCATGATATTGGCGGCAGTAGCGAAGCATGGAGTGAAAATATCGAGTCATTGATACACTAATCATGATTTCTTTTGAGATGAATGTGTTAAGTGAGCATGCGGCTATGGATTGACCGCTTCATTACGATCATTTGCAAAACGTCGGTACTGCATACAACGATTAGCAATAAATCGCACGAAAGTGTCTTTGATCACTTCGTTGAATTGAGGTACCGCCCACGGTTCCCGTTGATCGATACAAGTCTTGCTGTGATCGGTATAATTCAAGAATTTCCTTGACAGGGTTTCGCAATTGTTCTAGTCGTTCTCAAACCGAACGTCTCAAAGAAGACAACACGGAGTGAGTGAACCAATTTTTAAGTCCACCGATTGATGAAAAGAGATTTGGAAAACAATCGTGTATTGCTCAATAGAAATTGTTTTGCAATACAACGAAGGTTTTATTGAAAATCAATTATCAATCATAAAAACACCTTTGGTTTGAAAAATGAGTACACGGTCGATGTGCTAAAGAAAAGAGTTTTTATGCACAAAGACCGGTTTTCAAAGGTATCCGTCAATCCATAACTTTGAACGAGATTGATTCAAGAGATTGAATCGCCCCATTGTTTCTGTTCGGTTGTCACATGGTTGATCTATATAATAGATCTCACATGCCACCTACCGAGAACTTGTTTGATGTTGGCTCGAAGGCTTTCCATCTTCATTGTGAATATGTAAACACATCACTCGGATGTTACGCAATACCACAAGGATAATCGTGGGACTCAAGATATAATCTCTTTCCACATTGTGTGAAGCGAGAGAGTCTTCATTGAAAGTGTCCTAATGAGATTTATTGATGATCTCGTGGCTCTAGACTCAATTTGTGCATATTTGGATCTGTCTGGAGACTAGGGAGAGGGTCTCCTTCTTCAATATCAACAATCTCTAAGAGAAAGTCGATAGATAATGTCGGTTCCCGTGAGAATGAAACAAGTCCTTTTAAGAGGAACTTGAGTGGTTTGGAAAGTTGAAGTGCGGTCGTCCGGGTCCATGACGTCTTGTCTTCAATACCGATGTTACCATCGGTAGCATATGAATTGAACCCGGTTTACGCCTAAGGTTGAATAAATGGAGGCTATTTGTTTTCACCCTTTCCTCATTCAATTCTTTTAATTCTTCAACCCCTTCATGCTTACGAGACTTCATAGCTAGAACCTTGTTGGGTTTATTCCATTACTAGCTCGGTCTTAGTCCGCACTCTTCCCATATCTCATTTTTCTCCTTTTATTATCATACCTAAGGACTTCTACACTAACTAGTGGATTGTCCTGGGTAGATCCCTCCGTTCAGCGGATCATGGGAACACATACCTAACCTTATCATCCTTATATCACCGTACATAAAGTAGAGTTGGTCGGTCTATTTGGTATTGTTCATCCGCCATTGGAACCAATTGAAAACCATTTGAAAATCAATTCGGATACTTGTGATATATTATCAAAGCATTTTGTACTGAATTGTTTTGATATTTTAAACGAGAACTCCCCTCAACATGTGCATCAAGTATTTGAAAATGTTTTGCACACGGAGGCAAGAGAAAGAATTAACTTCTTTGATTACCATTTTCTAAAGATATCAACATCACTTCCCACATCAAATCAAGTAGATATAGCATTTCGGGAAGGATGAGGTTTCCATAAATATGCTCCCCTCAATATGTGCCTCGAGGTTTGAAAAGAGTTTTGCACATACTAGAGGAACTTGCACATGAGATAAGTTGATCACATTTCAAATCATAGGTTTAAGATAGATGCTCCCCTCAACATGTGCATGGAAAATTTGAAATCGTTTGTCACATGTGGGCGAGGATAGCATGTACATCCTTATAAAACCATTTACCTAATTATCGGTTTAAATCCAATTTAAATCACACATTCTCCCCGATCACAATTATCAAATCATTTGAGATTTGTGATCTCTTATTGATTTAAATTGATTTTAAAAGCTTTTAAGGGAATTATGACTTGATTATGAAAGCGTTTTAAGCGATAAGGATCGGATTTTAAGACTTTAAACTCCATTGATAAAACATGCATGAATATCTTTTGAAAACAATTTAATGCCAAATAACTTTTTAATTTAATTGAAATCATTCTCCCCTCAATCAATGACATAGGTTGTTGATTGAGAGATAGAGATTTTGACAAATAAGTCGATGATTATCAAAAATAGAGACCGAGTTATTTTTCAAAGCATTTGGTTTTCGACAAATAAATGTTTATAGAATCGAGCATGGAATTTAAAAACATGGAAAAACATGGCTCTGTTCTTTCTTTTAAAACCGGTTATTACGAAAAATGACAATAAACCATTGTTTCTCTTTCTCCCAAATTTTTTTTTTTTTTTTTTTTTTTTTAAGAATTGAACAACATCTAAAGTCTCGTGTCATTCTTTGAATGACATCACAAAGACCGTAGATATTATCGAACAGAAAAACATGACAAATTGAAATTTTTTTTTTTTTTTTTTTTTTTTTTTAAGATTTTTGAATTTTTATGGATTTTGAAAGTTTTATAATTTTCTATTTTGTTTTTTCGAATAAATATTTACAAGAGATAGATGAAGGAAACCTATTACTCCTCGTCTTCCTCACGAAGACGTTTGAGTGTTCGGTTGAAGGCTTTTCAAGCCAAGTCGTGGAAGAATGAACTCAAAACGTTCTCTTGGAAGAGCTTTGGTGAAGATGTCGGCTAACGATATTGAGACCTCACAAAATAGAGTTCCACCACACCTTTTTCCACTTGTTCCCGATGAAATGATGTCGAATGTCGATGTGCTTTGCTCTTGAGTGTTGAACATTGTTGCATGAGAGAGCAATAGCACTTTTATTATCACGATGCGAGAGGATTTTGTTGAATACAAAGCCATAGTCGAGATAATTGAGATCTCATCCATAAGATTTGAGCACAACAGAAGACATGGCTATGTATTCAGCCTCTGTAGAGGAAATAGAAGTACTCATTTGCTTCTTTGAAGACCAGCTCACAAGCTTATCACCCAAAACCGAGCACCTCCGGGCGTGCTTGACGTGTATCTTGACAACTTTGCATGATCGGCATCTGCATAGGCTGTTAGTGACATACCGGTGTCCTTGGTGCCAAAGACCCATATTGATGGTTCCTTGGAGATACCGAAGACCCGTTTAAGCGCTTCAAGGTGCTTTTAGTAGGCTTAGCACGGTATCTAGCACACATGCAAGCAATGAACAAGATGTCGGTCTACTAGCGGTGAGATACATCGGGGATCCAATCATACTACGATATTTCGTTTGGTCAATCATGATCCTGAGAGGTCCTCATCTAGTTTGGTTCGGTCAATCATGGGGGTGTCAGCAGGTCACTTGAATCAAATCCAAATTTCTTTAAGATTTCGGTTGCATATTTAGATTGATTTATGAAAATGCCTCCGAGACTTTGTGAAATTTGTAATCCCAAGAAAAATGACATTTGTCCCATCATTGACATTTGAAATTTTGAACTCATTTCATTCGAAACGATCACATTCCATTGGGTGCATCAAGGCAAAAATAATATCATCAACATAAATTTGAACATGAATTAAATGTTTGCGACTTCGGTGAACAAAGTAGGATCAATCGCTCCTTTCTTTGAATCCGGTTGATAGAAGAAACTTTGATGATTATATCATACCATGCCCTTGGAGCTTGCTTTAAACCGTAAAGAGCCTTCTTCAAACGATAAGCGTGAGTAGGATGCTCTTGATTCACAAATCCTTCGAGGTTGGTGGCGTGAGCGACTTCTTTAAGATCTCCGTTCGAAATGCCGTCTTCACATCCATCGATAGACTACCATGTTCTTACTAGCGGCATTAGCCGAAAGATTACGATTGCCTAGATTCGAGCAAGCTGGAGCAAAAGATTCTTCAAAGTCTATACCCTCCTCTTGACGATATCCTTTAGCAACTAATCGAGCCTTGTTCTTCAACACATCACCATGCTCATCAAGTTTCACTTTGAAGATCCATTTAAGAGCAATAATCATAGCACGATGCTGGGCGGTACTAACTCCCATACATCAAGACGATCAAACTCATGAATTTCATCTTGCATGGCATTGAACCGCCTATCTTCATTCATGGCGGTTTTAACATCTTTTGGTTCGATTTTAGATAGTACGGAGTTGAAGAAGCACCATAAGGCATCGGTTGCAAGTTGTTTCGGGTTGATACGAGACGAGAGGATTTCCAATGATGTTGTCTAATGGATGATCGTGAGTCCATTTTACGAGGTGTTCATGTGGCGATTGTTGAGGCCGAGGTAGGCGAGTCGATGTCTCCTCGAAGGCGATGGTTCGATGATGATTCGGGAGTAGCAAATATGTTTTCAAATGGAGCATCTTGAGGAGTAGCAAAGGATTAACTTCATCATTGATGCGAAACATTTCCATGATGTACATTTGAAGAGTGATGATTTGTTGATGAGGCGAAGGATCGGTGAGGTGCTTCTTGACTTAGAGATATTGAGGCGAGGGATTGACTTCATTCAACGGAATATGAGCATCCTCTCATTGTAGGGATCAACACCTCATTAGTAATTGAATCATCAGTTCATCAAACATAGGATCAAGCAGTTTCTTTAAATCATCTTGAGATGTAGGTACATATGGAGTTTCTTGAGAAGAGTTTGGAACAAGGGATGAACCAATGGGACTGTTTTGAAGTGCGGGTCTGGTGGAGTGTCCGAGGAGCCATTTGACCGGTCGACTCATCAAGCGTAGCGTGAATTGTTTCCATGATATTTGGGTTCTTTTGTTGTAGATTCGGTATCCCTTTTTGTTTGGTGCATATCCTACAAATACTCCAATGTCGACTTTAGCCCTAAGTTTGCCTAAGTCTTGACCCTCATTAGTTGGATAACACAATGCACCAAACACACGAAGGAAAGATAGATTAGGTTTTCTGTTGTGGACAAGTTCATATGGAGTTTTCCATGAGCAGAGTGAATCGAAACGATTTTGTGTATAGCATGCGTGGCAATTGCTTGACCGAGAAACATTGGAACCTTTGAGTAGATAAGCATTGTTCTAGCGGCTTCAACAAAGTGCGATTTCGTCTTTCAACTACACCGTTACATTGAGGGGTTCGTGGAACACTTCTTTGATGGCTAATTCCAACGCTTTCATAGAAGTTGTTTGTTGACAAACTCGGTTCCATTGTGCATTACGATAATTCGGCGGTTTTGTTAAGTCGAACTGCAGTTGTTTGATGAGTTTGATTATGATATCGGAGTTTCATCCTTTGTCATTAAGAAATTGACCCGGTGAATCTAGAGTAATCATCAACCACAACTAACACATATTTCTTCCCATAGATATTCGCACCCTCATTGGTCCACATAAATCCATATGAATCATATGAAGAACTTCTGTGACAGAGTTAGTAGGTTTGGGTTTATGGGCATACTTCTTTTTTTACCCAATTGGCATCTTGAACAAAGATGATCCTTTTCATACTTTAGTCTAGGTAAACCTACAACTAAGTCCTTTCTAGAAAGATCATTGATGGTGCCGAAGTTCAAGTGATTGAGACGACGATGCCATAACCATGACTTTGTTTTGAAGCCTTTGATAACAAGCGATTGGAGAAGACCTCATCATGTCATCGATAGAGATGGTGTAAAGATTTGAGCCACGAGTTCCTTTTAACAGTTCCTTACCATTAAGATCTCGAACAAAGCGGTATGTTTTCAAGGCTACTTCTAGATCGTAATCACGAATTGACCAACGAGAGACAGTTATGACCCGGACCTTCCACATAGTATACTCTAGAGATGACACTATCACCAACAACGTAATCTCCATAACCCATAATAGCACCGAAATGATCATTACGAATCTAAGCGTCTCCGATGAATTTGCTCACGAGTTCATGAGCATGACCGGTCTCGGTCATATGCTTGGAGCGGCTGAGTCCGGTACCACGAGCGATTTGAGCGATCTGCGGTTGAACATGACAAGAATGGATAAGCGGATAATTGGGATCCCCATGCAAGAATGGGTTCCATTTGGTTAGTAACAATTTGGAACACCCACTCGAAATAGAAGCATTCATATCGAGAAAGTGAGGCAATGGAATCATTGTGACTAGATGCAATACTAGTGTACGTATTAGCCACATTCACGATGTGATCACTTCTTAAGGGAATAGTTCTACCAAGAGGCATCCATTTTCTAGTGGGCATTATCGATTAGTCTTATGACCAATGTATCCAATAAAGCCTATTTTCTTGAATGTTCTTCCCATGGGTTTCCTTTGTTTCTAACTTTCTTCGTTTTGCCTTTTAGCCTTCTTAGCATGAATTTTAGCATTAACAATATTAATCGGACAATTAACATCATTAGGCGAACATTAACACCACATTCATGATTAGAAACATAATTCAAGCAAACATCGGTACAAGGTTTGCAAATAGTATCGAATTGAATTAATTACGATGCGCCTATGGCTAATACTAGAATCAACACGATTCGTTTTATTCGATTCAAGCTTAAAGTTCCTAGATTGTTCTTACTCTTTTTCCAAAGCACATTCTTAGCTTGCGAGGTCCTATCATTCCTTGTATTGTCTTGAGACTTTGACTGCTCCCTTTAATGTCACCGATTACTCCCTGTAGAGGAATGGGAACATTAGTTGGTTTAACTACTCTTTGCATCACTGTTTAGATGTCTTTGGGATCTGAACTACATGCAGGTGCACTACGGTTCACATTCTTAAAACTAGAGGTACTGAGATTTGTACTCCTAGAAGGCACACTTGAGTTCTCTTTCTTAGCATTGACAGATCTAGAATCTGAACCCCTTAAAGGCACACTACGGTTCACATTCAAAACATTGGGAATCGAGTGCATATCATACTTGGCATTAGGCATCGAGCATGGAATCAAAGGATTAACTCTCTCACCTAATGACTTTGGGCATATTGTGATCAAGCATTCTAAGATTTCTTGAGATCGTTTGGCATATAAGCATGCATGTCCAATTGCATTATCATGAGGTTTCTCTAACTTATCCTCTTCAACAATCTCACGCAGACATTCTAGGCAATCCTTAAGGGATGAGAAGTATGTTTGAATAGCAAGTTTGTTGTTCCTTAGATGAGGAGGGACATAAGTAATGATAAAGCATATTTATTACAAGAGTGAACCTTTGATCCACCATTCTCCCATTGGTCATTGGCATTTTCCTTTTACACGACTCTTGATTCTCAATTTCCTTTTGCAATGAAGCTATTTGTTCGTTGTTTTTGTTACAGTGACTTTAATTGATTCAAATAACTCATTGAAATGACGTTTAACCTTTTCATTTTCTTCTAGAAAACTTTCGTTTTCCTTTTGTAAAGCATTTACTAGGTTTTGAAGATGAAACGTTTGAGAATTCGAGAATCTAACGGAGGAGGCATTTGGGACCTGTCATATTGTTCATTTGACCCTTTAATTGAGAGATTTGGGCTTTCAACTTTCGATCGTGTTGCATCGAGCTTGAATCATTCATCACGTTTGTTAATTTGAAAAACTGCATCAAACTCTGGAGCATCTGATGATGTCTTGATATTTGAAGTTTTGACATTTTCTTTAAGATGTTGATATTTCAGTTGTAAATTAAAATGCTCAACTTCTAGTTTAGAAAAATGTTTAACCAAATTGTCGTGATCATCCAGCTCAATTTTCTCGTTTAGTTTAGAATTAGTTTTTTCAAGCTCAATGACACGATCATGAGAGACTTTCAGGGCAAGAGATAGTTCATGAAATTGGGAAACATTAATAGAGCAATTTGAAGCAGTGAAAAAAATATCTTGAGCAATACATTCAGTAATAAGAGTCTCATTTAAGGTATGCAAGTTCTTCCTCTCAATCTCATTATATTTTAGTGCACGCTCATAATCACTAACTTCAACTACCATTGCATCAAATTCCTTTTCCATTCCCTTGATATCGGTTTCTACCCCTTTTAAGACTCTCAAAGTGATCTTTCGAAGTTTAAAGAAAGGCATGACCTCGCTTAAATAACATTCTTTCATTTGTTCAAACCCTTTCTCCTTGATTATACCAATGGGTGTGATCCTTTTCTTGCAAGTTTTCTCAAAATCAACAAATAGTTGAAATATAACGTATTGGCTAATTAATGTCTTGCTTTTAGTGGCAATTGTTCTAGGTACAAGATGCATTGGTGTATTAGGAGGATACACAATCGCTTTAGGCATTTTCCAAAGGGAGGGTTTGTTTCAACAATATTTTCCGCTTTACTTATCTAAATCCTTTTTCGAAGACTTGCTCGAGTCAACAAAGTCTCGAGGCTTAAACTTGTTCAAGGAAATCAGCTTTTCCTTCTTGTAGTCATGAGGAGAGATAATTATTTTTTTCTCTTTGCATTTAGGATCATTTTGTTTCTTATTCATCTTTTCCTAGTGATTTCATTTGATTTCTTATCTTCCTCGATGCACTCAACGCAACTAGGTTTCCGCCTAGGCTTAAGGATTTCATTACCATCATAAAGCACCTTATGAGCATTTCTAGCCTTTTAATTACCTCTGGATTTGGTTCCTCAACAAGGGGAATGCTATGCTTATCGCTTAAGACTCGATGTTTAGTGACCATGTGAGCGATCGAATGGTGTTTCCTTGTATGTACAACTTGTTTTCAAGTTTGTTTTTCAAAGTTTTCGATTAGAAAAGTCTCTCAAGAGTTTTGATTCCTTTGCATTAAATTCTTGCTTAAGCATTTTCACATTTTCTTGAAGTTCTTGTTTTTGCTTATTTGTTTTAGAAAGTTTTTCTTGCAAGGAATTTAATTCTTGTTTCAATACTTCTTCTCTAAAATTACTTTTTCTAATGATTTGTACGCACTTGGTCATCCATTTCCTACTTACGAGTGGTCAACTCAAATTTTGCACGTTGTTCATAAATAGCAACACGTTCCTTATAGGCATTTAGTTCGAAATTACGGAATCATCGTGGAGCACATGCGGTGTATTCATCAAAGACATAGTCATTGTTGACGCGAAGATGCATCACTTGGTACAACTTCACTTTCACTTTGTTTCACGTATTGATCGTTTGGGACAATATTATTACCCATATTTTCAACATTTGATTCAATAGTTTCGATTGATTGTGCTTTGTCATGCATCCGTTGCACATCGGCATCATCGTATAGTTTTAATACCTCGAGATGAGTTTGTCCTTGGATGGGCCAGCTTGTGGTGAAGAAGAGACCTTGGGAGAAACCATTGGAGAAATGCTAGCCATAAAATTGTGTGTGCGATGGGTCCATCATCTACATCGAGTCGTATGCATCACGATCGGCGACTTGAAAGGCATTCGATGATTGTGACCTATCTCCGAATAGTTGCTCATCCACATCGCATCATAGGTCTTGGCATTGCCCTCGGAAGAAACAAGAATTCCTCTTCATCCAAAGCACCATTATCACGAGCTTGTGCCAAGACATCTTATCTCAAGTAATCGGCGATACATGGGCGCTTTGGAGATGTGCGGTTCCTTGCAATGTATCCTCACCACCACGCTTATAACATTTGATTGGCTTAGCTTGACCTTGGTTACCATTCCTTCCTCGATTACGTTGCCAACATAACCTCTCCCACTCCACCTCTTCCCCGATCATCTTGTCTTTCTGAATCGGGTTGCACCACGATCCTTCCATCTTTAACGATGGCTTGATTGTGTGGGTTAGATCTTTTCGAGGTTGTTGTTGGTTTGTGGGAGAGAATTCATGTTTTGACTAATGAGAAGAGCTAGTTGATTAATGAAGTTACCACGTGTGCATCGGCATCGACTTGTTTGAACATAGGATCGGGAATGAGTTTGTGATTACCATTACCCAAGGGTATGACTTGTGATACTTTGGTTGTGATTCCGATGTTTGAGTAGAAAGTCATTGAGTCATTAGGCGAGCTTGTCTCTCCACGGTTGGTTTTGAACGATTGAGAATCAATTTTTCAAACATAGCATGTCTCTCATTACGAAGGAGGACGGCATAGAGTTGCTCATAGTTTGTATTCTTCAATCCTTTAGTGAGCTTCACGGTGACAAACTTGTGCCATTCGGGATTCATGTTGTTCACAAATTTTGAGTTCAATGAATGTTAGGCATAGTCATTCGATGTTCCTCATGTCATTCACTAGCTTATGAAATCTCACATAGTACTCATAGACATTCTCATACGGTTTCATCTTGAAGTGCTCAAATTAAGTCATAGAGTTGGGATTCTCTGTCTTCCATAGTTAATTACGAACACGAGAGAAGCATCTTAACATTATCCCAAACGCCTTTGCATCGGTGTTATGATTGATCGACTTGTAGATGTCTTTAGGAAGACCTTGAAGAACAATGTTTGAAGCCACGATATCGCATCGAATCTCTTTTATCCTTATCATCAAGCTCATCATACATTTTAGGTCCGTCCATTCCGTAAACAGAGTACCATCTTCATTAGTATCAAGTATGTCTCTAGTCGTCTCAACACGATATGGTCCTTCATCAATGGATTTGAGAATGTTGACACCATTTTCCTTTCCAAGGCGGTACAATCGATTCGTTGAGCCCAAGAATCGTAGTCGATTCACATCAAGCATGGGTGGGCGAGTATCGACCCGGTGCTTGAACATCCTCTGCAACCGTGGAGATGAAAGTAGGAGCGTTGGTAGACATGTTAACAAAATACGGGTTTTATAACTCTATGATTAAACCGAGAAATAGATTCTTTCACGGATTTTACTAAATCAAGAGAAAACCGTAAACAATCACCCAAGTCGCTAGAAGATACTGACACCAAGTCGCTAACACTTAATTCGCTACACCACTAAGTCGCTCTGGTCCCAGTCGCTAGACAAATGCAAGTCGCTAAGTAGTAACTCGCTAAGCCTCAAGTCGCTAGCAAAATTTTGGCGTGATTCAGCTACTCAAGTCGCTAAAGATACAAGTCGCTAAAGAGCAACTCGCTACTGGACCAAGTCGCTACTACCAAGTCGCTACCCGTAGTGGAGTCCACTACTTGTCTTGTAACTCGCTAGATCTAAGTCGCTAGGTGCAGAAGCGTAACTCGCTACAAATTTGTAAAGCAAGTCGCTACGAAGAAAATAATCCGTGAGCTAAGTCGCTAGCAAGAAAAACCACATAAACATTCTTTTCAATCCAAAACAACCCAACCAAGATGATTCAAGCTTACCAAATGAGAACCTACACACTTGTGATGATTCTAAACATAAAAGTACTAACAAAATCCAAACTTTAACACAAGAAATCAACCAAATGATGCAAAAACCACTAAACTTTTCAAACTCAAAACCACCTAAAACCACTAGAAATCCAAAGATGTGCAAGATATGATCTAACCATGGCTCTTGATACCAATTGAAGGATATTAGTTTTCACATACACATCAAACCATAACAACAAGGTGGCGAATAAGTGGAATTCTAGAGAGAAAGTTAGAGGTTTAGGAACTTAGTGAGAGAAAGTGAAAGATATTATTATGAGCTCCAACTCTCTACCTTGGAAGGTAGAGAGTATTTATAGTCTTACATAAATCGCCACACATCGGGCATGGATCAGGCATACAGTGGGTAAAGACCCGTCCGTCCTCCACGGTGTTACTTAACTAAATACTACTTAACTTAAGAATAACTACGACTACGAGCTTTCTAACGATTACATATACTTGAGGTGACCGACTCTTTAATACCTGGAATTTCTAATTCCTAACAGATATTATCAGAAAAAAAAATCTATTTTTATAAAGTTATTGTCACGGTAACTATATAATAGCAAAATATTGTTTGCTAAAATTTTTAATCACATTGTACCCGCCGCCGCAACGCGCGGGTACTCTGCTAGTTTATTCCTAAAACATATTGTCATTCTCTAAGAAATATATAATATGATAATCTAACTTGTCATTTATTTTTTTTTCACATAAAGATTTCAAATTTTCAAATTTTGAGTTGCGTCAAACTTTTGTAATGCTATTATTCTTTAGAGAAATGATTGGGAGGCCTAAACTCATGCCTAATTTTCTGACTAAAAGTATGTGTCATTATCACATTGGTTTATGATAAAGTGGATCCCTCAGTTACAACCTGTTTGGTCACCATGTTTGTAACACAAGCATTAATATGAAGAAATAGAGAAGTAGAAAGATCGGATGAACACTACACACACTTATGCGTAAATATGAAAGAAAGATTATGCTTAGGATAAATGTGAAAGTGAACAACCAACCTTCAAATGAAGGTTTACATGAGGTATTTATAGGAAGGAACTAGGGCAACATGCAAGTTCCCTTCCTTTCCTTATTAGGCTTGGGCCAAGGCTTATGGGCCTTCTACATAAGCCTTAGCATAATAACAAACATAAAGGCCTAATTAAGCTAACTATTACATATTAATTACTAACACTTGTAATCTAGTTTAGGAGTGATTCCAACAATCTCCCCCTAAGTGTTGGTGATTAATGATTTGAGTGATAACGTTGTAGGTGCTGATGTAATAGTAGCTTTGACGTCGTCTGACATCCTTCTTTCTTGTGAGAGGAAGTGTCTTGATTCGAACAATCTCCCCAGTGTAGGGATCTTGTTTGCTTTGAAGTTTTTCAGCCTGACGTCATCATTTTATTTGTTCTTTGATCTTTGTTCTTTGTGATGGAAGTGATAGTATGTTGTGGTTGTCTGCATCAGGTCCGCTTCGTTGCTCCAGTGTCTCCACGTCTTTCTCCAACATGCTCACACGTTGGATTTCAATATTGATGTAGTTCTCTTAGTCTTTAAACTTTGTAGATTCTTTGACTTTGATGAAGAATCATTCAGACTTTGTGTTGCCTTTTGAGAGAACTTCAATTAGTGTTGTTGATGGTATGAGCATGCGGAGAATCGCACGATCTTTTCCACCATAAGCATCCATAAGAAAAAACATAAAACATTGGTTAGAAATAATCCGGTACTTACAAGTTTGAACTTGAGTGTGTTAAAAGCATAGTGTGAAAACACGTCTCTAATTCACAAAGGTCATTCCTGAGTGGAGTCCCATAAGTGAGATAACGCGATGTGCAGAAGTACACCTCTGATTCGGATGAGTCATTGAGGTACATCAAGCATCACCCCACGATCAGACCGTTTGAGACACACTAAGCGTAACCCAAGGAGTTACGAAGTGACTGCTTTGTCGAGGTGTTTGATGTTGACCACAGCGGGAGTTTCCATTCAATCACCGAGGATCACATTTGTGAACCTCTCATAAATGTTCTCGACAGTTGCTAAGATCATGTAGGACTCGATAATGGATCACTTGCGTCCTTAATGTTGAGCGACAAGTGATGAAATGTCAAGTATACCTAAGAGATCTTTTGATGAATCTCGTGGCTCTAGACTCAATAGTGCGCTTTGGTTTTCTGAGCGGAGACTAGGGAAAGGGTCTCCTTCTTCAATACCGGCAATCTCTAAGAGAAAGCCGATAGTTTTGTAGGGTTCCACAGAGAATGAAACAAGCTTCGTAGAGAGAAACTTGAGTGGCTAAGAAGGTATAGAGCATGCGTCCACCGGGTCCATGACGACTTTAATCTTCAATACCGGTGTCATCAAGTGACAACCGGTAGCATATGAATTGAACCGGTTATCCGCCTAAGTTGAATGATCCGGAGGCTATTTCTTTTCACCCTTTTCTTTACTTTTCTTTTTTAATTCTTCAACTCCTTCTTTCTCCGATTCTCATTTTCTCCTTTTTAATAATCGTACCTAAGGACTTCTAAATTCTAACTATTGGTGGTGTCCTTGGGTAGATCCCTCCGGCTCTGGCGGATCATAGGACGGTTATTCCAAACCTTAGTCACCTTATAACTCCATGACTAACCTATGTTGCCATAAAACTATTATCTTGAAAATCTCTCAAAGTGGTTATGAGTAAAAGCATTTTGTACCACTGTGAGAGTTTAGAATTTTGCAGAAATACTCCCCTTCCACACGTGCTTAAGTATTTTGATAGAAATCTGCACGGTGAGAGAAAATCGCGCACTTTTGAACTGATCAACTCAAGATAGACAATCCACCGCGAGACACGGTTACATTGCATAGTTAAAGAGTTACATTGTCAGCTTTTAGGTGACAACTAGCTCTAATAACTACCTTGAAGGTGTGGACAAACCTCGAAAGGTTGCCAAACCCGTCAAAGTTCATGTCTACCAAGAGTTTCTCGAATGATACATTCTACTAGGACAAATCCTTTTCGAGACACGTTTACATCACTAGCGAACTAGTTTGAAATTATTACCCGTCCCGGACAAGTCTTTTCGAGTTACTAAAATTTAAGATTTCGTCAATTCATTGGTTAAGTCTTTTTAGCACAACGATTCATTTGCAATTCACAGCATATTTCTTATCACATAATTTTTCTCCCCTTAAAAAATGGCATATAAATGTTATTTTTGACGAAATTTGATATCGAATATTTCCATTTCGAGTTTTGCGGGAATATTACCATGAAGAACAATTTTGTGAACAAAGTTTTTAAGCAAATACTCCCCCTCAACAAGTGATATTAACTTTTGAGGTTTTGAAAATCATAAGGGGAAGTACTTGTTCTTTTGAGCAAAACTTTGAAAATGAAAGTTTTGATTAGTTTTACTCAAAAGTAAAAAGCTTTCGCTCCTTTTATAGGATTGTGGCACTGATGCGTACCACAGGGTCCTTTATTTACAAGTACGGGTTGTACACTGTTATGTGTGCACAAGCAATTGTCATATATAAATCACACATCCAGATTATAAGATAAGAGAAAAAACAGATCAAGAGGTACCAGGAGTCTCAGGTAATCCAGCAATAACTCCAGGAATGCGTTCTGGGCATTGGTAGTGATAAGGTTTTAAAAGGTACCATTTTGAGGGGTCGTTTAAGTCCTTATTTGATCACTTTTGTATCCGTTATTGCTTAATATCGTTCCTTTTCACTTTTTAGGTCTCGTGAAGGCAAAATCTTTGGAATGACACTTATTTGGACGAAAAGGCGCGAATATATGAAGAAAATGGCCAAAGTCGAAATCGAGACACTCACGGTCATTTGAATGTAGAAGGCGGCGTCGGGTTCTATGTGCGGCGCCGTCGTGAGAATTGTTGTGACGGTCGAACTCAAAACTCGTGTTTTCAAGAGGCGGCGTCTAGTGTGAAAGAGTAGGCCGTCGCTACTCGAGGCGGCCTAGATGCGATCCGGGCGACGTCGGAAAGTTTGAAGAGGGCGTCGCGGACATAAGGTGGCGCCGTCGCAAGGTTAACGTGGCGAGCGAAACCACTAATGGCGGCGACACGGCGTCACTAAACATAAGGTGGCCGTCGCAATTGTAATCTTATATATAGAATCCGAATTTTTCGGTCTTTGGGTGGAGAGTCTTTGGAGTAAAACCTAAAACCGAACCTAAGGTGTCTTATACAGTATTTTAGGGTTTTTAACCTATCTTACACCAAGATAAGTCTTTGCTTCATTTATTCAATTATGTCTTTGATTATTTGTGTGTGCTTGCATGTTCTCCATGTCCGGCTAATTTATTTGTGTGTTTGCTTAGGAAGTATGAAACTTAATTATTAAATATTGATTGGTTGTTTCTTATCTTAGTTGATTAATGATCTAGTAATGCGATAGGTCATTAGTTGTGTACTTAATGCTTGATTCATCTTTGTGAACCCTAGAGTATGATTACGAGTGATTGTAGTCTAAAACATCCGAAGAGTGCCTTAGAGTAGAGTCTATAATCTCTATGTGGATTTGTAGACAAGACCCTTTGGTAAGTTCAAAGAGTTAGGGAGAAACGCATACCACAACTTTAGAAACACAACGCAACTAGGAATAAGGCGTGACACTCAACCATCAATAGGAGATAATTAAGGAGTAATACAAACTAAGTAAACACATCTTTAAACTATCATACGAGCACACATTAATTAGACATAGACTCCCACAACCTTAGTTTAGATAATTAGATAATAGTAGAGTAATCGGTGAAATACCAACCCCCAAATCCAATACCGAGATTCGTACCTTTCCATTTTCATAAAATATAAAAGATAAAAATAATCTTCCTCAACCTTAACCTTAGCGTAGTAACTCCTACTAGCATTCCTATTCCCTAGAGAGCGATATCAATACCCGTGGCTTACCCTAATTACTACACTACAACGATTAGGTTCAACGCCTAGGGTGTTATAAAACTTGCTCGAAGAAAGGAAGTTCCTTTGACCCCGAGCGAGCGTGTAGCGTTATCAAGTTTTAGGCGCGGCTTGGGAATAGAATAGCTAGTTAGTAGTCCACCTCGTTTAGGTTTCTTTGCTTGATTCCTATCAAGTAAACTTTTTTTTCATTTTAGATTTCTCTTAGTCTATCCCCTTCTTCGTAACCTTTGTTAGTAATTCCATCACTTTTCATCATGGAAGGTGATAACCCACTACCATTCATCAACATACCACCAAATGACCCGCCAAGAGCCCGTACTCTTGGTGAATACTCAAGACCAAGCCACTTAGGCTATAGGAACACCATTGAGCTTCCCGACCAAGCCCAAACTACGGCCTGCGATCCGACACCATCCGGTTGGTGCAAAGCGGATGTGCATTCCATGGACTTCGTTCGAAGATCCAAATCGACATCTCGAGGATTTCCTCAAAATCGTCGATTCCATCGACCTTGATGCTACTACTCGGGAGACCACGCGCTGCGTCTCTTCCATTTCTCTACGGGACCAAGCTAGTAATTGGCTTGGCGACTTCCCGCCGGCTCCATCTCAAGTTGGGATGATCTTACTTCGTTTCCTTGCTCAATTTTTCCCACGGGAGAACTACTAAGCTTAGCGAGACATCTTGACATTCAATGACTCCAAGGTGAATCTCTTTACAAAGCATGGACTCGATTTAAGGAATTACTCCGTGACTTCCACACCATGGCATTGATCTTTGGCTTCAAATCCAAATCTTCTATGATCATACCGATTTCATCACTCGACGATCCATTGATCGGTGCCGGTGGAAGACTCGGTGACTTTAATGCGAGCAATCATGGGATATCATAGAGGAGCTCGCCGATCAAAGCTACGAAGATTGGGTGAACCTCCGAAACTCCGATTAACATGGTTAATGCCATATCCACTCCTCCACGAACCCTCCGATACACTCGAAGAGCAATTGAGTGCCATCGAGAGAGAATTGATTATCGATGGAAAGGCGAGAAAAGAGTACCTATACAAATTCCTCAAGAGATGGTCAAATCCACCCACTCCACCAACCGCTCCACACCTCTTTCGAATCTCCAATTGCAAGCAAAACCCAAGTTCCATGGCGCTTCTGTTCTACTTCCCCAATACCACTTTCACCAAGCTTCAAAGATCAAATGAGGGAGTATATGGCAGCTCATCTTGAGATTAGCCAAATTTGAAGAGGAGGTTTATAAGCGAGAGAGAGAAATGCAAGCAAAATGAAAGAAATGATGGATTTGGTAATTGAATTTACAAAACAAAGGCTCGAAAAGTGCTCGTAAGAAGCAATGATTGCCCTCCACTTCATTCGTAGCACGCCTGTTTCCATCATGCACGAGAATGCAAGGGTTGAGATGTGGAATCTTGAGGAAAGCACGAAGGATGAGTCCATGCCTAATGATGAACACGAGACCATTGAGTACTACCTTAAGCATGAAATTAACAAGAAAACCATTGCAAACCAAGTAAACAACTTTAGGTACAATGAAGTTCTTAGAGATGCTCTTGAAGGAAAGATGACGGAAGAAGAATACGATGCTTTACCTATGGAACCTCTGTATGAGTTGGTCATAAAAAACCGTTAACAAGAAAACGAAACACCACGAGGAATTTCGTGATACCGAGTTAACATCGGTGACATGGACAATATAAATGCCTTGGCGATCAAGGGACCGATGTGAACATAATGCCATTGTCAATCTATAATAAGCTAACTAATGAGAAACCGGCAAAACCGACCTTAGACTTTCCTAGCTAATCATACTTATGTCCATCCGTGGGAATCATTGTTGATGTTCTAATTGAAGTAGCTAACATCGTTTATCGATGGATTTCGTGATCATTGATGTTGAGGAAGATGAAACGTACCTCTCATACTTGGGGCGCCATTCACGGCCACCGCCAAGGCAACCATTAAATGTGGAGAAGGCATCATGATACTCAAAAGCGGAAAGTGCAGCTAGAATACCCATCGTCCCGATATCCTCTTAAGATCATGGAGATGATTCTTGGTGGAAATCGAAAAGCCCGGATAACAATGTTAAGAAGAAGAAGAATGGCGGGAAAAGGGCTTAGAGACTTTATGGTTCAAGGATTGTATGCGACATTATGGAAACGATAAAAAGCTAAAGCAATCCTACCTCATTACCCAAGGTACAAAAGAACCTAAGGAATTTATAAAGGGAGAAAAAGTGCTCTTGTATAGGTCTCGGATAAGGGCATTACGAGGAAGAAGCAAACCAAGATGGTTTGGGCCTTTCACGATTAAGGAGACCAATTTAAAAGATAAAACCGTAGCCATAATTGGCGGCATTGGCAAGGAATCCACGGTGAGCATAAAGCGTCTACACCCTTTCGATGAAGGAAAACAAAGAGTCACGAGGCGGTGGTGAGAAAGCGTGGGAGCACGACTATGAGTCTAGCTACAAGACTCTTAAATAAAGAAAAGCGCTTGGGAGGCAACCCATGCTTAATTGTTTGCTTATTAGTGTCATATATCTTTTATTAATTGTTTATCCTCATGTTTAAATTTGTAAAATGCTTTATTTTGTTTTAACCTCGTCTTAATTGCATATAAAGGTATTTTACATAAGGGATAAGTGTAGGGAGGATTACACGTTTTCAAAAGAAACGTAAACATGAGAATAACAATTAACTAAAAGATATATATGTTTGTTTGTTCGAGTCAAATGCTTGTATCGAGTCATAATGGATGTTTTGAGAAATTTTCCAGATTCTAAAGATATAAATTTTCGAAATTTTTCCAAAATCGCAGACCGGTTTTGTCGGGATAACTTTGGCGTCGAGATTGCAACTGACGTCGAGAAGGAGTAAAACGTCGGATTACTTTTTCGTTTTCGAGCTACTTATAAATTTTGGAATTTTCGGTCTTAATTTTCTTAGAAATTACGTAAATATCCATTCCACAAGCATTATATCCTAGTTTAAATCGAGTCTTATATATATTATTACCGCCGATTTTACGAAGGTTTCGTTTGTTTTCTTCAAGTGTGCGGAGGTTTAGTTTGTCAAGAAGAAGTTACAAAAGATTGGAAGGAGCTTTTCACGCATAAATTCTTCTTGAAAAGAATTTAACCACCACTTTACACGGATCTACCGAGCTAATCGGGGAGTATTAGTTTCTTTAGTTTTGATTACCTTCTTTTATCATAACTTTGATACTTTCGGGGAACATTGGGGACAATGTTCGGTTTAAGTGTAGGAGGGAAAATAAAGCAGGAACTTTGAAACTATGCTTATCCTTGACTATTTGCTTTGTCAATTGTGATTGTGTAATAAACCATGAGAAATGTCGGTTAGGGTAATTTTGGCACCAAATTTAAAATTTTTATGACATATAAGAGTGGGCCATTAGTCTTAACAAAAGCGTCTCATGGATAGGAAGTTATATGACTAGCACAAAACCCTTTACCACCCAAATTCCACCCAAAATGTGAGGATCGCCATTAGATTAGTAGGAATTAAAGCATTCATCTTTAATGCTTAGAGTGTGAACCGGTAGTATATTAGATTCTAGAACTTGTTTTGTGATGCATTCGAGATCGCATAAGTGAGGCTACACTTGTGTAGTTAGGAATAACTAAATGATAAGAGGCATTAGGATAACCCTTGTTTGATACGTAATATAATTACTTCTTCCACTTGGTTGAGTAATTCCCCACACCCTTGCGTTGTACTCATCTTTAGTACACGATACCCTAGTTAACCCCTCGAGCCTATCCTTTTCGCGGTTCTCGTGATATTTCGGTTTTCGGAATATCAATGAAAACATTATTTACACCCCACCCCAAATATACACCCCAATCGCCTTAGCCTACCCTTTATGCACTCACTTTTAGTGCAATTATTTGTTATTACCCCAAACCCTTAGTTCAATTATCTAGTTGCTTGCATAAGTTGCTAAGTCGAGTCATATCCTTTGTATACTGCTTTTGGGATGATTGGGATTCATGGGAAAAGTTAAAGTTTATGAAATGACGGGAAGGGAGCGTTAAATTCAAATTCCCTTTGTTTACGTAATAATGTACCCCAAGTGTTTTGATCTTTCGATTCGGGTCAAATTAGTATTAGAGTAATAAAAACTCAAGTGTAGGGATATGCAGTAAATCCCTAGTATTTTGATGTTGTCGTAGAGGATGGTAGAGTAAAAGTGTATGAAAAAAAAAAAAAAAAAAAAAAAAAAAAAAAAAAAAAAAAAAAAAAAAAAAAAAAAAATAGAGTGAAAAAAAAAAAAAAAAAAAAAAAAAAAAAAAAAAACATGCTACCATCCTACATCTATCTTTTAATTTATGTTTGTTTATTTAGGTTATCTAGAGTTTAGAGTGTCGAGTCTTGGCTTAGCAACGCCATTCTTCATATGCATTTAACATAGAGATTTTGACTTACTACCACTTAATAGCCTATCACAAACCCTTATTTCCTACAGTAAGCCTAACGTTACAACCCTTTAAAGACCTCTTTGATAGTCTTTCCTAGGTGCTTCGCCAAGCGATGGAGGTTTGATCTATTCTCAAGCCTATGGTAATCTATGTACTAGGACCGGTTAATGAGTGTTTATCTTCCATTTCCTATATTGTTATATTTCATTTATACACCGAGAGAGATGTGAGTATCCAAACACCCTATGTGAGGTGCTAGTATGTAATTCCGTGCTTGTTATGACTTTTTGGGCTTATATGTGTTGTGGACCGTTTTGAATTAATCTTGAATGACCCCAACTTACAAATTAATTGGCTAAAAGCACATTTGCTTGAGGACAAGCAAATAACAAGTGTAGGGATATTTGATAAGGTTTAAAAGGTACCATTTGAGGGTCGTTTAAGTCCTTATTTGATCACTTTTGTATCCGTTATTGCTTAATATCGTTCCTTTTCACTTTTAGGTCTCGTGAAGGCAAAATCTTTGGAATGACACTTATTTGGACGAGAAGGCGCGAATATATGAAGAAAATGGCCAAAGTCGAAATCGAGACACTCACGATCGTTGAATGTAGAAGGCGGCGGTGTCGGGTTCTATGTGCGGCGCCATCGTAGAATTGTTGTGACGGTCGAACTCAAAACTCGTGTTTTCAAGAGGCGGCGTCTAGTGTGAAAGAGTAGGCCGTCGCTACTCGAACGGCCTAGATGCGATCCGAGGCGGCGTCGGTGAAGAGGACGGCGTCACGGACATAAGGTGGCGCCGTCGCAAGGTTAACGTGGCCAAGGCGAAACCACAATGGCGGCGACACGGCGGCGTCACTAAACATAAGGTGGCCGTCGCAATTGTAATCTTATATATAGAATCCGAATTTTTCGGTCTTTGGGTGGAGAGTCTTTGGGTAAAACCTAAAACCGAACCTAAGGTGTCTTGGGCAGTATTTTAGGGTTTTAAACCTATCTTACACCAAGATAAGTCTTTGCTTCATTTATTCAATTATGTCTTTGATTATTTGTGTGTATGCTTGCATGTTCTCCATGTCCGGCTAATTTATTTGTGTGTTTGCTTAGGAAGTATGAAACTTAATTATTAAATATTGATTGGTTGTTTCTTATCTTAGTTGATTAATGATCTAGTAATGCGATAGGTCATTCGTTGTGTACTTAATGCTTGATTCATCTTTGTGAACCCTAGAGTATGATTACACGAGTGATTGTAGTCTAAAACATCCGAAGAGTGCCTTAGAGTAGAGTCTATAATCTCTATGTGGATTTGTAGACAAGACCCTTTGGTAAGTTCAAAGAGTTAGGGAGAAACGCATACCCTACAACTTTAGAAACACAACGAACTAGGAATAAGGCGTGACACTCAACCATCGATAGGAGATAATTAAGGAGTAATACAAACTAAGTAAACACATCTTTAAACTATCATACGAGCACACATTAATTAGACATAGACTCCCACAACCTTAGTTTAGATAATTAGATAATAGTAGAGTAATCGGTAGAAATACCAACCCCAAATCCAATACCCGAGATTAGTACCTTTCCATTTTCATAAAATATAAAAAGATAAAAATAATCTTCCTCAACCTTAACCTTAGCGTAGTAACTCCCTACTAGCATTCCTATTCCCCTAGAGAGCGATATCAATACCGTGGCTTACCCTAATTACTACACTACAACGATTAGGTTCACTTTGCCTAGGGTGTTATAAAACTTGCTCGAAGAAAAGGAAGTTCCTTTGACCCCGAACGACGCGTGTAGCGTTATCAGGTAGCCTGTGAGTGATATGCTTGGACGACCGCTTACGAAACTCTCCAAAGTTCTGATTTGGTCCCTTCTGAACAACCTTTCATCAATCCGCGTGATGATCTTATTAACATCCCTCCTATCCCTTGAATTCCATCTCTTCTTCGACCCTATGCATTCATGAATCTCCTTTAACCGATAAGCTAATCCATCCCTGACTTTCTTCAATGTATGATCCCCAAACTTGTGAAGCTCTTTGCACGCGATAAAGCAATTGTGATGTAGTTCACTTGGTGAGACTACCCCAAATGGCTTCTTGATGAGGGTGTCTTGAGCAAGTTGGTTTATGTCGAGAAGGTCTAGGCGAGGTTGTGAGGTTAACATGCTTCTGATATGATTCCACGGCAAGTTGAATATCTTCTACACGTTCTTGGATCACGATGCTTCTGATGAAGATAAGCAGAGATTTGATGTACTCGCGTTGGATAGTTTTGGAGAAATGTCGCATTCGTCCTTGCACCTTAGCGAGATACATATCTTCAATGTCATTTAGTGACAGTCTCGGAAAATCCGCTTCACAGAATTCATAGTCCTCTTCGTCTTGTCGTTTGACCACAATGTTCTTGAGGAATGAGTAGTCCCACTTTGACGACAGGGTAACATGCTTAATTGCAATGATCCGTTTTTCACTAAACACTTCCTTTTTAAACTTAAGAACTTGGCAGCTTATGTAGAAGATTCTTCAGCGTTCAGGCCAATGATGAATCCCATACATCGCATCAAGGTCATACTTTTCCACTTTGTCGACAAACATATGTGTGGCTTCTTCCTCGATGGTGGATTGTGAGAGTAGATTCTCTTTGGGAAAGGAAATGTGATCGACGTAGCGTACTTCCTTGTTACATCGCTACCGTGTAGAAGAAACTCGAAGTCATTGTTGAAGAAATAGCAGTATGGAATTTGAGGTTGATCCGGTCGGCCATTCTTTGGTAGAGGTTTGGTCCAATCGGTGTAGTAGGAGCCTTGTCTTTTCTTGTGAAGTCGATGTTAGCTTGAGTTGAGCCAATCGATATTGTTCGACATGGCTCGTGCAATGTTGTCGAGATGGTATTCGACTTCAATTGCACTTTCGGAGTTGTCTTTAAGCAGTTGGAAGGCATCATTCTTTATTCTCCTTAGCTCAGCCTTAGTCATCTTCTTCACTTTAAACTGTTCTTGAATCAACTTCACATGCTTCATAGTACGGCCATCTACCATTTCTTGACCTTCTGGTAATGAGGGAGTAGCATCAACAAGTCTAGAAAACCAGTCGTATTCATCGGTTGTATCGTCATCTAGCCATGAGACAACATTGGTCTTAGTCTTCTTCTTCTTTGGCTTTGATGAGGACTCTGGTTTCTTTGTTGTGGCGGGAGAGGTGGGTTGTTGTTGGGGCTCTAGGATCTCTTCATCGTCTCCACCAGTGTATTCAAAATGATCACCGGTTTTCTCTGTTGATGGTGGTAACTTCGAGTCCCGAGGTTTCTCAGCGACGGACCGTGGAGGAGATATTCTTCGGTTGGAGTCCTTTGGGGTGGTGGTGGCATAGAGGAGGATTCACCGGACTTCTTCTTGCGTTTGTTTCTTTGTATTTATCCGCATCATCATCGTCTCTATGACGCTTAGCCGTTTAACCGCGCTTTGCATGACGTTTAAGTTGGTAATCTGCGCATCGTCAAAGCAGTTTACCTTCGTCGAGGTAAACGTTGCGATCGTTTGACATTTGAAGTACAAGCTTGAAACCAATTACGCATCGGAGAAAGTAGGCTCGATTGGGTTGATTGTAATTGTTAAAGGCATTGATCTTATTGTTTGCTTGCCAACCGCATGAGATTCGGATAGAGTTGTCGGTGAACATCTCTCTTGTCACACCTGGAACAATGTCGAGAAGGAACTTATGAGTATATTCTCTGATTGTCCTGTTCATCTCCCCTTGGACATCTTGATTGAGAAACTTCTGAATTTGTTCCCGTTCTCTCAACATCTCGTTTATCCCGTTTTGAAGAAGGTTAACTCTGTCAGCCAGTTGATTCCGTTTCTTATTGACTACGTCTTTCTTCCTTACTTGCTTGACGGCTTTAACAATCTTCGTCTTTGCTCGGGATGCCCATGTGTCTGTTGGTTTCTTTATCGATCTAGATGCGGATCTGGTTGAAGCTTTGGATGGTGGTGGAGATGAGTGAGAAGATGAGTCTGACGATGATGATTCATGAGGAGGCTCAGAGTCCTTTGGTGGCTTAGAAGTCTGTTCCTTGCTATGTGCGGGACTATCTAGAAGATAGTCATTTGCTTCCTTTACGCTGAGCCTTTTCTTGACCTTTGACCCTAGCTTCTTCATCGGCATGAGCTTGAGCTTCTTTTACGCTTTTCTTTAGCTTGACCTCAACATCTTCATCGAATTTTCTCGCACTTCTCCTTTTCGGTTCCTCAAAGTCATAGATGATAGAATCCTCAAGTTGCTTTTGTTGTTGTTCGGGGTGGTGGTACCGGTTCCTTATCGGGTTGATTAACCGCATCGAGCTGTTGTAGATAGTACACCACCACTTGACCCTCCGGGCCCACGAGTTTGTTCTTTGTTAATTCTTTAGCAACATGTTGGAGTCTGAGGTTCTTGAGCTTCTTTCTGTAATCTATGTCTTCATCTAGTGGCTCTTCATCAGACTCTCTTCTTCCCGCTCTTGCACTAGAGTTTTCCCTTTATCAGACTTGGGACTTAGAGGTTTTGAACTGTTAGTGTATCATCTCTGCAGATTTCGAGTAGGTAACCTCTTCATCTGATTCAGTGCCCTCTGAGTCCTCATCCATCAGTTTGGGTTCTGGTTTAGGATTTGGAATAGCAACCGTTGATGGTACTTTCCTTTTTCTAGAGGGATTTCTCTTTGGATACTTTAAAGGTCTTCCAGTGCTTGTAACACTTCCTGCACTGCCTCTCCTGGTCTTCCTAACAGGAGTACCAGAAGACTTAGCATCAATGAAACCTACTTTGCTTGCTTCAACTGCTACCAGATATCGTTTGTATGATTGAAGTCCTTTGATAACATCAGTAAAAAGATAATCTGGCAACACTACACCCTATTTCTTCATGGTTGATTCTTTGAATCTTACCATGTTGAGTGTGGGTTCAAGTAGCTCGGAGTGATGGTTGGGATCTTCAAGTCTTTGGGGAATGCCTGTATTGGTTTCAAGAATCCTTTTGATCAACAGTTTTGTATGTCGACATAAGGGATCTTGGATCCGGGCCTTCTCGTGTAAGTCACCATGTCGTCCCGGTCGGTATCAAATTCAATGTGTTTCATGTTGACCATGCCCAAAGATTTGAAGTTCCATGAGTCATGGATGCTCATAGCCACCGTCACGTCCAGGAAGCAGTTGTAATCATTATGTATTGTGTTCTCCATGGTTGAGGAATGTTCTTGAGATCTCTTGAAGAGTGTTTTGTGATAACTCCGAAGATCTTCATCATAGCCGATATCGACCATGAATTGGAGAACGACCTCTTCCGTAGGAGTAGCGAGAATTTGATGGGCTCGATGGTTGGAAGAAGAAGAACGCCTTAAATCTGCGGGGAGTGATGGTGACTTGTTTGTTGTTAAGCGTCACCGTCACAACACTTTGACCTTTGACCTTTTGTATAGTGTGCGGAATGGTGAATGTAGATCTCCGACACGATGGCGAATTTGTGAGCATGTTACGGTAAGGGTGAGTCTTGAATATCCACAAGAATCGACAAGATGACTCGGAACACGTGAAGTTGTCAAAGTCGACTTTGATATTATTCTTTCCTATCTTCATTGGGTAACCATTAGGGAAGATGTCTTCAACTGTGAGAACATTTGGTGCATCAACGTTTTCCATTTGGACGTCCATATCGTGATCTGAAATATATTTAGCCAAAAGAACCAACATATCGAAAGACATTATGTTAGTCAAAAGTTGATTTTATTGTATAATTATTGAATATGATATGTTAATGATTGTTACGAGTCCAATGTCACTTGTTAGTCCAATAGTCCAAAGACGTCGTGATAAGTTTCGTGAGTAGATTAACTTTGAGTTTTAAAGTCCAAGTTTTCACTTATTTTCACAACTTATTAAACAGTTAAACTTATTAATGACATTTTGGTTTCGTGACGTTATGATTTATTTATTTACAAGTTCGACGCGTAACAATTCATAATTTTGGTTAAAGTAAGGCTTGGCGTAGGATTTGCAAGCTTATGCCTAAACAGGTGAACCATACGCGTGAGGCATAAGCATATCGTGGGATCTTAACTACGCGTAAGAAATGTTGCGCGTGGAAAAGGATCCCTTAGCATAAAGCTTACGTGGCGTATGTTGGAGTTTACGCGTAAGGTCTACTCGTGAGGTAAACCTTGTCGTAAGACTCAATTTACGCATATCCTTCACGTGATATGAGTAGTCCCTTTGTAGAACTCACGATAAAGGTTCGCGTAAGATTTCTCTTACGCTTAACATTCTGGCGTGGGTGATCCTTATCGCGTAGTAACTCGGTTAACCTTGATTACGAATAATTCACACGTAAAACACAAATGATTCATCATAACATCATCATTAACACATTTATTCAATCCCTTTCAGATTTCTCATGAACTATAGTCCAAATCAGTTTATGCGTAAAACATGTTTACGCGTAAAAACTAAACCCTAAGATTCAAATTTTACGAATAAGAGTTTTAGCCATAGAAATTGCACCAAACTTTTTCTGGGATATCTAAGAAGCCTAATGAGTTGTTTTATCTAAGTTTTAACATCAAAACCCTTGCGAGTCAAAAATACCCAATTCCTACGAGTATAAACCCTAGTTTTCAATTTCATAAGATTTCTTGTTTCTGGGCAAGATTCAAGCAAGGTTTAGGTCAATTAATCATATATACAACATCATAAGAACAACTAATTGTCTAGAAACTCTCTCAAACGAAAACACCTAATTCCATGCATAAACCCTAAAACTTGAAAAATGATTGATAACGTTTTCTGGGTGGATTTGGTTGATAGAAATGGTTTAAGATTGATTATTTAAACATTTTGACACATTCATTTTATCAAGAAACACCCAAACATGATTCTGTGTTCATACGCTTATGCGTAGAACACAAAATCAAACCTAGAGATAAATCTAACCGTTGGAATTTGAAACAAATCAAAATCTATGTTTAGATAATCATTTAACACGTTTAAACACTTACAAGTTCGAAGATTAAAGCACGGATTTGTAGATTGAATCTTATGCGTGGATGGGTTAGATGAAATAATAAATGAGTGAATTTAATGTTTATGAAAAAGTTGGTGAGGGTTTTTGTTAAAAATTAGTTTCAGCATTTGACAATATTGGTCCCTCCACCTCAACAATTCTCATCTAAATCCCATAAGTTCAACTTTGGTTACGTAAAGCATGATGTTAGGAAAGAAACTTGACGACACTCTCCCTCGACTTAATAAATAATGAAATTTTATGAATTTGAGACTGAGGAGTGTCAGTAAACCAGAAATGTGACCACCATTAACAAAGAAACAACCGGGATAAAGTAACATGCAAGTGCAAGGTTTTATGAAACCGAAAAATATTTACTTTCTCCCCCTCAACACTTGACCAAGAAAATACTGAATTTTGAAAGAGTAAAGTGTTGACGGAAGATTTGTACTTGCCATGTTGAAAGAAATTAGGATAGAAGAATATTTTGAAGTTTTATAAGATTTTATATTTTTGTATTTTGTTTTGAAAATATTTACAAAAGAGGTTTTGGTGTTTGTTGGTTTTAAGATTGTTTTAAAAGTTCATCCGGTTCTTCCGAGTCAAACACCGCATACCAATCGGTGGACCAACTCGATAAACCTACCAGGGCCGTGGCTTTGGTGAGAAGATCTGCTAGTTGGCATTGATTACCCACAAAGTATAATTCAACGATACCCTTTTCCATGCTCCTTGATGAAATGATATCGAAGATCGATGTGCTTTGATTTCGAATGTTGAAACGAGTTGCACGAGATCGCAATAGCACTTCGATTGTCGCATACATCGGGATTATGTCAAATCACGTAACCATAGTCTTTGAGTTGAGTTCTCATCAAATGACTTGAGCACAACACGCCGACATGGCTACATATTACGCTTGATTGAGGACAATGATGTACAATCCTGCTTCTTCGATTGCCATGACACGGTTTATCATCAAGAAATTGTAGAGCTCCAAGTACTTTTCGAGAATCTAAGCAACTGCGTGATCGTCTGAAAAAGCTATTAGTTCAAAACCGTAATCCTTCGGATACCGATTCCCAAATTAATGGTTCCCTTGATGTATCGGAGGATTCTTTTAGCCTCGAGAGGTGAGTTTGATTGGTCTCGATCGATAGCGGAACAAAGATATCTGACAAAGACAATAATCGTGTATATTGGGTGTTAGATACATGAGAAACCTAATGATACTTGATATTTGGTAAGGTCAACCAATTTCCCATGCAAATCAGCATCCAGTTTCTTGGTATGTGCCATTGGTGTGGCATAGGTGTCATAGTTTTGCATTCCATGTTTGTTTAAAATTTCAAGGGCATATTTAGATTGACTCAAGAAAATACCACGGGGTGATTGATGAACTTGAAGTCCTAGAAAGAACGTAAGTTCACCCATCATGGACATTTCAAAATGTTTTTTCATGAGTTTTGAAAAAGTATTTGAGTATTTTAGATGTGTTGACCCAAAAATGATGTCATCCACATAAATTTGAATGATTCAAATGTGTGCCCCGTGATATTGTATTAATAGTGTAGGGTCGACCGAACCTTTGACGAAATTATTGGCGATAAGAAAGGATGATAACTTATCATACCACGCGAGGGCTTGTTTGAGACCGTAGAGAGCCTTCTTCGCTTTAGATGTGATTTGGGAACTCTAGATCAAGGAATCCTTTTGGTGGCTAACATAGACCGTTTCTTCAGTTGTCCATTGAGAAAAGCGGTTTGACATCCATTTGAAAGACCGTGATGTTCATGTGAGCCGCAAATGCCGGGAAAATCCGTGACAGACCTCAAGGCGAGCAACAGGAGCGAATGATTCTTCAAAGTCAATACCCTCTTCACATCTATAACCCTTAGCCACCATACGTGACTTATTTCGATTAATGTTCCTTGACATCCAATTTGTTTTCCAAATCCATTTGAGACCAATGGCGAAGACCCTGTTGGTCTTTCAACCAATTCCCATACTTCAAGACATTTGAACCGATTGAGTTCTTCTTGCATGGATTCAATCCGGTTGTATTTGGTCATTGCATCTTTAATGTTTTAGGTTGATTGGCGGGCGGTGAATGCATAAATGCAATGTTCACCGTCTGTGTGAAGACGTTGTCTGAATTCTGTTGGTTGAGTCGGGTTACCAATAATGTTTTCAAGAGTATGGTCTTTAGTCCAGCGATGTGTGGAAGGTTGATGTTGATAAACATTACGCAGATTAGGAGGATTCAAATGGCTTGTAGATGATTACGCAACATCGTGTGTGCGTTTCATTTGCAAACGGATTAAAGAACGCATTTGGATCATAATCTGCGGGTGGGGTACTTCATTGTTTAGAATATCATCACCGGTTCGGTGTCGTTGGATGCGCTTTATTCAACTGTTGTAGAATCAAGTGGTGGTGCTTCTCAGCGGTAGTTGTTGTAGCAGTGTATCGGTATTGGATTTTGATCGGGTTGAGCGCGGAAACATTTGATGCGGTGGAGCACGTTCATCAATATCATCACTAAGCGGAGGAGCAAATAGTTGTTCCATTTGACGTCGAGTTAGTTGTAAAATAGGTTCGGTGATGATGAGGTTTGAGGAAGTTTAAGCGGTTATGATCGGGTTCCAAGTCATATGCTCGAAGCCATTTCAAGAAGCTCATCGAAATTTGCATGAATCGTTTCCATAATCTCCCTTATACGATGATTCGGATCCGTAACCTTTAGAGTTTTCACAATATCCAACAAAGACTCAATGTCGACTTTGGCTTTGAGCTTACCAAAATCATCACGATCATTATTCGGATAACGAGGGATCCAAATACATGAAAGTGTTTGAGATTTGGTTTATGGTTGTGGATAAGCTCATAAGGTGTTTTGTTGTAGCGTTTGGTAACCATTGAGCGATTACGAGTGTAGCATGCATGAGACACGGCTTGACCCACAAGTAACTGGAAGTTTAGCATTGATTAACATCGTTCTTGCGACTTCCACTAATGTACGATTTCGTCTTTCAACAACTCCATTTTGTTCGGTGTTCGTGCAATGGATGTTTGATGCTCAATTCCACTTTCTCATAATATGCACGAAGAGTTTGATTCACAAATTCGCCTTCCTTTATGCTCGATTTGTCATTGTGTTCGGGGTGAACTTGAATTTTCGTGAGAAAGGTGATGATCATCGTGGAGCTTGATCTTTACTCAAGAAAATAAACCCAAGTCCATCTTGAGTAGTCATCGACAATTAGCAAGATGTAGCGTTTGCCATTAATCGTCTGCACGCGCATCGGGCCACACAAGTCCATGTGAAGAAAATGAAGCACATGTTGTGAGCTGTGTTCCATCTTTGAAGGAAAGTGAGCACGAGTGCTTTTCCCTTGTTCACAAGCTGAGCAAAGGTGATTTTTTTAATACCGAAATCTTGGGAGACCTTCAACAAGTTTGTGTCGTACAAGATTGGTTATGGTTTGAAAGTTTAAATGTGATAGACGACGGTGCCATAGCCAAGATTTTGTAGATGTAGCTTTTGAAAGTAGACAGATGGGAGATGAAGCAATCATGTCTTGCATTGAGATTGTATAAAGACTTGAATTGCAGTGTCGGACATAAGATCGTTTCCTTGTAGATCACGAATGAAACAAGTTTTCTCCGAAAAGAAACTTCCAAATCTCCATCACAAAACCGACCAACCGAGAAGAGATTATGATGAGACCTTCCACAAAATAAACCACCGCTAATTTCGATGTTGCCATTGATGTAATCTCCGTAGCCCATGATAGTCTGCGAAGTGATCATTCCGAATCGACAATGCCAATGAACTTTGCAACAAAGTTTGATAACAATTTGAGATTACTGTCATGTGTCGGGAACATCCGCTATCAACAATCCGAGGATGATCTCATATCACTGCATTACACACGCATTTACACGGATGGAATAGAAGTAAATGTGGACCCAAGAAGAGTTAGAGGTTCCGATGCGATTATAAATTGAAACACACATGTTTATGATTTTAGGTATCCATTGAAATCCTAGTGTATTATGTAACCATTTCGCCATCTCCAACTAGTCTTAGCTTTGGTCTTAGTGAATGCACTAGGTGATAAGTTCTTCCTAGGAGGTGAAGTGGGTGCTACAAGTACATCAATGATGTTTGCAGAAACACTAGAAGGCGGTTTGCCTAACACAGACTTAAAAGCATTAGTGGGCCTAGAGGTATTACGTTTTCTAGTATTCCGCTTACGAGATAAGATAGCCTTAGCAACACATTTATCAGGACAACCAGAAAACATGCTTTTACGACAACCAACACAAGAAGCTTCAAACAAAACATTAAGAGTACTTAAGGATTCAACATTCGTTACATCACTTTGTTCATTACATTTGTCAGACGCAATATCTAAAGTGGGTGCAACTTGAGTTTTATTCAAAGTCCTAGGGTGTTCTTCTACTTGAAGATTCTCGTATTGTTCTTTTCTTACGTCGCAACTTCCTATTCTTCCTTGTATTGCTCCTAGGCCGTGAAGTGCGGGCGTTGGGAAAAGAGGCAACTATTATGTTTCATGAGAGGAAGCACATTAGTTTCTTGTGGTTTGTCGTTAGATGTTCTAGAGTCGTTTTGAATCTGTTTAGGTGCAGTTACTTCAGTGTTACTATCCCTATCTTGCATAAGTATTACCAACTCTGCTTTTATGTAAAGCCCCTTTTATACCAACCTTATCAAATACCCACGTTATGAACACAAGTATACCACATAAATCACAACAGATATACTATGCGTATAGAAAGAAAAAGGAAAGAACTTGGTGACTTGATGTATAGAATTCGTATGTATGTTTAGAGAGGTAGAGGGAAGAAAGATGAACACAATAAGTTGTATATTGCTTCAAAGGAAAAACACACACACACTTTCACACACCCTCAAATGACCATTTGAGGGTATTTATAATACAAGACACATGTTGCCCTAAAGGCTTTCCATGGGCTTGGCTTGGGCTTCGTGAACTTGGGTTTGGACATGGGTTACACCATTATTCAATGCTAGCTTAACTAAACTAAAGCCCATTTAGCTTAGTCCAATCCACGAGCCCGTTGACTATTCTATCACGATATCTAACACACGTTACAAAGTTCCTAATCGTGAATGACCATCACTTTTAATAAAACTATTAAGGCTAACAATCTCCCCTAAGGGTGGTCATTCAAACGATGCTCCACTTGATTAGGTCTCTACTTTTCTTGAGCTAGGACTTTGTGTGTAGATATTGAATAGTCTTGATTCTTTGTTCCTTCATGCTTTGTGATCGAGATAATGTGGTTGTTCCGTTGTCAACTTCGTTGGTTTGGTGTCTCCACGTCATTCTCCACTTCTTTCTCCACCATGCTCACACTTCTATTTGTCTTTTGGTTACCAATGATGTAGTTCTGAAGTCTTTAAACTTTGTAGATTCTTTGACATTGACGAAGAATCTTCTCCTTTGATTATGATGAGAACTTTCATGTGTTGTTGGTATGAGCATGTGGCAAGTCTGCACGATCCATCCGCTCCGGAGCTTCCATAAGAAAACATAAAACATTGTTAGTAATAAGCGGATTCCGCACTTACAAGTTTGAATTTCGAGGGTGTTAACGACATAGTGTGAAAACACGTCTCTAATTCTCACAGAGGCCGTTCTGAACCGAGTCCCACAAGTGAGATAACGCGATATACGAAGTACATCTACGCTCGGATGAGTCGTTGAGGTACACGAAGCATCACCCCACGATCAGAGACCGTTTGAGACACACTAAGCGTAATCCACGGAGAATTACCGAAGTGACTGCTGTCGGTCGCTGCTGATGTTGACCACGGCGGGTTTCCATTCAATCATTGAAGATCACGGATGTGAAACTTCTCATAAATGTTACGGCAAATTGCTAAGATCTGCGTGGGACTCTATAATATATCACTTGCGTCCTTATTGATGAACAACAAGCGATGTCATGTCATGCGTTCCTATGAGATCTTTTGATGAATCTCGTGGCTCTAGACTCAATAAGTGCATTTTGGTTTTCTGGCGGAGACTAGGAGAGGTCTCCTTCTTCAATATCAACAATCTCTAAGAGAAAGTCAATAGATTATGTAGGGTTCCCAGTGAGAATGAAACAAATCCTTTTAAGAGGAATTGAGTGGCTAGAAGGTTTAGTGCGGTGCGTCCTTGGGTCCATGACGTCTTTGTCTTCAATACCAAAGTGTCATCTAGTGACAACCAAGTAGCATATGTATTGAACCCGGTTTACGCCTAAGGTTGAATATGGAGGCTATTTCTTTTCACCCTTTCTCATTACATTTCTTTTCATTCTTCAACCCTTCTTTCTCCTTTCTCACATTACTCCTTTTTCAATCATTCCTAAGGACTTCTAGTTCTACACTATTGGTGATGTCCTTGGGTAGATCCCTCCGACTCTGGCGGATCATAGGACAATTTCTATTCTTAGTCACCTTATAACTCCATGGTCGTCCTATTGTTGCCATAAAACCGTTTTTCACGAAAATCTCTCGAGTGTTTATGATAGAAAACATGTTTGCAACACTCAGTGAGTTTTATATTTTGAAACACTCCCCCTTCACATGTGCTCATAAGTTTTGACATAAATCTGCACATAGAGGGTAGAGTTCGCACGTTTTGAATTGATCGACTTTAAATGAACAAGACCGATTCGAGACACGTTTACATCACTAGAGAGCTAGCTTGAAATTATTACCCGTCCTGGTCAAGTCCATAGAAAGTTTCTCGAGATGGTACATAATTCGTCGTCAATTCATTGGTTCCGACTGAGTCGAGCTCATTATGAGATTCAAACCACAATCATTAAACTTTTTGATCACATTTTAATCACGTCTCCTCCCCCTCAAAAATAGCATATTCGTGATATTTTTGATATCAAAGGATTAAAAACATTTTAGAATCTTTTGGGGAGACAAACGGATTTGATTTAAGCATGAGTTTGGAACATTTTGGTTTTATACTCCCCTTTAATAAAGCATAATCAATTAAAGGGTTTTAGAGGAGTTATCTTGAGCACAAAATATTTTGAAAGATTTTGAAAATCTTTTGAACAATCTTGAAAAGGTGCTCAAGATGATGATGATTTCTCACCATTTTAAATGTAGTGAATCAAGCGTACACCTCATTTTTCGATCAAAGCACGAGTTTTGATTTGAAAATAATCAAAAGTCATCATTTGGTCCGGGTTCGTCTTGATATATCTGAAAGCCATTATTGAAGAAATTTTGAGAAGCGACATGTTTTAGAAAACAAATAAAGAACTCTCGCTCAAGCATCATACATGCCCGTATCATTGTTGAATGACATTTCTAGAAGCGTCATGAATATCGATTATCGAGAGACATGTCGAATAAGAATATTTTGGATTTTTGATTTTATATTGTTTTGTATTTTGAAAGTTTTATATTTTTATATTTTGTTTTGTTGGTTTTCAAATTTTGTATTTTGTTTTCAAAAATATTTACAATGACTTTGGGAAAATCATTTTCAAGAAGAATCGAGAAGACGTTCTAACTCCTCGGGGTTAGGCTTAGCATTCAATTCGTCGAACTAAATATTCAAACCTTTCTTTTGGAAGGGCTTTAGTTAATAGATCGGCGAGTTGGTAATCGATCTTCACGAAAAATAATTCAACAAGCACCATTTTCAACGTACTCTTTGATGAAATGGTAGCGGACACGGATATGCTTAGTCTTTGAGTGATGAGCAGGATTGCATGATATGGCTATGGCACTTTTGAGTCACAATACATAGGTATTTTATCGAAAGTAAAGCCATAATCGTGAGTTGTGTTCTCATCCATAGAACTTGAGCACAACACGCAGATAGAGACACATACTCGGCTTCGGTTTGAAAGTCAATGCAATCTTGTTTCTTTGAAGACCGACTTACTAACTTTTCTCCCAAAATTGTGCTCCTCCGGATGTACTTTTGTCGTAACTTGATCACTGCGTGGTCCGCATCGAAAAAGCAATTAGATCAAATCCGGTTCCTTCGGATACCAAAGTCCCATGTGAATGGATGTCTTCATGTACCGAAGATCCGTTTAACCTCTTTGAGGTGCGATTCGGTGAGCTTTGCACGAAACCGTGCTAATAAGCAAGCAACAAAATGAATATCCGGTCGACTAGCGGTGAGGTACATGAGAGAACCAATCATGCTCCGATATTTCTTGGATCAATAGGTTTCCCAAACAAATCGGCTCCAATTTTTGGTGATGTTACCATTGGTGTTCCGACCGAGTCACAATTATCCATACCATGATTTTTCAAAATCTCGGTTGTGTATTTAGCTTGATTTATAAAAATTCCACGAGGGCCGATGGATTTGTAAACCAAGAAAGAATTTTAGTTCCCCATCATGGACATTTCAAATTTACTTTTCATGAGATTTTCAAAATGTTTTGAAAGATTCGGATTAGTGGACCCAAAGATGATGTCGTCCCGTAAATCGAACAATCAAAATGTCGTTTTGCATTTTGTGTAAACAAGGTAGGATCAACTGTTCCTTTGGTGAAATTGTTTTGGATAAGGAAAGAGGACGATTCGTCATACCACGCCTCGGAGCTTGTTTTAAACCATAGATTGCCTTTTGAGTTTGTAGGCGTAGTCGGATGTTCCATGTCTATGAAGCCTTACGGTGACTCACGTACACTTCTTCTTTCGAGTTCCATTCAAGAACGCGGTCTTAATGTCCATCGATAAACCGTGATGTTTTGTGGTGCATAGGCCAAGAATATCTGGACCGCTTCAAGTCTAGCTACCGCGAATGACTCTTCAAAGTCTATTCCTCTTCCTGTCTCGTATCCTTTGGCCACAAGGCGAGCTTTGTTACGAATACAGTCATTTCTTCATCCGTTTGTTCTTCCATAACCATTTAAGATCAATGACTCTAACGTCAATGGGTCTTGGAACCTTTTCCCAAGAGTCATGTAGGCGGTATTGAAGAAGTTCCTCTACATTGCTTCTATCCATGCGGGATCCGCCATTGCCTCGCGAATGTTCTTTGGCTCTAGATTGCTAATTGAGCAAAGGTAAATGCACAAGTCGCAGTCTGTGGCAAGTTGGCGTCTCGTCTGAATTGGCCTTGAAGGTTCACCAATTACTTGTTCAATAGGGTGGTCTTTTGTCCACTTGAGTAGAAGGATACCGTTGGTTATCGTGTCACGAGTTAGATGGTTCTCGTAAGCATGAAGATGATTCGGTGATTCCGTAGCAAGCGGGTTTTCAAATAAGTCTTCATCTAACGTTGCATCGTTTTGGTTTTGGTTTTGCTCATCAACTGCTTTGGTAGAACGGGTTCAAGAACTTGAGTAGATGTAGATGATGTTGATGGAGTTGGTGCATTGGTTTCGACCGTTGTAGATGCATCTTACATTGGTGGTGGAGGATGATTTTGAGCGGGTGCGGTGGAATGATGGTTTGATGCATTTGTCGAAGTTCCACCATAGTATTCATCGAACATTAACTCGAAGAAATTCTCCCATTCTTGTTCTTTAGGATTGTCAAGCGAAGTTGATTGAGCTCTTTGAGGTCTGAGTCTGAATCGATGTGTCCGAAGTGCATCGGTTTAGTGCGGGTTCTAGGCGAGTCTCTCGAAGCCATCTGTGAAAGTTCGTCAAACTTCACATTCATCGTCTCCATGATTTTCTTTAGCCTTCATTATACACCACAATGCCCTCGAGTTATCTGAATATCCAATGAAGATTCCAATATCACCTTTTGCTTTCGGTTTTCCAAGATCTTCTCTGTCATTCGTAGGATAGCACAAAGCGCCAAACACGTGAAAGTAAGAGATATCCGGTTTCATTGTTCACTATTTCATATGGGGTTTTATTGAATCTTGGATGGATAAGGGATCGGTTACGAGTGAAACAAGCGGTGGCAACCGCATCGACCCGAGAAATAACGGTGCACTAGAATAAATTAGCATTGTGCGGCGACTTCCACAAGAGTTCTATTTCTTCTTTCAACTACCCCATTCTCATTGTGGAGTTCTAACGGTGATGTCGATGAGTAATTCCAACATCTTCAAAATAAGCTCTTAACTCACGATTTGTGAATTACGTGCGTTGTGCGTTCGTACAACCCCATCGGAGTTTGAAGAAGTACTTGAATTCGCTTGAAAGGTGATGATGATGCACGGTGCTTCGTCTTTTGATCTCGAAACTTAACCCATGTATATCTCGAATAATCATCGACGATAACAAGAATATACTTTTTCCGTTAATGCTTTCAACTCTCATTGGGCCACATAAGTCCATGTGCAACATATGCAACTTTGCTTCCGAACTAGGTGCGGTTGGGTTTATATGATGCTCTTTTGCTTTTTCCTTGTTCGCATGATGGACATAGGTGATCCTTGGTGTATTTGAACTTTGGAAGTCCGTTGACGATGTTGTCTTTGGCAATTTTGTTGATGGTGTCGAAATTGAGATGGGATAACCGTCGTGCCACAACCAGGATCGTGTTCCGGATGCTCGTGTCATAAGACATATTGGTGATGAAGAGGCCATTTGATTGATGTCGATAGCATACAAGTTTGTATCACGATTTCCGGTTAAGAGATCGGTTCCATCCAAGTTTCTAACGGCAAGCATTTTTCCTAAAGCAACCTCTAAATCGCATCACGTAGGCGCCCGATTGAGAACAAATTGTGTCCCAACCCTTGGACATAGTAAACCCGAGTGATCAAATAATTTCCAAAGGTAGATCTCCATAACCCATGATAGCTTGCTACATGATCATTTCAAAATGTCACGGTTCCATGAATTTCAGACGAAATTGATCGTGACTTGATTCGGTCATGTGCTTGGAGCAACCCGAGTCGACGATCCAAAGACAAATTTCGATAACACGCCGATTCTGAAAAAAGAATATTGTGGAAACCGTTTTGATTTTGGTTCCTTTGGGTTAGAGGTAAAATCCTTATCACACTCGAGAGGTTTTCTGAGGAAGTTCGGTTTATCACTCATTGTACCATTCGGGTGTGTAAGTTCTACCTGTGGGTTTCAAATATCATCCCTAAAGTATACACGTTGGTTCTGTCGATGAGTGTAAAGCCTAAGTTTTGCAACTAGTCTTCCTACTCGTTTAGCGTAATTACTTTTGGGACGTTCTTAATGAGCTTATCATTCACGTTCTTAGAAACACAATCATCTTGAACATTTAAAGATTTCTTGCAAGTTAAACAAAGAGATTTAACACATTCATTAGACTTAGCAAGTTTCACAGTTGATACATTCGGATGAATTGTCTTTCTTATTCAAAGGTTGTAAATTCTAGGGTGTTCTTCTTTTCTTCTCTTTATTCAAGCTACTACTCCTAGAGGCGATCGAGACTCTATTGTTCCTTGTATTGCTCTTAGGCTTTAGTCTGCTGCTCCTAGAGGTGCTTTCTAGTCCTGTAGAAGGTGAGGCACACACATTAGGATTCACATTTTTATGAAGGGAGGTGGTGTCAGCTATCCTAGTCTCTTTAGATGTGGAGGTAGACGCATTAGTGGTACTCATCTTAAAAAGGCCAGGTGCTAAAACTTTAGGATTCTCAATAACCGCTTTCCCTTTATCAACATTTTGTTTAGGCATGACAGGTGGAGTGGTGGTTTTGATGAAACATTTTTCTCATTGACTTTTGGAGGAGGCAAAAGCAGACATTTTGGTTTTGAAACGGTTTGAGAACATTTGCTTTCTCCATGATCAATGGTTTTGTAAACACAGATTTCCTTGCCTTTCCTTTTGACTTTCGGTGAGCCCTCAAAAGATCATTTTTAGCTTTCATGTCATTGTAGGCGCTCATCGACAATTTTTCATACTTGCATTCCTCGGTTTTTCGATCAAGTTGTTTAAAATATGTGATATTTTCTTTTTCAAGTTTCATAAGAGCTTTTTCATATTTTGAAACAATTTCGGAGGTCTCATCCCGAGTCTTTCATGATCTTCAACGAATATGTTTGCAAAATGATGGACATAATATCGATGGTCGAAACATCTTGGAGAGAGAGTCATTAAACTTTTCCAAAACTTTGATGTGTTCAACACTTTCATTAGCTTGCTTTACCGGGATTTATGGTCCATGACAAAGTCGACTATTTCTTTCAAAGTGCTTGTTCAACATGAATTACCCTTGAGTTGATGTTATTCACCGAGGGGCAATTTGAGTTTCAAAAACTTTCTCTGTTCGATATCAAAAGTAGAGAACTAGTTGTTAGGTGTCATAGTGGTTTTAGTTTTAACAGTCTCTTGAAGACTCCCAATTCTAGTTTAACATCGTCTAAAATGCTTCTAGTATCACTTGTGTTAAAAGGATTGTTTGAAGACATTTGTTCGATTTTGAAAGAGATTTGGAAACTACAACCGGTTTTGAAACGCGGTTTTGAAACGGTGTTGACACTTTGTTTGAAACACTTGGTGTGATGGAAAACTTTGGCGTTTCTTTTGATTAACAAAAGTAATCCCATTAATTTTGTTCCATTTGTTATAATCAATCGGTTTAAGATCCGGATTCTTTTGTTTCATTTTGATCTACTCTCCTCGCCTAGTTCCAACGTTTCAAGAGAATCACGAACAATTATGGGTTCATGCAAAGTTTGTCCATTGTTCAACACATTCCGTTCTTCTGAGCTTTCTTGAGGAGCGAATGAGGTGAGTTACCAAGAGCCATTTTATGTGAAGTGTGAAAAATCGGATTTGCTTGATTAGAAAGCATCTTGTTTGTTTTAGCGGAATGACCCGTTGTAAGAAGCAAATTATCCAATTTTTGATAGTTTCATTTTATCCGAATTTCATCAAGAAGAGAATCTTCTCGTTTTGAAAAATCGACAATCAACTGTTTCTTTTCTTTTCAAGATCGAAAAGTGTTTTTGTTTAGAAAGTTGGTTGTTTAGATCGAAATTTCCTTGTTTAAAGATTTTATTTTCAAATTGATTCACATCAAGTGTGTCATACTTGAGTTGCAATTGTTGTTCTCTTAAAACAGAATCTCGATAACCAATTTCTAATTCTGACATTTTGTTTGTATGAAATTCATAGGCTTTGGCGTGCTCCTTGTAACTCTCAAGCTCAGCGGTCAATTTAGCATTCGCGGCCTTAACTTCGCGATTGACCGTTCTTACTTTCTCAACTTCAATGCCACATTGATTGATTAATGATTCAAAATAAGCACGAGTTTCCTCATCATTAGCACCATTCTGTATCACTTGACCTCCATTAGGATCCATATATGGAGTTTCAGAGTTAACATTGCTATTAACTTGCTCTCCCACATATGTGTCATAATAAGGTTCGGGAGACACAGAATGTGGCTTCTCATGAGTAAACGAATGTGGTACCTCATTGAGTGAATTTGTGTCGTGAGCGGGAGTTGTGTCATAAGTACCGTTTGATGTTGAGTCCTGCCGATTGATTGTAAGCAAGTAGCTTGCATTATCATTTGCTTTCTCTGCCCGTCACGGATACGAAATTGTATTCCTCGGTGATCAACTCTATTCCCAATTTGTCTTTCTTTGCTAACAACACCTTGTACTTGAGGTTCGGAGGTAGCATCTTGAACCGACGATACCACAATTTTGGCTTTGAGGTTCGGAGGTAGCATTACGAACCAAGTCATAAAGCGATTATTCCCATTTTGATATCCCAGTCGATATCCCATATTACGATTCACAATCGACCCCTTGATGTCCAACATCTTGCATATTGCATCGATTCCCCATTTGCATATTGCATCGATTCCCATCAACCATGTGTCCTTCTTGACTCATATGCATAGATGGTTGAGCAAAGTGCGTATTAAACTCGAAAACCATGTATTGGCGAATCCGGCAATAGCATTTGTGAAAGCGAGTTTTGAGGCGATCTTTGTCGATTGCCATTGATGAAGGTATGTGATGATAAAGTTGATGTAGGATCGATTCAACGATAAAGGAGTTGTGGTTGATGAAGATTAAGCTCGGTTGAGGTGATTACGAAAGTCGTACTAAGTAAACTCGGTTCTTAAAATATTTTACGCCAAAATTTGAAATTCACTATAAAATTCAATTCTAAGGGTGTATGAAAAATTGAGTTATGACAATTTTGACGTAAAATTTGACCGAAAAATTTGAATTTAGGCCCAAAAATTTGAATTTTGACCAAAATTTTCAAGTTATACCAAAATTTGAATTTCGTAAAAAATTGAACGTTTAGTCTCCTCGAAAATTAAATTTTACTCAAGTTTTCCGCCAAAATTTGAATTTCGTAAAATTTGATTTTTTTTTTTTTTTTTTTTTTTTTTTTTTTGGAAGAGCTTAGGCGTAGGAAGAGGAAGTTACGAGTAGGATATGGGCTTAGGCGTAGAGAACAAAAGTTACGAGTAGGATATGGTTCTGAGTGGGATGTAGTTCTGAGTAGGATGTGATTCTGAGTAGAATCTTATGCGTGGGAAGCTTAGTGGTAGGATTCCTTAGGCGAAGTATCTTCTGCGTAACCTTAAGCTTATCGTAGACAAAAGTTACTTGTAAACCTTACGCGTAATTGTGAAGTTATGCGTAGAGTTACTCGTAAGCTTTTAGCTTATCGTAAACTATGGTTAAGAACCAAAATCCTTTACAACATCACGGTAGTAAGGGATATCCACAAGTCGAAGTGTTCCACACTTATCCAGTGAGGAAGCGAGTAACAGATTATAGCTCGAAGAATCTTCACCAAAAAGTTACGAGTAGAACCTTATGAGTAGTTGACTTTCTTCGAGTAGAACTAGGGTTTTGACTTACTCGTAAAAATTTCCAATGATTCAAACAATTTAAGCTTGCACGATATCCTTAAAACACTCGAATAACCCAAAATGTTGATCTTTTCACCCAAAGTGCTTAGAAAAGTTACGAGTAGAAAACTAGGGTTTTGACTTTTTACTTCTACTATAAGAAATTTCCAACGATTCAAATGATGTCTTTTGCACGTATAGCCTTAAAACACTCCAATAACACAAAAATGTTGACCTTTTTCACCCAAAGTGCTTAGAAAAGTTCGAGTAGAAATGACCAATGAACCAAAAGCGAGTTCAAAAGTGAAGAGAAACACGTAAAGCTTGAAACTTTTTCAAAAAGCGAAACTTTAGCACCAAATAAACCTTAAACCACAAGAATCTTGAATTTTAAGTGCAAAATTAAAGCTTGATGCGTGACAAATATGAATAACGAGCCTTATGTGTAACCCTTCAAAACAAACACAAACACTCCTAAACCATTGTTAGGCGATTGATACCAATTGTAAAGCCCCTTTTATACCAACCTTATCAAATACCCACGTTATGAACACAAGTATACCACATAAATCACAACAGATATACTATGCGTATAGAAAGAAAAAGGAAAGAACTTGGTGACTTGATGTATAGAATTCGTATGTATGTTTAGAGAGGTAGAGGGAAGAAAGATGAACACAATAAGTTGTATATTGCTTCAAAGGAAAAACACACACACACACACACACTCAAGCACACCCCTCAAATGACCATTTGAGGGGTATTTATAGTACAAGACACATGTTGCCCTAAAGGCTTTCCATGGGCTTGGCTTGGGCTTCATGGACTTGGGTTTGGACATGGGTTACACGCCATTATTCAATGCTAGCTTAACTAAACTAAAGCCCATTTAGCTTAGTCCAATCCACGAGCCCGTTGACTATTCTATCACGATATCTAACACACGTTACAAAGTTCCTAATCGTGAATGACCATCACTTTTAATAAAACTATTAAGGCTAACATTTTAGATCATGGATTTTGTGTAACAAATCTTGATTTTGAGAACGAGTATTTCCATTTTGTTGTAAAACATCTTTGGTATATGCAAGATGATCATCAATATCTTTTGACGCTTGAGCACGAGTCTTTTTGAGTAAATCAAAGATGACAGCATATTCCTTTTTAACTTGTGAAACTTCTTGTTCATATTTTGAAATTTGACACTTTAAAGACACGTTTTGATCATCCAGTTTCTCAAGTTTTGGATGAAAAGTTTTAGTGTGCAACTGGTTGATTTTGTTTTGCAAAGCGAGTTCTCGATTATGACAATCTTTTTGACACCATTGAAGACGACGTTTTGCATTTGAAAGCTCGTTAAACAAGCGTTCATTTTCAACTTTTAAAGACTTGATTTGTGACACGATATCGGTATTCTCAACATTTTCAACGGAATCAACGAAATCGTGAGAGATATAATCAAATGCATATGCAATCGAATGTAGTAACACAACATTATGGATATCAAGACCAGATAACATCTTCCAAGAGTCGATCAACATCTTTTCTCAACAATTTCTTTTCGTTTAGTATTTGAAATCGATGTTTCGTTTGTTTGAAAACTCTTTCATAAGTCCAAGTTCCTTGTGAAAGTCCCTTTCCCAATATATTGCACAATTTTTCAAATTTTGGACATGTGGTAAAATCGTTTACGAAAAATATCTCTTTGGGCTCTCGCTTGAGGCGATTGAAAATGCTCAACTTTTATTTCGAAATTGATTTCAATTTCATGTTCCAAAAGTTTGATGTCCGATAAGAATGTTTCAAAATATTTTATAACTTTACATTGTTCGGCTAATGGTTTTATTTCACTAAGTGAAGGTAAAGGACCATTAATTTGTGTAGTATTGGAAAGGGGACTAAACCCTAAACCCTAAACCTCAGAAGTAGGTGTGATAACCCAAGGTGTGTTAGAAAAATCCTGTTGTGTGACGAAAGTAACGACTTTAGAATAGTTAAATGGTTTGTTATAAACAACATTTTCCAATTTTGACCGACTCTCGTCTTCTGCATCTAATTTCTCTTGACGATTATATTCAACAACACTCATAATGGAACCATCAATTCTATGTTCTACACTGTAAACATTAGGATTTGGAGTGAATGCTCTATTTGAAAACTTTGGTTTGTAATCAGCAAGATTCGGTCCATATCCATTTGGATTTGGTTTAAAAGTAAACTTTTGAATCGTTATGATTGATTCACCATGTTTATAAACAACATTTTGAAACTCTTTGATTTTGTTTTGTAAGTCGACAATTTCCTCAAGATAGTTATCTTTTCTTTTCGTTGAATGCTTTTTGTACTCGAGAACTGTTTTTGACAAGTTAACAACTCGAGACTTGGCTTTTGAGTTTCCAAAGTGAGGCGTTAAGTTGTTGTTTATGATCATATTTCGGTTGTTCTATTTGAGAAAACAAAGCATTCTTGGATGCGACTAGATCACGTATCATTGTTCTAATGATTTTCGTTTTGGTAAGATTTAGCAAAAGCGACTTCAAATCCTTTTCACGTTTTCTTAAGTTTGAAAAACATTGAGTTGGTTTTAAGCATTCAATATCCCTAGTTAATAGTGCATTTTTTAATTGCTTATTGATGTCCATGCATAATTCCAAAGAGATTCTTGAGTGCGTAAGTAAGGGCATGAGCTCGGGCGGAAGTTCGACTTGTTCAGCGTGAGTCTCAACATGATCATTAGTCGGATCCTCAAGTATAACCACGAGTCAACTTGATTATCAATGGTAACCATAAGGTCATCTTGATCGTCAAATATAACTACGGATCTATTTGATTATCATCGAATGAGATGTGAGCGGCTCATGTTGAACACTCGATTCTCGTCGGATACAGATGTGGCGGAGATACCATATCGATAATGAATATGGTTTGATCCGGTACACGAGACAAGCCGTCGGTGTCATACATTGGGCTGTGTCACTCATGTGGAGTTCGTACATGTTTGCCATCAACATAATTGTTGCATTAGCCTGCAAGTCCTCCGTATCATCATCGAATGTGCATTTGCCATGAAGCTCTGTTCCTTGTTGGTAAGAGTTCCACCGACTTCATCCTTAAGAGCCAAGTAAAGCCTCTTTGTGATAAGCGTTGCCTCTTGTCCTCGACTTTGGGCATGCATTCGCTAGATGACCCTTCTCATTACAGTTATAGCAACGAAGACCATTCGCCCCATTCTGAGCATTACCCTTTTCAACCACTTGAGCCCTTTGTTGTTGTGGAGCATCCATATTATTCCTTCCCATTGGATTAAACCCTTGAGCACCGCCCATCTGACGAACTTGACCATGATTTTGAACCTCAACTCTTCCATTGTTAACAACAACCTGATTCCTTGTGTTAGATGAGGTGCGAATGCCATTGTTGGATTTGTTGGAGTATCGACCAAAGGCTCTAGCAATCATAACAAATCCTTGTTGCAATGCATCAAAAGCTTGACATCCTCGGTTGATTCAACGTAAAGTGCTTGAGTATTGTTGTTGTTGTATGGAACCGGTTGATTTTCTTGTGGTATTTCTTTGTAAAGGATCATAACGTGTTATCTTAGCGAGATGGTTGAGCGATGGGTTGTGGAGGATTTGTGAATCTGATTTGTAAGGTCGGGAAGTGAGGATAACAAGCTTGAGCCCACAAAGCTAATTGTTTATTATCCGGAAGTGATGGCGAAACAGGTAGTCCACGGATAACCCTTTCTTTGTCAACTTCCTTTTGGTGGGGCTTCAAATAGTCGTACAACAATCCGCATGTAGCATTGTTAGGAATTGGAAATTCCATTAGTAAAGTGTCGGTCACCCCAAATATTATCTAGCATAAGTTAGCTCGTAGACATATCGTTTGTTACGTTATTTTGTAGTTAATTAGTTAATTAGTAACGTAGTTTAGTTTAGAGTAACACCGTGGAGGAAGGACGGGTCTTTACCCACTGTATACCTGATCCACAGGCCGATAGGAGGTCGTTATGTTTGTAACTATAAATACCCCTTCCATCCATGGAAGGGGTGGAGCTTTTCTCATAATCTAACATTCCTTACATTTGTGAAGCAAGTCTCTACCAAGAAACTCCCTCTCATCTCTTTCTCTCTCACTATGGCAAACATGTATTTTCATCATCCAAGACCACCCGAATCATCAACACAATAATATTACGATCCTACAATTGGTACCAGAGCCAAGGTTGTTGTGTTGTGTTGATTCATTGTGGTTCTTGATTCATGTTTAAGCTGTTTTACACCATTTTTTTGGTTCGGATAATGTTTTTATATTATGTTGGTACTACGCTTTTAAAGCAGTTCTTCATGTGTTTGTTTCGGTCTAAAAATGTCATCTAGTCTTTCATGTACTCATCTTTACATATCATCTTGTGTCATGTGTTGTCCATGTCATGTTATTCTATTTTTTACTTATACCAAATCGTAAACATAACTTTGTGGTCAAAACTTGGGTCAAGAAAGCATTTTTATGCATGTTTCCTGGGTTTTGCAACTTGGTCAAAAAATGGTCCTCATATTCCTCATAGCGACTTAAGTCGAGTTGTAGCGACTTGTCTCAAACATAAGTTAGCGATTTGTGTTTTCAATAAAATGTACCGAGTTGATATTTTTGTCAAAAGCGAGTTGGGTTTGTTTGACTTTTGAGTCAAACAGTCAAAGCGACTTATCTAGCATGTCATGTAGCGACTTGTATTATCATGAGTACTGACTCATGGTAGCGACTTGCACGTAGCAACTTGCACTAGCGACTTGCACTAGCGACTTGTGCTAGCGACTTAGTGCTAGCGACTTGTCTCTTGACTAATCAGTAATTGCGACTTGTGACTCAAAATAGTTGGCGACTTTACTCCATATGGCGACTTGACAGAAAGGATGAAGTAGAATGCAGACCACGACTTAACACTTAAATACCATTAACCAAATAACACTCGACCTCAGGTGTTCCATCATCAATCCATGAGAAACCTTAACCCAATCCGAACCTAACTTATCCTAGACCTAGACTCACTTCAAGAACCCTCACATCACTCCCCAACTCTCTATCAAGACTCTAGGACTCTTAATCGGAAAAGGAAAATCAACAAACGAGACCTCAGACTATCATTTTTCGTGTGCTACATAAGAACATCATGACTATCAAGAGTCACATACAGGAAGTTGATTTATCATCATTGATCTTAACTGGTGAAGCCTAGCTTCTTATTTCTTTTCGAAGTCAATGGAATAAATTTAACAACTTTGTTAATTTATTCAATTATTTCGTTAAAAGACCTCATACATAATCAAAACTATGATATAAACACCTACCTTGATGCCTTGGTTTGATCTTATGGAAGGTCTCAAAACCCTCGTGCCACCCCTGTGGCTCTGTAGATGGACCTCTAGCTATCTCTGTGGTGAGGTCATGACTGTTAATGTACAACCGTTTCATGATTTGTGTCCTGAGACAACTGATTATTGATATGCGTTCGATAAAGGTAAGGTTGAGTATGAATGATTCAATTTAATGGTGTTGAGTGTTCGATTGCTTGTGATGATTAGAAAATAAGAAACTTTTGAGATAAGCTGAGAGTTTGAGATGTGATAAGACTATATCTGTGTTGAGAGAATAAGATGTTTGGGGGCGGTATGTTTATGTGTAGCTTAGGGCAATGATAGGGTTAGGGTTATAATGTGTCAAGTAAATTTATATCCGGTTATCACATGTTCAAATGGATCCTGGGCTTCAAATAAATCAAATGCTTTCGTGATATTGGATTTAGATTTGTGGTGTGGGCCTCATCTGCAAGATATCTCGTGGGTTGTTGGATAGATTGCATGGATTTGGAGTGAGATTGTCTCAAACGCAACTTGGATTAGTAAAATGTGTTATCTTATTTTTTAGATACATATTTTTGATGATATTTAGTATTTGAGTGGTATTTTTGGTACAATTTCACGGGAGGATACGGATTCATGGCTTGAGCTATTATTAGATTTAAATGACTTGAGGTTCTTGACCGAAGATTACTTTTGTAATGATGTGACGGTTCAATCATTTTACTTGAGCGTTGGACTTGAATGATTGGATTGACTTTCATAAACCGACCTTGATTTTGCATGTAACCAAATTTGGGTCGTTCACATGATTGGGTCGTATGGGCTACTCATGTATTGGATTTTATGTGAGTTGATATATGGAGATCTGATGGTAAGGTTCAAAATCCGGGTTGATACTTTGGTATATACATTTTCGCGAAGGATACTATGTCACGGCTTAAATTGATATGTGAACGAAGTTGACTTCGGGGTTGATTATTCGGTATTTCTTATTTGGATTTGAAGTGAGTTTTCCGGACGCGTTTACTTATTTTCGTCTTCTTTCTTTCTACCCTTCTGCGAAGATGACTTGTTTGGGCGCTTATAGAGGGTGATAAAGACTTGGCTATTTAGTTGAGGATACGTCAAGAGGTTTTGTACATTAGGTACACCGTTTCTTCTTCACAAGGATTAGTACAAGTTAAAGTAACAAATCTGGGGAAGTTCACTTCATGATCAAGTTTAACATATCGGGTTTACTTCACCATGTGGTCACAGCAACAGCCGTCAGAATGCGTGAATGATGTGTTTACCAAAGTGTTTATTGGATGATTGATGTTATTGTTGATGTTAGATAATGAATCGTTGATGAACCGCTGCATGTTCCCCTAAAACAGATATTCACCGAAACCAAAGTTGTCATAAAACATTCAAACTGATATTGTTTACGGTTTTGTCTTGATTTTTGTAAAATCCCGCGAAAGAATCTATTTCTCGGTTTAATTCATAGACTTGTAAAATCCCGTGACAATGGAAACATCCTTGTAAAGTGCATCTCCGGATTTATCTTACGGTTTATTCTTGGTTTTGTAAAATCCCGCGAAAGAAACTATTTCTCGGTTTAAACCATAGAGTTGTAAAATCCCATAATGATGGAACCATCCTGGAGAAAGGGAAACATATTTCGGGATCTTCTTTGATGCTGGTGCTATGGTGTCTACTTCGAAGAACAGATAAAAGGGTGTACTTCATGAATTGGATGTATGTTTGGATATTCGTCATGGCAGTTTGGTTATTACATGGTTGTACGGGGTGATGTACTTTTAACCATGGTCGGGATGAAACCATTATCGAGTTCACTTAAAAGCGTCAAAGGAGGCTAGATTTGAGCTTTTAACCGAAGATGTGACAACGGGGTTAATTCATATTATCTATTTTAGGTTGAAGTGAAATATCACGGGGTGAGTGTACTTAGTATCCAAGGTATCGGGGATGGTTGGATGAAGATTCTTCAAGATCCTTGTTCGAGCTTATTATCAAAAAACGAAGACTTGGAAATCTAGTTATTGTTGGGTGACTTTTACCTTTTATTTTACCACTTGGGAGAATTGGGCTCTTACCACCACAAGATAACTATCACTTTAAGGAGTTACATTGTAGTGCCCAGTGTCCCATTTAATTGTGGATTTTCAAGAGGTGATATACGTCTATTACTTGATGGTTGGTTGGTTGAAGAGTATAGAGTAATTAGAGATTCAATGGAGCATGAATTCTCGGCACCGCTCTTTGTTATATATGTGCAAGTTTAAGTCACGAGTTCGGGGTAGTTTACTTAAGGGTCAAATTCATCATATTGGGTTTTCTCCATCAACTGTCACGAAAAAGAGCCTACTTGAATGATAATGGTGATGATTACATGTTTTGCCAAGAGTAGATGAAAAGAGAGAGATTATGACGTATGAATATAACAGTTCATGCCTCGTTCTCTAAAGAAAAGAAAAGTGTACGTCTCAGTGCGCATTATCTTCCGAAGAAGAGAAATCTTCTTATGACGTTTGAACACAACAGTTCAAGCCTCGTACCTAAAGAAAAGAAAAGTGTACGCTTGATGCGCTTTATCTTACGAAGAGAAATCTTCTCTATTATGACCATTCTCATCAACATGCTTTATGCTTTTCCATGCGCTTAATCATCAAGTGAACAGACTCTTGTTGATTGTTTTCTTATTCCACTTGCTCAACTATAATGACGATGTCGACATCATGTGCTAATTTTGCGGGGAGAAGTGTGAGCAGAATACATTTGGATGATAATCACTTGTTTAATCAAGAATGGCATCTCCGTATGCAATTCTTGAGGGAGAAGAAGTGTAATTCTTGCATGGTTGATTGATTTACGAGAATAAATGGTCAAACGGCTCCAAACTCATGTAAGCGAGCTTCTTGTCGGGTCATCTTTACATGGAGTTTCTTTTAAAAGCCGTTGGTTGACATCTTCATATGGATGATGAGTTTATCGACAAAGTACTTCCGATTAATGCTTCACGTGCACATCAACATGATGATTCGAACAACCTACATTCTTGTTTGATGTGATTGTTTGCTTGGTGTTACCATTTCGTGTGTTCGTTCTGGTCGTGATTGCTAATTTCCTTGATGAACATCTTTACATTCTTGTTTGATTGGGAGGATTTTAGTTAAGGGATTTGCAAGAGGTGTTAATTGGGATGCTTTTGGTGAGATGAAGATGTTAACTATCTATTCCCCAACCGGACAATCTTGAAGAAGGTCGAGTCTGATCGGTTCTACATTTTCTCGATACATGTTAGAAGACTAAAGGCGAGTTGCATTTGATTATCTAAAGACTTCTTCTTAATCTGGGCATTTATCAAGCAGTTGTCGGTTTAGGGAGAGCTCTAATGGGGGAGAGTGAAATGTCCGATTTAATCCCCAATTATACTTGCTCACACTCTTGACAAGTTGATTCTCACGGATACATCGAGCATATGTTGGTCTTCTCAAAAGATTTCAAGTATTTGGGCGATAAGATGTTCTTGATTACGAAGTGTCAAAACCGAGCAGGGGAAGGAGACAAGCATCTAAGCGAGTAAACTTGATGAAATTAATACTTCTAAGTGATTGAAGATATCCGGGAAGGCGAAGGTCATTACATGCAGAGAAACTCAATGTTTGACTCATGGCGTTTAGTGTTCTAATTCCAACTATGTGGGGAAGAGATTGAAGAGTTAGTTTACGAAAATGAAAGAGGTACACAAGTGTGTGATGATTTTGATGTTATCACAATCATCGGGGAGAGATTGTGTACATTGGGATGCTCATTTGCTTTACTTGAGGGCTTAATCGGTTATTCGTAGATATAATCACTTATTCCGGTGTTGACATCCATGATTGTCACCCGCAGAGATAATCGATGATTCGACTGCTTCTTCAATGTTATCGGTTATTCTCTTTTGGGCATTCGGTGCTTGGTTCTTGAGCTTTGTTAGCCTTAATTGTTTTATTAAAGTGATGGTCATTCACGATTAGGAACTTTGTAACGTGTGTTAGATATCGTGATAGAATAGTCAACGGGCTCGTGGACTTGGGCTAAGCTAATTGGTTATAAGTTAAGTTAAGCTAGCCTTATGTATGATGTAATCCAACCCAAGCCCAAACGAGCCCATGGAAAGCCTTTTAGGGCATCAAGTCCCTTGGACTATATAAACCCCTCAAAGTCTCATTTGAGGGGTGTGCTTGTGTGTGTGTGTGTTTTTCCTTGAAGCAATATACAACTTATTGTTTTCATCTTCTTTCCTTTATCTCTCTAAATACATACACGATCTATCATTCAAGTCACCACGTTCTTATTCTCTCTTCTTTACGCATATCATCAGTTTGTGTTTCACGTTTTATGCATACGTGTGTTTGTGTCTAACATTGTGATAAGGTATAAGTGATAAAAGGGGATTTACAATTGGTATCAATCGCCTAACAATGGTTTAGGAGTGTTTGTGTTTGTTTTGAAGGGTTACGCGTACTGCTCGTTAGTCATATTTCCACGCTTAAAGCTTTAATTTTTGCACTTAAAAATTCAAGATTCTTGTGGTTTAAGGTTTATTTTGTGCTAAAGTTTCAGTTTTGGAAAAAGTTTGAAGCTTTACGTGTTTTCTTCATTTTGAACTCGTTTTGGTTCGTTGGTCATTTCTACTCGTAAGCTTTCTAAGCACTTTGGGTGAAAAAGGTCAACATTTTGTGTTATTCGAGTGTTTTTAAGGTTGTTTGTGCAAGAGAAATTGTTTGAATCATTTGAAATTTTTACGCGTGGGTCAAAACCCTAGTTCTACGCGTAAGAAAAGTCAACGTCCTGTGTCTACGCATAAGCTTTTGGTGCGATTCTTGAGCTATAACGATTACTCGATGCTTCCTCACTTGGATAAGTTTGTGGAACACTTCGACTTTTGGATATCTTTTACACCGTGATAGTGTAAAGGATTTTTGGGCAAAACCCTAATCTTATGCATAAGCTTAGACTTACGCGTAGAACACTTTACGCTTAAGTATTTTCTTACGCCTAAGCTTGTCTTACGCATAACTAAATCTTACGCATAAGTTTTTCTCGCCTAACTTTAAACTTACGCATAAGCATTTCCTCGCCTAAGGAATCCTACGCCTAGCCATCCTACTGTAACCATATCCTACTCGTAACCACATTGTCTCGCCTAAGCTTTTCTACGCATAAAGGTTTTAAAAAAATTCAAATTTTGAGGAGACTAAACGTTCAATTTTTACGAGATTCAAATTTTGGTTTAATCTGTGAAAATTTTGGTCAAAAATTCAAATTTTGGGCCTAAATTCAAATTTTTCGGTCAAATTTGGCGTCAAAATTGTCATAACTCAAATTTTTCATACGACCTTAGAATTGATTTTTATAGTGAATTTCAAATTTTGGGAGGAAATTTTTTACGCCTAAGAACCAAGGTTACTGATACGACTTTCGGAAAAACCTCAACCGAGCTTAATCTTCATCAACCACAACTCCTTTATCGTTGAATCGATCCTACATCAACTTTATCATATCATACCTTCATCAATGGCAACTCAACAAGACATTCATGCAGCGGTGCGAAAACCGTCCTCCTATGTTGGCAAAAGGTGGTTATCTTCAATGGAAAAGTCGTATGCTTCGCTACATCAAGACCAAACCTAATGGAAAACTCATGATTAACTCCATTACGAATGGACCCTTCAAGCCTCGACAAATCCTAGACCACGGAACTCCCGACGTCCCACCATCTTATCATACTCAAACCGAATCGAGAATACACCAAGAGGATCGAAGCAAGTCGATGCGGATGACATGGCAATTCATATTGTCCAACTGGGTTTACCAATAGACATATTTGTTGCGGTGAGCAAGTTGTGAAACTTCTTTGATATGTGGGAGCGTGTTAGACGGCTTTGTCATGGAATGTAAATTGGTCAACAAGACATGGAGAACAAGTCGCTAACCGAATGGGAAAAGTTTACTTCAACTCCGTGAGAATCCATTGAATCCTACTATGGAAGGTTTTGCACTTTGATGAATGAGCTAATCGAAACAAGCTAGCACCCGAACTATCGTTCAAAACATCAAGTTCTGAACAATCTTCTAGAAGAATGGGGACGATATGTCACTATTGTCAACCAAACAAAAGACTTACATCGGGTGAACTTTGATCAACTAAACGATTTTACGAAACAAAACCAAGTCAAGCGAATGAAGTCGGGAAAGAAAGATTGGCAAAGAATCATGATCCATTGGCTCTTATTGCAAAGACTCAACCTTCGGTGAATACACAACATCGGTCTTCATCATCTTCCAACAACAACAACTTGCGAAGAATACATTCCACAACCACAAGTCGTTATCCTCAACAACAAAACTATCCACGGAAAAACAAGATTACCAGAACAAGGAATCACCGATTTTGAAATGGAACCGAAGAAGCTTTGTTACAAGTATTTTCTTTATTGGGTAAAGCATTGAGGTCGCTATTCCACACCAACTAACAACAACCAACGGATTTCATCAAACACTACAGAATGTGCAAATTGCACGTAGGGTGTGAATATGGGTAATCAAGGACAAATGGTTGGAGTTATTGGGAATCGCGAGGATATGCTTGGATTTCGAATGGGTAATCAGTGGTTCGAATCGTGGTGTCAGTTGGGTCGAAATGTTGGGAATAGAGCGGTGGGTAATCGAAATGGGAATGTTGCGACTCAATCGTTGGGAATTATGGAAATGTGAATCGTGGTAATCGGGTTAAGTGTTATAATCAAGAAGTGGGTCACATGGCACTAAACTGTCCCACTAAACCGCACAAGAAGAATCTTGAGTTTCTTGAAAGCTATCTTGTTAGTACGAAGCAAGCGCGGGGATGCGGTTGAGTCTTGAGGAAAATGATTTTTCGCTATTGTGGATGATTTGGAAGACCTCGAGAACTCAATGCAAACCGCATCTTCATGGCAAATCTTGAGGAGACTAAATACGACATGACTCGACGCACCTCCCGCCTATGACGCCAATGCACGATCCGAGGTACCAATCAATGATCCATGCTATAACAATGTCATATTTGATGTGTTTACTCATGACGAACAACATTCGTGACGCCAAGACCTACTTATGATACATACCGGACAATCCGAGTTGTAGCAATACTAACTCCGAAACTCCGGATGTGGATCCTAGTGGAGGTCAGTGGCACAAAATACTAAGACCGATGAGGAAACACGTGCTTATTTTGAATCATTAATCAATAATTGTGGCATTGAAATTGAGAAAGTGAGTAAGGTCAATCGCGAGGTTAAGGCCGCGAATGTTAAATTGACCACCGAGCTTGAGAGTTACAAAGAGAATGCGAGCCTATGAATTTCATACAAACAAAATATCGTAATTAGAAATTGGTTATTGAGATTCTGTTTTAAGAGAAAAACAATTGCAAATCAAGTATGATACACTTGATGTGAATCAACTTGAAACTAAAATCTTTAAACAAGGAAATTTCTCAACTAAATGACCAACTTTCTAAACAAAAACAACTTGCTTTCTTCGATCTTGAAAAGAGAAGAAAGCAGTTGATTGTCGATTTTTCAAAACGAGAAGGTTCTCTTCTTGATGAAATTACGGATAAAATGAAACTATCAAAAATTGGATAATTTACTTCTTACAACGGGTCATTCCGCTAAAACAAACAAGATGCTTTCTAATCAAGTAAATTTGATTTTTCATACGACACATAAAATGGCTCTTGGTAACTCACCTCCTTGTTTCCTCAAGAAAGCTCAGAAATCTCAGAATGTGTTGAACAATGGAAAACCTTTGCATGAACCTATAATTGTGCATGATTCTCTTGAAACGTTGGAACTATCTGAGGAGAGTAGATCAAGAATGAAACAAAAACATCCGGAAATCAAACCAATTGATTATAACAAATGGAACAAAATTAATGGTATTTCGTTTGTTTCACATAAAGAACAATCAAAGTTTTCCATCACACCAAGGTTTCAAAACCGGTTGCAACTCTGTAGTTGTCTCAAAATCCTTTTCAAAATCGAACAAATGTCTTCAAACAATCCTTTTAACACAAGTGATGCGGAAGCATTTTAGACGATGTTAAAACTAGAATTGGGAGACTTCAAGAGACCGTTAAAACTAAAACTCATATTACAACCAACATCCGGTTTAATAGTTTTGATATTGAACAAAAAGTTTTTGAAACTGAAATTGCCCATCACCGAATAACATCAACTCAAGGGTAATTTATTTTGAACAAGCCTTTTGAAAGAAACAGTGACTTTGTCAAGGACCATAAATCCACGGTAAAGCAAGCTAATGCAAGTGTTGAACACATCAAAGTTTTGGAAAATCTAAATGATTCTCTCTTGAAGATGTTATGACTACCGATATCATGTCCATTATTTTACAAATATATTCTGTTGAAGATCATGAAAGACTCCAGTCTGAGACCTCCGCAATTGTTTCAAAATATGAAAATGCTCTTGAAAAACTTGAAAAAGAAAATGTATCATATTTTAAACAACTTGATCGAAAAACCGAGGAATGCAAGTATGACAAACTGTCGTATGAGCGTGCCTACAAGGACATGCAAGAGCAAAATGACCTTTTGAGAGCTCAGCTGGGATGTCTAAAAGAAAAGGCTGTGGATACTAAGTTTGCAAAACCATTGACTGAGGAGAATACAAATGTTCCAAAACCGGTTTTCAAACCAAAAATGTCTATTTCTCAGTTTCCTCCAAAAGTCAATGAGAAACATGATTTGTCAAAAACAGTCACTCCACAGACTTTGCCTATTAAAAGAGAATTATCAAAGGTTTTGAAAAAGACAAAGCGATTCTTTGAAAAACCTAAAGTGATTTCACCGGCATTTCTAGGAATAGTACACGGAATGTGACCAAAAATCCAGTTAAAGAATCATTGGTTCTAACGACATGGTCAACAATCACTATCTAGAAGAAGCTAGGAAAAAGCACAGACTCGAAAAGATGGAATTCTAGGTGCAACATCTAGGGTGATGAATTCTACAAGATTTCAAGGCACTTGCTAGTAGCGATAAACCATTACCTAGGAACACTCTACAAAAGACTAGGGATTGGCTTGCATCTAAGAGTAGTTGCATGAAAAGAAAATGTTATGCCCTTAGAAAACAACACTAGGAATTCTAAGTCTTTTTCGAACAAGATTCAATTTCAAAAGACTGTAGTGACAAAGTTAAAGTCATTGCTTTTAAACAAGAATATTGAATTTGTCTCATACTACATGTAAAAATGTGTCTTTTCATTAATCATGATGCATGTGTCTCACAATATCTCAAGAAAGATAATTCTCGTGCCAAGGCACAATCCACTAAGACTCCAAATAGAAATAAGCCCGTTGATAAAAGACAAACAAAAGACACCTAATAGGACGATCTCTTGGGACGTAGTTTTCTAAAATGAGTCTTCCACGCATCGATAAGAAAACAACTCCTAGATCTTACCTTAGGTGGATTCCCACGGCAAAGTTTTCAACAAAATAGGTCTTAGATGGATTCCCACAGAAAGATTTTGATACTTGCACCAACACGTATAATAGTGACAATCATTCGGATAAGGAAGTCGGATCCACTACAACCGTTGATAGTGATCACCCTCACCGTGAGGAATCATGTACTTCTAACATCATTATTTGTGAAAATTCTTCTTCTGTGGATGCGGTACTTGTAAAAGTGTTGAAGGTTCATATACCCGTGTGGTAAAGAAGAACTTTATGCCAATTTTGCATGTGGAAATCCTTTTCTTATTCCACTCTTATCTCCACTTTTACTTGTCCCAACTTAATTTCTCTTTCTTCAAATCTTCTTTGTAAATATTTTTTGAAAAACAAAATACAAAATTTGAAAACCAACAAAAACAAAATATAAAATATAAAACTTTCAAAAATTCAAAACAATAGAAAATATAAAATCCAAAATATTCTTCTCACGACATGTCTCTCGTATAATCGATATTCATGCGTTTCTAGAAATGTCATTCAACAATGATACGGGCATGTACTGGATGCTTGAGCGAGAGTTCTTTAAATGTTTTCCAAAACATGTCGTTTCTCAATATTTCTTTAATAAAATGGCTTTCGATACTTCATTACGAAACCGGACTAAAATGATGACTTTTGATTATTTTCAAATCAAAACTCGTGTTTTTAAAGAAAAATCTAGTGTACGCTTGATGGCACTACATTTAAAATGGTGAGAATCATCATCATCTTGAGCACCTTTTCAAGATTGTTCAAAAGATTTTCAAAATCTTTCAAAATATTTTGTGCTCAAGATAACTCCTCTAAAACCCTTTAATTGATTATGCTTTATTAAAGGGGAGTATAAAACAAAATGTTCCAAATTCATGCTTAAATCAAATCCGTTTGTCTCCCAAAAGATTCTAAAATGTTGTTTAATCCGTTGATATAAAAATATCACGAATATGCTATTTTGAGGGGAGGAGACGTGATTAAAATGTGATCAAAAAGTTTAATGATCGTTGTTTGATTCTCAAAAGAGCTCGACTCGGATGAAACCAATGAATTGACGAGGAATCATGTACCATCTCGAGAAACTTTCTATGGACTTGACCGGGATGGGTAATAATTTCAAGCTAGTTCTCTAGTGATGTAAACGTGTCTCGAGTCGGTCTAGTTCATTTAAAGTCGATCAATTCAAAAGTGCGAACTCTACTCTCTCCGTGCGTATTTCATCAAAACTTATAAGCACATGTGATGGGGAGTGTTTCGAAAATATAAAACTCTCGAGTGTTCCAAACATGTTTTCTATCATAAACATTCGAGAGATTTTCATGAAAAATGGTTTATGGCAACAATAGGACAGTCATGGAGTTATAAGGTGACTAAGGATAGGAATATTCGTCTATGATCCGCCAGAGTCGGAGGGATCTACCCAAGGACATCACAAATAGTTAGTATTAGAAGTCCTTAGGAATGATTGAAAAAGGAGTAATGTGAGAAAGGAGAAAGAAGGGTTGAAGAATTAAAAGAAAAGTAAAAGAAAGGGTGAAAAGAAATAGCCCTCCATATTCAACCTTAGGGCGTAAACCGGGTTCAATTCATCTGCTCTTGGTTGTCACTAGATGACACCGGTATTGAAGACAAAGACGTCATGGACCCGATGGACGCACCGCACTAAACCTTCTAGCCACTCAATTCCTCTTAAAAGGATTTGTTTCATTCTCACTGGGAACCCTACATAATCTATTGACTTTCTCTTAGAGATTGTTGGTATTGAAGAAGGAGACCTCTCCCTAGTCTCCGCTCGGAAAACCAAAATGCACTAATCGAGTCTAGAGCCACGAGATTCATCAAAAGATCTCATAGGAACACTTGACATGATATCGCTTGTTGTTCATCAATAAGGACACAAGTGATATATTATAGAGTCTTCACGGATCTTAGCAATCGCCAAAACATTTATGAGAAGTTTCACATACATGATCTTGGTGATTGAATGGAAACTCCCGCCAGGTCAACATCAAGCACCGACAAAGTGGTCACTTCGTAACTCCTCGTGGATTACGCTTAGTGTGTCTCAAACGGTCGATAGTCGTGTGGTGATGCTTGATGTACCTCAATGACTTATCCGAATTGTAGATGTACTTGGTATATCGTGTTATCTCACTTGTGGGACTCAGTTCAGAACGGCCTTTGTAAGAATAAGAGATGTGTTTTCACACTATGTCATTAACACCCTCGAAATTCAAACTTGTAAGTGCCTGGAATCCGCTGATTACTAACCTGTTTTATGTTTTCTTCTTATGGAAGCTCCGGAGCGGATTGATCGTGCAGATTCTACACATGCTCATACCAACAACACATGAAAGTTCTCATCATAATCAAAGGCAACACAAAGTTAAAAATGATTCTTCGTCAATGTCAAAGAATCTACAAAGTGTAAAGACTCCAGAACTACATCATTGGTAACCAAAAGACAAATAGAAGTGTGAGCATGGTGGAGAAAGACGAGGAGACACCTAACCAACGAAGTTGAAAATGGCAGACAACCACATTATCTGATCACAAAGCATGAAGGAACAAAGAATTAAGACTATTCTATATCTACACGCAAAGTTCAAGCTCGAGAAAAGTAAAGACCTAATCAAGTGGAGCATCATTTGAATGACCACCCCTTAGGGGGAGATTGTTAGCCTTAATTGTTTTATTAGAAGTGATGGTCATTCACGATTAGGAACTTTGTAACGTGTGTTAGATATCGTGATATAATAGTCAACGGGCTCGTGGACTTGGGCTAAGCTAATTGGTTATAAGTCTAGCCTTATGTATGATGTAATCCAACCCAAGCCCAAACGAGCCCATGGAAAGCCTTTTAGGGCATCAAGTCCCTTGGACTATATAAACCCCTCAAAGTCTCATTTGAGGGGTGTGCTTGTGTGTGTGTGTGTGTGTATTTTTCCTTGAAGCAATATACAACTTATTGTTTTCATCTTCTTTCCTTTATCTCTCTAAATACATACACGATCTATCATTCAAGTCACCACGTTCTTATTCTTTCTTCTTTACGCATATCATCAGTTTGTGTTTCACGTTTTATGCATACGTGTGTTTGTGTCTAACGTTGTGATAAGGTATAAGTGATAAAAGGGGATTTACAAGCTTCATACACTTTCTTCAGGGGGAGAGAAAAGTATACATCGGGGTTATTCTTTGGCTATTGGACTTAATCTGCTACTTCGATGGTATAAGTTTCTTTGTCCTCGGGTATGTGTATTCGGGTTCGTGAGCTCTAGTCTAAGAGACTGACTGCATCTATTCATCTACTTGGGGGAAGTGGTCTCTTGACACCTTATGGGGATGCATCACTTCAGACTTCAGTGGTTATGAAATTTGAGAAGATTGTTTATGAGTGGGATGATACGTTGTTGTTCTTCTTGATGATATAACCCCAAACGGAGACTTACAATGATCCTTCTTATATGGAGCAGCAAGATCGATGATATGGTGTGCGTCTTTGTGCATCTGGCTAAGGCAAGCTTGAAAGAAAGCTTAGAATCTGCTCAATAAGAAGATTTACGGTTTGGGGGGAAGCTGCCAAAGTCTCACTTTCAGATGGTTCAATTTCTTTCTTCAATACAAGAGCCTCGGAAGCTTTGGTGGTGAAAGTTTTAGGGATGATGACTTCTATCTTCTACAACGGGGCTGCTCGATATCATTATCTCGGTACTCGTATCATCATCTTCTTTAACTATATCATCTTCTATCTTTGTAAATATTTTCAAAAACCAAATACAAAATTATAAAACCAACAAAACAAAATAGAAAATATAAAACCTTCAAAATCCATAAAATCGAGAAAATTTCAAAAATACCAAAATATGTTTTCTCAAGACATGTCTTCTGGTATCGATAACATCTGCGGTCTTGGAAATGTCATTCAATAATGGCACGGGACCATAGATGAAGTTCGAGAAGGAGGTGTAAATATTCTTTTTCCAAATCATGTCTTCAAAACAATGGCTTGCAGTTATTTCAGACTGCAACCCGCGCTTAACCATGGTTTGCTATTATTTCAGATAGCAACCCATTTTTCAAAGAAGGAAAGTGCTACGCTTAAACATTTTTCAAATATTTCATGCACTTATCCTAAAACAAAATGAGGAAAGTATGTCGAAGGACTGCTGTTCCTACACAAATGTTTTTCCTTCTATAAATTCTTCAGAAAAATATTTGTTGTTTTTAACAAAATGGTGGAAAATGAGTTGCTTTAAAAACAATCAGATTCAGAGTTTTTATAATAATTGAAAACTCAATCAATGACTTCAGCGCTTTTAAACTTTTCAGTAAAATAAGTCATTGATTGAGGGGGAGAATGTTTTCAAATTTACATCATCTAACGGGTTATCTTAATTATCCTATATGCTTAATTAAAAATGATGTTAACCTACGTTGAAGGACTAGGTGCCCAGGATATGATTGTTAGGATTAGATGAGTAGAGTTTGATAAACACATTATTCCCATACTTTATATGAACTGATTGATATGTTGAATTGACTTTTATTAGTCGATTGTTGTTTGGTGATGTCAACCACCGTATATCTGTATGTATGTTCACTAACGTATGCAGATATCATGGTATAAAAGAATGTTCCCGATCCGGATCCCACAATTGAATATGATTGGATGCCGAAAGGAAAGGGTAACTATATCTTGGGTTGACAAATGAAGAAACGGAGCTTAATTGGACTTCTATGGAGTGTTGGCATGAAAATGCAACGTAAGAGGTCTCACCGCATCGCCAGATGGTTTTCTTCAAGTGATTGAAGAAACGGAGCTTAATTTGACCTCGATTGGCATTAAAATGCAACGTCTGAAGTCTCACCGCATCTGCAGACGGTTTTCTTCACGCCTCACAAGATCAACGAAGCTTCTAAACCACCTAACGTATCTTTGTGCGGGCAATTTTATACCATTTTTAAAACAATTTTCAAATAATATTGTTTTGAAAATGGAAAATATTGGTTTTGAAAATAAACTGGACTAAATTTCGAAAATCACCGGACTTCATGTTATCAAAACTCAAGTCACTCAATCATCGACTACGGTCATCGATTGAGGGGGAGAGTGATTTAAAATAAATTATTTTTCAAACAATATTTCTTCATAAAAGTCCGTTTGTACGTTAAAATGTGGTGATCTAAAGATTTAATGTTATGTCATGGTATGATTTTCTTTAAAACTTAAAGATCTGTCAAAATGAAATTTTTTCGTTCTTGTTTGATTGTGAAATTGTTTTATTTTACTAAAAGATCTCTTAAAACAATCATACGACACTAACAATCTTTAATGTCTTAAAATGGTCCTTACAGTCATTTTCAAAATTAAATTTTGCCACGTCTTTCCCAAAATCTTTTAAATGATTTAAATCAATTGGGATCACAAATCTCAAAAGGTTTGAAATTTTTGATCGGGAGAGATAGTGATTTAAATTCTCAAATCTGTTTTAATGGAATTGGTTTTAGTCCTTTATAGGCACTCCTGCCTCCATGTGCCAAACGATTTCAAATACACAATGCACATGTTGAGGAGGAGGATTTATCCAAAAACAAGATGAGCTTTTAAATCAGGCACATATTCTCCCATGTTTTCCAAACCGTATTAAATCACTTGGGATCCAAAATCTCAAATGGTTTGATATTTTTGATCGGGGGAGAGTTTGTGATTTAATAATGAAATTTGATAAATGATGATCGTTTTGATTCAAAGTGCAGGTTCTCTCTAATATGTGCCAAACTCTTTCGTATATCGATGCACATATTGAGGGGGAGTGAATGGTTTATATTGGCGTTTGTAATCGTGGATGTACTTCAAAAGAACTCTTGCCTCTATGTGATAAAATGATTTCAAATATCCTATGCACATATTGAGGGAGAGAATTTACCAAAGAAAATCAAAAGGCTTTTTCTAAGGAAATTGTGATCAAGAAATTATTTCAAAGAAATTATTTCAAAGAACTATTGCCTCCATGTGCCAAACAATTTCAATATCATATGCACATGTTGAGGGGGATCATTTCTAAAATGATCAAAACAATTAAGGTACAAAATATTTTGATTTTATATCACAAGTACCTTGATTGATTTTCCAAATGATTTTTCAATTGGTTTCATGAAGGAAAGAACAATACCAAAAGACCTACCAATTTACTTTATGCATGGTGTTATAAGGATGGTTAGGTTAGGTATTCGTTCTCACGATCCCGCCAGAGCGGAGGATCTACCGAGGACAATCCACTAGATAGTGTAGAGTCCTTAGGTATTATGAAAAAGGAGAAAAGTGAGATATGGGAAGAGTGCGGATGAGACAAAGCTAGTCTTGGAATAAACCCAACAAGGTTCTAGTTATGAAGTCTCGGTAAGCAATGAAGGGTTGAAGAATGAAAATAAATGAATATGAAAAGGGTGAAAAGAAATGGCCTCCAATAATTCAACCTTAGGGCGAAGAATGGGTTCAATTCATATACTCTTGGTGGTTACTAAAGTAACACCGGTATTGAAGACAAGACATCATGGACCCGGTGATGCATTGCACTAAACTTCCCAAGCTACTCAAGTTCCTCTTATAAGGGCTTGTTTCATTCTCACGGGGAACCTACATAATCTATCGACTTTCTCTTAGAGATTGTTGATATTGAAGAAGGAGACCCTCTCCCTAGTCTCCGACATAGGAACCAAATGTGCACAATTGAGTCTAGAGCCAAGAGATCATCCACAATATCTTATTAGGACACAAAGTTAATGAAGACTTGTTGTTTCACACAATGTGGAAAGTAAGTACATATTAAGAGTCCTACGCATTATCCTTGTGGTATTGCCAGAACATCCGAGTGATATATTAAATATATTCACGATGAAGATGGAAAGCCTTCTAGAGCCAACATCAAACAAGCTCTTGGTGGGTGACATGTGAGATCTTTTCTAAAGATCAAGCTTGTGACAACTGGATAGAAACAATGGGGAGATTCATTCTTGAATCAACCTTGGTCCAGGAAAGGAATTGATGAATACTTTTGGAAAAACCGTTCGATGTGCAAATCTTCTTTATCTCTAGCACATCGAATGTGTATTCATATTTCAAATTCAAAAAGTATCTCTGATTGAAAAAATACTTTTGGAAAAACCGTTCGATGTGCGAATCTTTTCTTTTATCTAGCACGTCGAATGTGTACTCTTTTCAAATACAAAAAAGTGTTTTTGATTGAAAATTGATCTTTCTCATAAAACCTTCGTCGTATTGCAAAACTCTTTCTTCTAAGCAACACGCGATTGTTTTCAAATCAATTTTTCATCAATCAGTGAATCTTAATTCATTGGTTCACTCACTCCGTGTTGTCTTCTTTGAGACGTTCGGTTTGAGAACAACTAGAACAGTGCGAAACCCTGTCAAGGAGATTCTTGAATTCTACCGATCATAGGCGATTTATCTCGATCAACGGGAACCGTGGGCGTGTACCTCAATTCAACGAAAGTGATCAAAGACACTTTCGTATGTTTTATTGCTAAATGTTGTTTGCGGTACATTTGAACGGTTGCGGTGATCGAATCGAGGAGTCAATCCAAAGCCGCATGCTCACAATCCACACTTAATTGAAGAAATCATGATGGTGCATATCTACATAACTCGGTTCGATATTTTATACTATGCTTCGCTATGTCTTTGCAAATATCATGAACCAAGAAAGCTTCCGCTACTCGATGGAAAGATGTCATGATCCAATAGTGTGAGCATGTCGGTCCGAAAGTCACAACTTCACATGATGGCAACACAATAAAGGGTGATCCGAGATTTCTTGTGGTGATGATCTCAATGAAAGCTCAAGATTATCAAAGATGTGGATCAGTTAAAGGCCTCCACTAAAAGTACAAATCAATGCGGACTTTGAAGAATCGCTACTAAAGCACAAAGATTGCGGAATTGAAGAATTGTAGTCTACGAGCTCATGAACAAAGTCAAGAATAGAATGCTAGGATGCAAAATGTATTTCATGAGGTGACCTCCCTTAGGGGGATATTGTTAGGAATTGGAAATTCCATAAGTAAAGTGTCGGTCACCCCAAATATTATCTAGCATAAGTTAGCTCGTAGACATATCGTTTGTTACGTTATTTAGTAGTTAATTAGTTAATTAGTAACGTAGTTTAGTTTAGAGTAACACCGTGGAGGAAGGACGGGTCTTTACCCACTGTATACCTGATCCACAGGCCGATAGGAGGTCGTTATGTTTGTAACTATAAATACCCCTTCCATCCATGGAAGGGGTGGAGCTTTTCTCATAATCTAACATTCCTTACATTTGTGAAGCAAGTCTCTACCAAGAAACTCCCTCTCATCTCTTTCTCTCTCACTATGGCAAACATGTATTTTCATCATCCAAGACCACCCGAATCATCAACACAATAATATTACGATCCTACAAGCATGATGAAGGTTCTTCACTTGACGGATGAAAATGACATACTTTTCCCAATCAGGACCAAGACTACTCAGGAACTTAGTGTTGACTGCAATTCTTGGCATGATGATGTTATGTTTGTCAAGTCATTGATGATGTCCGAGAAGCGATGATGATATGACTCTAATGTCTCTCGGGTTCAATCATGAAGTGTTCATAAGCCAAGTAGATTTTGGATTCCATGTCTTCTTGATTGAGTTCGCCTTCCATGAGAAGATGAATATGTTCCCATTGCTTTAGCGATCTTTTGAGCATCAACACTTGAAGGATCGGATTGGGTAATCCCAAAAGGATGTATTGCATTGCTAGTTCATCGGCTTCAAAGTGTAGAAGTTCATCAAGAGTGAGGTCATTAAGACTTGCAATGTTAGTGACATCACCTCTTGGTGGATTAGCATTTGGATCTCCGCATGCAGTGGATGAGGCATCCGAAATGGACCTTCTAGGATAGCCTTCTTCAAGAACTTTCCATGTGGCTTCTTTAGATCACAAAACCTAAAGAACCTTATCACCTATTGATTATAGTTTCCGAGAGTGAGCATTAGAGGTCTATCAAGTGATCCAGCCTCATGAATGGATTGTTGGCTACTTAAAGCTTCACACATATTTGCAAACCAAGACGGTTCCTTCATAGTATTCTTGGATGGATGTTGATTGTGAAAGTTTGTGTAAGGTTGTACTTGAAGACTAGGGGTGGTTGAATCATTTGTGGTTGAATTGCTCCTTGAGGAAATTGTTGTTGTTGTAGTTGTTGATAAAATTGTTGTTGTTGTTGTTGAGGATACACATGAGGGAAGTAGCTAGAGTATGGTGGTTGAGACATCTTGAAACTTGTGTTGAAAAATGGATCTTTATAGTCGAATGAAACGTTGTTGATGAAGTATCCTTAGGCGTAGAAAATAGCTTAAGCATAGAGAAACCTTATGCGTAAAACCAATCCTTACGCGTAAAGAGTGAACTTACGCGTAGTGATAGCTTAAGCGTAAGCTTGAGTAAAAACTTAGCTTATCGTAAACAAAGGCTTAAGTAGAATTCTTAGCGTAAGTTAGCTTAGGCGTAAGACCGTTCTTATCGTAAGTTTATGCTTAGCGAAAGAGATTCTACGCGTAAGTACCTTGCTTAGGCGTAAAACTAGGTTTTATCCAAAATCCTTTACACTTATCCAAAGGTAGAAGATATCCAAAGTCGAAGTGTTTTCAGGCTTATCCAAGCAAGAAAACACTGAGTAAACCAAGAACACTGAAGATCAAACTATATGGAGCTTACGCGTAAGATTAGGGTTTTCTTATGCGTAAGTTTTGCCAAAACTGAGATTTCTATCCAAAAATGTTTCTAAACCAGATTTTTATGATGAAACAGCTTCAATATCATCAAAATAACACAAAAGTGTGAAACTTGATGATCCAAAACACGTAATCACCTTGATGAAAACCAAGCTTAAAAACAATGAAATACACGTAAAGTTTGAAACTTTTTGCCAAAAACTTAAACATTAACACCTAATAACCATGAGAGTACAAGAATCTTGGATTTGAAAGTGTAAAAAATGAGTTTTTATGCGTATGAAAGTTTGTGTACCGAACCTTACGCGTATAACCAAAAATTTCAAAAACAAAAATCGTTTCACCCAACTATTTGGCGAATGATACCACTGTTAGGTCACCATGTTTGTAACACAAGCATTAATATGAAGAAATAGAGAAGTAGACAGATCGGATGAACACTACACACACTTATGCGTAAAGATGAAAGAAAGATTATGCTTAGGATAAATGTGAAAGTGAACAACCAACCTTCAAATGAAGGTTTACATGAGGTATTTATAGGAAGGAACTAGGGCAACATACAAGTTCCCTTCCTTTCCTTATTAGGCTTGGGCCAAGACTTATGGGCCTTCTACATAAGCCTTAGCATAATAATAAACATAAATGCCTAATTAAACTAACTATTACATATTAATTACTAACACTTGTAATCTAGTTTAGGAGTGATTCCAACACAACCAATGAAAAAGTGACACCCTAGTTTAGGCATAATATTAGGAAATAATATTATATGGTAGGTTGGGTTGAGTTGGGTTGTTGATAAATGGTAAAAAAGCTGAGTTTGGTTGTATGTATTGGTTATATAGGAGGAGTAATAAAAAATAATATTTTAATGAGAAATTGGGTTGTGGTAGATTGTTGATACTATCTTTATCAACAATCTATCACAACAAATCTTTTAATAAAATATTATTTTCTCTTTCCTACATCTACACAACCAATACATACAACAAATCTATATTTTTTTGAATTTTGCTACAAACACAAAAGTTTTACAAAAAAAAATCCACAAAATGATGTGGCATGCCTCTTGGCCACTCATGTTGGAGCATTAGTTGGCCAAGTGAAAGCATTGAGTGGCTAAGAGGCATGCCACATTATTTTTGTGGATTTTTTTGTGTAAAACTTGTGTGGGTGTAGTATAGCTCTATTTTTTTTTATCATTTATCAACAACCCAACCTAATATATAATATTATTTATTTATATTTAAATCTGATATATAAATTTTTTTATCTTTTTATAACAATATAAAATACTAAATATTAAAAAAAAAAGGCCAAAAATGCAGATCGTGGGTTGGGGATTTGGGTTGCCAAGTGATCTTAGTTGTGGAAGTTGGTTGTATACATTATTATAAAAATAACATATTTGTATGTATTTTGATAAGATTGGGTTGCCAACCCACCCAATAAACATAGCCTTATTGGTATTGATTGCTAATCTATTAAAGGACAAAAAAGACCAAAAAAAGAATATTATATTAAAAATTCATTATTAAATGGAAGAGATGCAAGCGACTTGGTCGGTTAGTGATTTAAAGATTTCGACTCCAATCTTCCATTTGTTATCAAAAGAATGGTCCATGCATTTCTCTCTCTTACACACTATTTTAAATACAGTGGATAAAGGAATAATATTATAATGTTAGGTTGGGTTGTTGATAAATGCTAGTAAAAAATATAGATTGGTTGTGTAGGTGGAGGAAAAAGAAAATAATATTTTATTAAGAGATTGGGTTGTGATGAGTTGTTGATAAAGATAGTCTAATGCTAGTCCCAACCCAACACTTACACCACTTCACCTTCCACATCAGCGCCACATCAGCTTTCTCTCTCTTTCACCACCATCTAACTTTTCACTCTCAACTATCTCACTCCACTTCACCTTTCAACACTTTTTATTTATTTATTTAAAACTAAAACTTTTATTTATTAAATTTATAAAAACATTACATAAATTGAAAACATAAAACGTACGGAATTAAAAACATAAATGTTACATAGATAACAAAACACGTAACTTAATGGGAAATTCCACCTCTCCTTTTATCAACTTCCTTTGCATCTCTACCTCTTCGCGTTCTTCTAGAGTCAAGTTATGTAACGGCTGAAAATAGAAAGCTTTGTCTTTTTGACGTTGCTCCGTCTCTTTAAGTCTCAATTCTTCTCGCTTGAGCTCCAAAAACGCTTCCATGGTCTATAGCTTTTTGCTGTTTAAAGTCTCAGTGGAAGATGTAGATTCGCTGACCATCAACCTAACCAACTCTTCCTCACTCACAAATCATGCACTTGCCGATGACGCCCCCCTTTCTTCTTCAGCGCTTTTGCTCGGTCCCTGCCAACTGGACGTTGAACTTCCTGCAAATCCTCATCTTGGTCGTCTTCATCTTGCATATTCAAATCAAAACCATCCTGCACATACTATTACGTGTTGAATCCTGAACTAGAGTCCGAAGACTTGTATCTCTTGATCTTTCCTTGTTTACTCGCTAAAAACCTCGGAAGTGCCACATTTCCATTTTTCACAATCCTTCAACACCTCCCAGCAATGCAAAAGTGTAAACTTGCTTCCATATTCAACTTCATATTCCAAAAGTGCCGCTTTGAGGTAATCCGCATCTCCGGCTCCACTAATCGAAGGTATGTTATTGTACACACCACAAAATGCAACAACTCTTGGACGCACCGTCAACGTTCGGCTAAAGTACAAATTTCCTTCATACGCTCTAAAACCGCATTCCAAAATCCAACATCCATTCTTGCATTACCAACAATGTTATCTTCGGATATACGAACCCAATCTCTGCATAATGCAGTTTTTTCTTCAGCTGTCCATGCAGTAGACCTATTATCATCGGAATCTGAAACCACATTCTTTTGACGTCTTTTTGTCACCTTCTTCTTCACAACTGGTGACGCTTATTCGACGAAAGCCTTCTCACGAACGGGAGCCATGGTTTCCGAAAATTGAGGTGAAAACATTTCGTCGAGATTAAAGTGCGCAATGAGGGACGTAGTTAGGTTGGTTTATATTTGGTTGTGACGACGAACCGCCCATATATGTTTGTGAGCCGTAATGGGGTTGTTGAATGGGAACGCGTTTTGATTGTCGTAATTTAGTTGCGAGAATTGGCTAAACGCGTTTTGTTGGGAGTATTGATGTTCAAATTTTTTTTTTTTGGCTAAACGCGTTTTGTTGGGAGTATTGGTTAAACGCATTTTGTTGAGAGTAGGAGTTTCAGTATGGTTGGTTCTGGCAAGTTTGGTTATGAAAGTGTGCTTGTGGTCTAAAGTTGGTTTGACGGTGGAGTGTTTCCGAGATTGAATGTTCTTTCGGGTGTCTGGGGATTGTTTCGGGTAGTGTTTTATTGTTGCCGTTTTGTGTTTCGGGAGTGTTTTATGGAAAGAAAATAGGGTAGAATTTTTTTAAGTTTTATTTTTATTTTATAATCATTATATCTTTTTAACAAATTAAACGATAACTTTGCAAATGAGTCCTACATGTACACGGTTTATCAAAGATGAAAGCTTCACATTTCGCACCTCTTGCCATCGCCTCACGCTCCCTTCCAAAGTTGTTTGCCGCGTGACTGAGGCTTGCCGACGCCTCACTGTCTAACGTTGAGACGAGTTAAGAGGGAGTGTGGAGAGAGATAAATAAGAAGCTAATTGCGATATGTTTGGAATGTGAAATGCTGTCATCATTAGCATTACATTTATAAATAAGCAAATTACTTATCTAGACAAAAAATATATCCCATTTACCAATCTATACTAATTTTTCATGATTTACAAAAATGAACTTATGAAAGTGACTATTCATCCATATCCTCACACGTGTTCTCCATTTCCTCTCTCTCATCTCACAATGCAATATTACTTACCTCATCTATAAGTTAGTGACCGTGTATAGAAATCAATAAAAAAGAAAACAAAAATAAAACCCACCATCATCAACACCGAACACACACCTGCAAAAATAAAACCCACAATCATCAACTACCAAGATATCCCCCATCACATGCAAACCTCTATCCTATCTCCCTATCACCATTTTATGCACTTATAGTAACAAACTCTCGCCCAGAATTTTGCCCCAGAACAAACCAGACGGTCGCCTGCACTTTGCCTGAGTTCACGCCTGGGCACGCCCACCACCGCTTGGCTCTCCACGCCCACCCACCCGCCCACGCCTGTGTTCACGCCTGGGCACGACAACTCACCGCTTGTGCTCCACGCCCACCACCCGCCCACGCCTGTGGCACGCATGCTCCCGCCCACCACCTGGTTCCACGCCTGTGGCACGCCTCATGCCACGCCTGTGCACCCCAGGGTCACTCCTCGCCCAGACCACGCCAGAGAATTGGTATCTGCGTGTGCGGTTTAAAGCGTATTAATTTATCAATCTAACGCCTCAATATTGAAATGTTCATTTAAGAAAATTGTATGGGCGTGGTTTATATGCCAGAAAGATTGGGGAAAGTGTTCATTTCAAAATTTTCTCTTTATAAATTTATTACAACCAACCAGTCTTTCGTTTACGCTTTTCTAGTACCAAACACCCCTCATCCCTGTCACCATATTCTGTTTGTAAAATTTTATAAATCAATCACCAGTATCTATCTGCTACTAGTATAAAGCACCACCACCAATCAACCATCATCACATCACTTATTTCACCAAACAAACAAATCAATTGCAGATCTCCGACACCACCATCATTTTTCCGACATCGTTGATCCAAGAAATGTTGAGTACGGAGTAACTTTTTAGGTACTTGAAATCCATTCATTCATTATGTTGTTTTGATTATCGATCAATTGCCTTTTATGTAGATTTTGAATGAAGTGAAAACAAGCATGGATAAAGACCGGTCTGTATCGTTACGGGCCAGCCGTCGCCCTAATCACACCAACTTGGATATTCAAGGTAATGTTATCATTCAATTTTGTGTTTATTCTAACCTAAGCTTATGACTTATCATGATTAATAAGCTCATCCAAACACTAACATGAGTTTAAATAAGCCAAAACAAACGCCCCTTAATTCATATTCTTTTTAATTATGGAATGTATATCTTGTTAGTTTTCTCATTACAGGGAGGTTGCTTGTTTTTTCTAACACTTGACTGTTTCGATTTGCTTATGATATAAAAAAGGTGTCAATCGGATTCATTTTAAAAGAGTTTTAGGTTAGATATGACTGTAAAAAGTTATTTTACTTCAATCGGAAAGTAGAAGCAGTTTGGTGTATCCAAACACTACAAACAGCTTATCCAAGCACCCTTTTATTCCATATATAACTTTAGGAGCATGTCCATACATTGAAGCTTAGGCGAGCTTGAAATGGAATGGGCAACAATAATTTCTGTTGCTGCTTTCTTCCATAAAACTTTACGAGTATTGCCGCTGTGAACTTTGGGAACAAGTGTAAAAGTTATATAAGTGTAAAAGTGGCTCGTCATGTATCTCTAGAAGATTTTAGGTACTCATCAGCCTATGATTTGGCTCTGATCAAACTTTGAGTAGGTCGATTTACATTATAAATAATTGGATGAGTGGTGCCACAAATAAGTTGTGTTAATAGTGTTATCATAATACTATGGAACCACAAGATTATGATATGCAGAGGATTAAGATCATGATTTTATGCATAGCTTGTTATAGAGTGTAAATACGTTGAAAGAACATTGGTATGAAAAGTGATGTTTTGAACTTTTGGTGGATGCAGATGGAGATGATGGTTTCTTTGATGCTGATAAATCGTCGTTGGACTACCCGATTAAGATAATTTGGAAAAGGGGTTTTGTTCGTTTACTTTTAGTGGGTGGTATTCTATGGATGCTGCTCATTCTTGTTGTACTGTTATTTCATATATGGACTTGTCAGTCTTCTCTTGTTTTCGTCTCAGGTATTGTATTGCATGTTTTTTTCTCCTTTCGTATTTTAATATACTTTTGAAGTTCAATATTGCTTATACTGCATATATAAATGCTTAATTGGAAATTTTCATTCTCCATCATTGCGTATATATCACTATTGATGCAGTCACTTAATAGTATAAAGAAAGGTTGCAACAATGTTATGTGTAGGGGTCTGTTCTTTTAGTTGTTTTCTTTGTGGTAATATAGATTCTTGTGACGAAACTAATTGTTGATTGAAGTTTACTTTTTGGTGATATGAGCTACTCATCGTGCATACTAGACCCAAGGAATAAAGCTGCCTTTATGTGAGATTAGTCAATAACTGATTTAAATTTAGGTTTAAACATCCGAATGATTTAGTTAAAGCAACAGTAAGATTATTAAACTCATTATTCTGATAGTTTATCCTTATTGCTACCAATCTATTGGGGGATAGAGATAATATGTTTTTTGTTATTGTAGACTATTAATACCTACTTTACTTCTGGCAAACCTCATTTTCCGCATCTAACATGCAATACACACTTTAACCAACTATATTTTTTTCCTAGCACCCTTAAGTAGTTTCTTAGGTTTAAGTTTTCTTCCAGGCATACAATCATCTATCTGGTTTCCCTTTTAGGAAAATGTGTAAATTAGTATCTAGCTCCTGTTTGATATTTGGATTTCATACCGAGTAAAACATATACGAACAAGGAATTAAGAGATTTTTTATTCACTAAATATTGAAAAATAAAATAATACTACGGTTTTGTTCAATGATAATCAATGTTTATGAGAATAACGTATATTACCACTGGGAATGGTTGATTGGAACAGTCATGTTTGAATGTAAAAAATCTTTGCATTATATCTGGATTTTACATTTTGTCCCATTTGGCTGTAGTTTTATATAACTGATGTATCTTACGTTTTTTTATTATTATGCAGCTATCTGTAATAAAGACAGCACAGTCTTCCATATGCTACACACAATGGGGCTAGTAACACCACCACATCGTAAGGCTGCTGAATATCACCTTTTTTGAAATCTCTTAATCATCATAGAGAGGTTGATATAGATCTTTAATATGTTTTAGGTTGCTCTATTCCCCTGGCGAGTGATCCAGAAAAAGTAGTTATTCCAGAGAAAAGGTCTCCTTCAAGTATGTTCAAAGTTTATCTTACTTTGAGGAGGATGTTCCAAACACAAATGGATCAGATTCCTCTCCACTATTTGGAGGGCATCAAAGCTGGAAACAGAGAGAGATAGTTTTAAGCTAAAATCAACCATGAAGGTAAATGACCCGTCTATCTTTGTTGTCAGTCTTTAATAGTTCATAATGAATGGTGATCCCCTTACTTATGAGTGAAAATGTTTGTTTGTTACGAGTACTTGTTACTGTTTTCATTTTTTATGTAGTTATACCATCGTGAAAATCACATTAACGGTCTTTACATTGGTCCCACTCTGTTATTGCGGAATATTCATATTATTTTTCGATCAACCTTAGTTGTTGAGTTTACATTTCCATGTGCATGTTCCATAGCCTGAGGACAAATGGAGTTATGGACAATGAGACAATGCAGTGTATCTTGACCTAAAAAGAAACTAGCTTAACTCACCTGTTCTCTGATCTTTGAGTCTCACAGCTCTCCCAACAAAAACATCAACAAAGACACCCTATATGGAGTAAAGCTAGTTCAGTGACAATTTATTGTGACTATGGAAGACAGTTCGAAATGATGGATGCTTCTTATATGTAGGATGTTTGAATGGCGCTTTTCAGTCTTTGAATATACATTTTTTTTAATCATTTTATTTATACTGTCCTTATGAAATCTATAGCAATTCTAAAATTAGTGTTGCTGGTATGGATATGGTGGTCTGACTCAAGTATAGGTGCTACATAGCTTTTGGTAGTATATACACCTATAGACGATTTCCTGTCACCTGCACTAAGTACTTATTTTGGGGCTATGTACAAAGATGAGAGTCATGTTTGTGAAGAAAGTTTACTAGAAAGGGATCTAGAATGGGAGAAAGATGACTAGATGTAGTGCACTGTAATCAAACTTGCAGACACAAATATATACCTGAAAACAAAGAGTTTGTAGATGTCTTGCATGATAAGTCGTTCTTTAGGAAGATGCCTCTGAATCAAAATTTCATTAACGCTGTCTTTCTTTTTTTTCTGTATGGGAAGGGATAGTGGGACCTATCAATTTAATAGTATTAATTTTTTAAATGGGACCCACAGTTTCTCTTAGTTGGTCTAGATTCACAAGGCAAAATTTATAATGCTATCCCCATTAAGTGGCTTAAATAGAGGTGGGTCCCACATAGGCCCCACACTTCTCTTAGCTAAACAAAAAAAAGAAACGCCCCTAAATCTATTTCAAGATTCCAGTGGCGCTACCTGCTTTTTGTGACAAGTCTTCTTATATATCTGGGCTCAAACCCCGTGGATTAGTCTGCCAAAAGGTCGGAAACCATGGTTACCCAAAAAAAAAGGTCTTCTTATATGTAGTATAGGTGTTGTGTGAGATGCCTTTTTACTACTATTGTGTTTGTGTATATGTATGGTATTCTTTTTAGATTGATTCAGTTCAGAGGGTGAATTTTCTCTTTTCCTTGTCAGGTACATTGTGGCTTTATGCGAAATGGTGGTGCAGAAATGTCTGCCAAAGACATCGAGTACGTAAAGAAATGTAAATTTGTGGTTGCATCAGGAATATTTGATGGATATGATACACCTCATCAGCCATCAAATGTAAGCCCACGATCCAAGAAGCTATTTTGTTTTCTTATGGCTGTGGATGAGGTATCTCTAAACTCTATCAAGCAAAATGCTACTGTCAGAAAGATGATGATGGAGGACAGTGGGTAGGTATGTGGCCTTATTCTGCTTAAGCATCCACCGTATGATGAGCCCAGAAGGAACGGAAGGTTCCTAAGATTCTGACTCATAGGCTCTTTCCTCAAGCTCTTTACAGCATCTGGATTGATGGAAAGATGGAGCTACTTGTTGATCCATTGCTAATGTTGGAAAGGTATAGTTTTCTATTATGTGTATTCTACAAGTCTTATTTGTTATTGTCTTTACAACTAAGCAGTAGCATTTGAAACAACAAAAGTTATTGAAACATTACAAAAGCTGACCATATTAATTATGTTATACCGTACTTAAAAAATTTCACCATGCCATTGGGTTCCTCTTGGATATGTACGATATAATCTAGAGAAGCATGTCAACTAATTGACAGGAGAAAAGAAATGGAAGGTTCAAAGCTTTTTATCTACTGTCAATACATGATAGACGTGATTGTTCTATTTACTATCGTAGTTGTGTACAAAAAGAAACACCAAGGGATATCGTTTGGTTGACCTACGTATATAGAGAAGCTACGTGTTGGATATAATTACTGAAATGTTATTAATACAATAACAATCTACATCTTTAAAAGAAACATTCTGGAGGTTATATTGACGCAGAAAATCATTGGAAGGAAAATGTTAGAACTCTTTATGTTCTGAATGCCCTTAAACATGTCTATAACACAGCTGTTCAAACCCCAAAATAAAGGGAAACGAAATACCAATAATCTTCAGGAAATTAAAGTAGATAAGAAAAGTTTTGCGAAACTAAATAAATGCAAACCTTTAGGGCCTTGACAACTAAAATAGGCTTTGGAATACTTTTGGACCCATTTGATCTGTTCTTCTTTTACCTAATTTTGTTAATATGCCCCGATTGAGATAATACACACAAATTGATCCATTCAAAAGTAAATGGGTTGAAATTGCCACCTCTCCTTGGGTTCATAGGTCGTAGTAAGTAGGTTGAAATTGCCACCTTTACTTCTACATTATCGTATTGTACATACAATAAGAAACACCAAGGGAGATCGTTTGGTTGACCTACATATATAGAGAAGCGATATGTTAAATTTAATTGCAAAAATTGACCTCCTTGATTATGTTACACTGATAACTGCATTAATTGAAAGCAAGTGAACAAATTTGTTAAACAAATGGAATTTTAACTTTTATCCACTATTAATTGGTGCAATTGTTTTATGCACTATTTTTACCAAAAAATGAAGTTAGTTCGATACTCAGCATTACAGACTATTGATTTTGGTCCACTTACACTCTGTTCCAGAGTTTCTATTTGGAAAGAAAAGAAGTGAAATGGATAATCATGTTCCGAGATTTTTATGGAGAGAAGAGAAGAGAAGAGGGAAGGAAATTATGCCAAATTTCCCCTCCTAATCTTCTTCCCAAATTGGTATGATTTGGAGGGAAGTGGAATTTTATGCTTAATTTGGTTCTATATCTTCTCTTTTCTTTCCAACTTGGGAAATAAAACTAAAAATCAGAAATTTTCCCTCCTCTTCTTTTCTCTCTTCTTCATCCTCTCCATTTCTGTTCTTACCGTTTTACACTCGCGAACAGAGTGTTAGATTCTCTAATTTGTTGACGCCTCTTGAGCTATTCAGCCTAACAGTTTTATAAAATTCTGTTGGGATTTAGAGTCAGAAAGGGTTAGGTAACAGATTAGAATAGGTTCAGGTTAAAACGGATCATTCTTAGTACAGGTCGGGTTGGGTCGATCCACAAACACTCTCTTGTCCATTTTTTTTATGAAACACGTTCATGTGTTTATTATAATTAGAGATCAATATGATTACAATAACAGTAACTTTTTGAATAAATGATTTAGTAGGTTATATGCTTAAAATAGACTTTGGGACGCAATATTTGTATCTGACCTGTTCCTAGTTTAAATAAACTGTTTAGTTTGACTAGTTTGACCTGTTTGAGATAAAAATACAACAAAAAATTACCCATTTATAAGCAAATGAGTCAAAATTGTCATCTCTGAAGCTGGGATCACGGTCATTATTTTCACAGAACTGAAGGAGCATAACAATACTGTTTTTAAAGAAGATCGTTGGCAACAGTAGTGACCGTATCTTTTATGGTGTTTATCTATCTTTTTCATTTCTTGTGATGACATGTTTATCTATCTTTTTCAACACTAGTGATCGTTGGCAACTGAAGGAGCATAACAATACTGTTTTTAATGTATGCTGTTATGTAGCAGACATTGAAGTTTGTTATTGTAGGATGTACATTTGAGCTAACACTTCGGCTTTTTTGGTGCAGATACTTATGGCGTGGGAAGCATACATTTGCTATAGCTCAGCACAAGCATCATAAGAATATTTATGAGGAGGCTGATTCTAACAAGCGAAGGAAGCGGTATGCTCGGCCTCTTATTGATCATCAGATGAAAATATATCGTTATGAGGGATTGGAACCTTGGAGCCCTTTGAAGCAAACCAAAAGCGGTAAGATGTAAACCGCTGCTAATTTTTAAATTTGTTATCTTACACCCTTATTTCATGAAACTTGCAATGTCTGATCATGAACTTAGGTTAGAAATTGTTCTGATAGTTGACCACTTGCCTAAACTACCCTCCAACAACACAATAGGGAAATTTATAACTCTTTTAATGCTTAAACGGGAATAAGTAGCTTACTCTGTCAAATTAACAAGAGAAAAGGGAATGTTGCAATTTTCATGGGTAAGATGAATGAAATGCGATTTTTTTTCAGTGATTACCAACTGGTAAAAAGGCAATTTTGATTTTTGAGGAGTGAGAATCTGGTAATACAAATGGATCTCAGCATTCCTTTATTCAAATAACATCCTTGATTAATCCAAAGAAATTAGTCTCTTCTTCCCAAAAAAGAATAAAATAAAATGTAACAGAATAGTTTCTTTCTAGTTTTAACAACGTAAAATAGTTCACACTCCCTTCTTCACCAAACATGTTGTATTGCGCCTAAAAAGTCAGTCAAAATAGACAAAATTGTGGACAAAGTCAGTGTTGTTAAGTTGTATTAAATGTATTGTAACTTTCTCATAGTGGAAACCTTTTTCATTTTTTTGGACCACATGGTTAAAATGTTGCTTGTAAAGGATTTTTAGCATGCGTTATTCTGATTTTTAATGAATTTCTTATTGTAAACCAGATGTGCCGGAAGGGGCCATAATCATACGTGAACATACTGCACTGAATAACTTGTTTAGTTGCTTGTGGTTCAACGAGGTAAATTTATTTACTCCAAGAGATCAGTTAAGCTTTGGCTTTGTCGTCTACAGACTAAAGGGTAATTTCAAGTTCTTCATGTTCCCAAACTGCGAGTATAATGCTATCTTTATATTGCATCCACACACTCGTGAGCATTCCTCTAAAATCGAGTGGGTGAAATCCTTGGACCAATTTAAAGGAAACAGTAGTGGCTTAAAAGAAACTCGTGGAGGATTAGGGTTGTGGTCACCTTATCCAGCCGACCTTAACTCTGTTGTACTTCCACATGTAACAAGAACATCAAAAGCAGGATAATTATGTGCAACCCTATTTGGGACACTCTTATAACATTTTTAGACACATTTGGTTCCGAGTTGATAGAGCAATTATAGAACCATTAAGCTTTAGCCTGATTAGTACACGTCTTCTATGTCATTAGGTCATTGTGTTTATAGTTAGCATCTGTTTCATATTTTCCTTTTCTTTCTTTTTTTCACTTGGTAAATTCAGCATAAAACTCTAGAGGATTGTGTTATATTGTACCTAGTTAATTCTATTTTTTTAATGAAATCTGACATGTCCTTTGATCATTCTTTGGTAAAAAAATGATTACCATTTCTATTATGACACCTTAGACAATGTGGTGATGTGCCAGTTGTTAGTTCAAGACTTGTCACTAACAAGATGTGTGTGTAAAGTTACTGCTTCAGAGAAGAAACGGCGACTTTCTTTCGGTGGAAATGTTGGGTTCGTAAGCTGCAAGGAGCTTCAATCCTTACTCTTTATCCTCATCTTCGCCCAGGCTAATGGGGGCATTGCGACCACTCATGGTATTGTAAGAGCATGATGCGGTTTGTGTGTGAATTGTGAGTTGGTTTGTCTCGGCTATGGAGTAACAAATTAACTATCAACCTATTTTTTTAACCCTATATTAACTTTTCAATTAGCTAAAATTTATAAAACAAAATACATACCCTTCTCAGTTCTCACACATGTACATTAATCAGCAACTATACTAAGCTAATATAAATAAATTTTTGGTACTGATAACTAACTTGGCTATGATTTGTTACATGAAACAACCCTAGAAAGCTCCTAGATTGTCACACCATATTTCTTCATTTTATTTTAACTTTAATTTTAATTTTAAATATTAACATTTGTCTTTACTATAAATCTTAGACAAAAGTTCAATGCAGAACATAAAATATCTAAAGATCAAACCACTCCATCTCAACCATTGATCTTTCTTTTATCCTACGCGGTATATATTAAACATCTGCATTTAATACAAGGACAAGGACATTTTTGTAATTTTATTCTCCACTCATTTATTCACTTTTTTCACTCTCTTCTCATTCACCTAACTCCACAATTCTCTCTCATAAATCACCCGCAAAACTTAGCTCCAAAACTATGTGAAAATCATGGTGATAACGGCAGCATGCGGCGACACGTCAAATCACGTGCCGGACTGATGACGAGCTGCACGATGCTGTAGAAGGAGTTGTCGGGATTATTTTGAATCGTTGTAGGAGAAGCTGATGAGCAGATCTGACGTCATCAAAGGGAAGATAAAGACGTTGGAAATGGAGACTGAGAAGTCGTTAAGTTCGTTTTGAATTCAGTTGGAATAAAACAAAATGAAAATGAAATAAAAGAAGAAGATAATAATGATTGTGAAGAAGGTTTGTATAAAAAACTGAAATGTTTTTGTGTCAAAATGGATTCGTCCGCTTTTTGAGGTTTTATTTGCTGAAAAAAGAAGGAAATTAATTTTATGAGAGAGAAACTTTCTTTATTTGTGGTTAATTTGGTGATGATATGGTGGGATGCTATGTTGAGGGTGATGCAAGGATGTATGGTACACTTTTTTCTTTTTTGTTGAGAGAGAAAAGTGTGTAATGAAGGACCTAGATTGTAACTTAACAAAACAATCAATCCCATATCATAACAAAAATAAAAGGAAGTCTTGTGAGTTTTTTTTATTTTTTATTTTATTTATTATTATTTTTTTTCAACCAAGAGATTTAGTTTATTCAAAAGAAAATACAATAAATAATAGGGGTAGGTGTGCTATAAAGATAGAAAGAAGTGTTATCTATTGGCTGATGTTTCAAGAAAGAGAAATGAATAATGTGGGTGCATGTATGTGAAGTAGATGGTATGTTCGCGAGTACCAAGAAATTTTTGTCACATGATGTCACACCCCAAATTACTGTTTTGCAATGAATGGAATTCACGAGGGATTGGTATCATAGCATCACAATCACAGTTATATTGAACGACCTAAAGTGTCGTTTGAAAAAATACATCGTTTGATTTAATAAAATAATCGAGTTTACAAAGTAGGTCCCAAATGAAAATCAACTCGCGAAATAAGTTTGTACAATTCAAGCGATGTTTTAAAGTCGTAAAACCCAGTGAGACGCGTCGTCATCGCGACTCCATGATGTGTCCAAATGCATGCCATGAAGTGAATACCTTAGATACCGAGATAAAACATGCTAAAAAGTGTCAACACAAGGTTGAGTGAGTTCATAGAGTTTGAATTGAAATGTAAAGCCTTTCAAAATCGTTTATGCGACAAAGGCATCGTAATCCACTCGGTTCCAAGTTCGCCCATACAAAACTTGCAACTGTGTATTCACAACCCATTGCCAAAATGTGTATAGTGTATGTTCAAGCCCACATCGTCAAATGAATTCACAAAATAGTGCCTAACTTAATGTATCAATAGTTACTTGATATAACAAGTATGAGTGTTGATCAAATCGTTCCAAGACCGTTAGTCCATGATTGTACCAAGTACATGAATATACCAAGTCCGTTAGCCCAATGTTATACCAAGACCGTTAGCTCAACATTATCCAAGTCCGTTAGATCAATATTATACCAAGTCCGTTAGCTCAATGAATATACCAAGACCATTAGCTCAATGAATATGATATGGAAGTTCTAAGTGTGGCAAAAGCATATTACGCATGACTAAGCATTCGATTCGATTAAACATGTAGTTTCAAATAATCATGATAGTTATAAAAATAATTGAGCATGTATCTCCCCAAAACATTTATGAAAACAAGTAAAGTAGGGCTATGGAACTCACTTGGTGGAATGATGCGAAGACAAAAGTGAGTACACCGAGATGTAATGTGATACGTTAATCTTGACCTATTACGAATGATATGATATATCATGAGTTGCAATGTAATGCTATGCATGCACTTCAGTATGTTATTTATACCATTTACGGGTTTTGAAAATATTACTCGTCAATCGAAAATACTCTTTTGACGTCTTGACCCTTCAAAATGACTTTACATGTTTTTACGTCAAAATGTCATCCTACAATGGTTTTATAATGATTTTTGGTGAAATTAACACTTTTCGTCGCAAAACAATGTCGTCGGAAAAATCATGAAATTAACAAAAATGGCTCCGGAAAAATAGTCGTAAAATGGTGTACGTCGATCGTTAGAGAACGAACTCGACGGTTTTGGAAAGTTTGTATCGATATCTAAAAGTTTCAGTTCAGGAGTTTTCGTTCAAAAGGTCTCGATCATAAAGATATTAAGGGCTAAAGATGGTGGTTTTTGCTAATTGTGTGCAGAAAAATGAGTTTCGGCAAAGTTTGAACATCCGTAAATAATTTATTATAACTCCGCTTTACAAACGGCTTTTTGTTTTGAAAAATATGGCCGATGAACTTGATTTTACTAGAAGACATTTTGTTCCAAAAAGTTTCACAACCTTGTTAAAAACTGCCGCAAACATGGTCGTTCTGACTACTAAAATACTTGTATCGTAAGAATAATATAGTTTTTGAAAATAATAGTTACGGCAACTTTATGAAAGCGTGCATATCTTTGTCGCTTTAAATCCGTTTTCACGTAAAATATGTCCTTAGCTTCGTATCGAAGTAAACTAATATATTTTTGATAAGTCGAAATAATTTGTGAAGCTTAAGGCTCATTTTGACCGAACAAACTAAAAAGCGCATCTTGAATTTTCGAAAAATGTCGTTTCGTCGTCAAACTTTAAAAATTCACCACAGCTTCGTTATAACTCCGTTTTATCCGTTCAAAAGGCCACGGATTCGTTTTAAAGTGTATTTTCTAAATATCAAGGCCAAAGTTTCGTACCAACAGTAGGTTTTCCAGAAATTCGAATTAAGGACAGAACATAAATATATAGTTATCGAAAATAGTTTTCTCGGACAAAACCTATTCTAATCCCTTCAAATCAACTCCACAACTAATCTAATCCTACCATACACCTTCTTAGGGTGTCATGGGTTCCTAATCACCATCAAGACCAAAGAATACCATGGGAATATTTATAGGATGACCAATATGTATATATAACTTCTAAAATCATGAAATAAATGGTATAAATCACATATCATGCATAATATCTCCAAAAATGAAAAGAAACATATGAAAATGAAAAGGAAACTTGAAAATGATAAAAACATGCTTACAAGTGATAGTGATGAGGTGAAAGTAACAAGGATTACACTTAAATACCCTTGGTTTTTATTTCAAAACCATAAAAAGAGTATAAACTAGGTTGATAAACACTTGTGCTTGATGAAAATTTTGATCCCTTGGCACCTCTTGAGTGTGGCCGGTTTTATGGAGCAAGAACAAAGGAGAAGATTTTCTTTTCTTAACTATGTGAAATAATTAAATGAAGTGAAGTGAAAATGAGATGACTTAGACTTTTTATGATTGAATGAAATTATTGAGAAAACATTAACCATGCCAACATTTAATACACACCCTCCCCTTGGCCGGTTTTTAGGGGAGGGTTGTCTCTCAATATAATTTTTTTTTTTTTTTTTTTTTTAAATCTATTACTTGTATAATTTGTTTAACATTTGTGTAATTTTGTAAGAAAAGGTAAGTAAAATGTAGAAAATGTACAAGTAAGTTTTTAATAGCTCCAAAATAGATTGTATTGAGATGATAAAAATTGTAAAAATACTTTCCTTGTGAAAATTGAGCGATAAAATAATTATCGTAAAATTTTTAAGAAAGCGACGTAATAATTAAACTTTAATGATTTAAGTACCAAATAAATTTGAACCACTAGGAAAACTAAAAATATAGTTTTTATGAACTAGATGCAAGTTTAAAAATACCTCGGGATCATTTTTGAAAATAATGGATTAAATATTTAAAATAATAACTCACGCGATAAAGATTATTAAATATAAAAATTACGCGTTGAAGGTGAAATGGAATGTCGTGATGTCATGATCATGAATTCGCCGCTAAACCTCCAAGGTTACGCGAATTTGAAACAAGTAAACCAAGTTTACTATAAATGTTGAAATAATGAGACATGAATCGTGTCGAGAAATGACCTGAAAGTACGGGTTGTCACACATGATCTACAAGTAACCATGAACATGCAAGCTTTTGGAAATATATAAAAAATCAAAAGTAGGTATCTAGTGGTCAAGAGTTGTATCTAGTCTAGTAATTTAGTCATTAACTTAGATCATCTATATACACCATTTAGGCATAGACAGGCTACTATTTGGTCAAACCAACACACACCTATTGTTATGTTATTAAAAGTGCTCGTACATTACAACTAACTTTTGCATATGGTTTGAGGGTTTTTCTAACTTGTGCCCTAGGGGCACAAGTTAAACTATAAAAAGTACATCAAAGTACATGGGACCTACATAAAAATACACTTGTCATGCTTTTATGTGGATCCCATGTACTTTTCGGTGGTCCCCGTGTACTTTTGGTGTGCTTAACTTGCGCCCTAAGGCTAAGTTAGAAAACCCGATGATAAATAATTACCGGTTCATCACTCGGTGTTGTCTTCTTTGAGACGTTCGGTTTGAGAACAACTAGAGCGGTGCGAAACCCCATCAAGGAGATTCTTGAATTATACGATCACAGGCGTTGCTTGTATCGATCAGCGGGAACCGTGGGCGTGTACCTCAATTCAACGAAAGTGATCAAAGACACTTTCGTACTTTATTGCTAACTGTTGTATGCGGTCGCCCAACGTTTGCGGTGATCGAAATGGAGAGGTCAATCCATAGCCGCATGCTCACACAACATTCATTTCTAAAGAAATCATGATAAGTGCATCAATGACTCGATATTTTCACTCCATGCTTTCTGACTGCTGCAAATATCATGAATCAACTAAAGCTTCCGCTACTACGATGAGAAGAAATCATGATCCGAATGTGAGCATGTCGGTCCACCGTCACAACATCACATAATGTCAACACCACAATGGAAGAGTTAGAGATTTATGCAATCTGATGATCTCAAAGCTGGCTCAAAACTCATTGTCACGTGGATCAGTTAAAGACCTCAACTCAAATTATCCAAACATGCAAAACAAGAAGAATCAAAGACTACGAGCTACAGAGCAATGAACTTAAACAAGAATCCAAGAACATTCTTGATGTAATATCTGTTTGTATTCTGTGTAATTTGAGGTGACCTCCCTTAGGGGGAGATTGTTAGGAATTAGAAAATCCAGTTGTTAAAGAGTCGGTCACCTCAAGTATATGTATTCGTTAGAAAGCTCGTAGTCGTAGTTAAGTTATGTTAATAAGTAGTTAGTTAAGTAACACCGTGGAGGACGGACGGGTCTTTACCCACTGTATGCCTGATCCATAGCCCGTAGGTAGCGTTTATTGTAAGACACTATAAATACCCTCTACCTCCCAAGGTAGAGGGTTGGAGCTTCAATACCATTTTTCTTTGTTTCACATAGTTCCCAACTCTCTTCCCTTTCTCTCTCTAAAACTTGTAAACGCCCCATATGTTATTGGTTTGATGTGATTGTGAAATCCTATATCTTACAAGACACCTACAGTTTCTGACTCTATACAAATGGCCACTTCAACTTTTTTGGTACTTCTTTTTATTGAATTCTTATTAGTGTAAAAGCTCTCTATCTCAAATAAATAAAGAAAACCAAAATCTTTCTATCTCAGACAACTTTTGTAAAGGTAGATAGTTGGTCAAAACTAAATGACTGAAAAAGAAAAAAAAAACATGTGATTTACACACGAATCACAACAAAAACATAACCACTTTCTAAATTAAAACATAATCACATGTGATTTACACGTGAATCACATGTTATTTGCACACGAATCACACAAAAAAAAAAATATAGAATCACGTGTGATTAGGAAAAAATTATTATTAACATTTGCTTTAGTAACATGACTTCTTGTAGTTTTTTTATTTTTTATTTTTTATTTTTTTTTTATTTTTTATTTTTTTTAACTAGACTTCCAGCTTGTTTTGGATCACATGAAAGTGGACGCATGTGTACTTTGAGATGTTCGGATTCTGAATGAATGTACTCCTTTGTTTTTCAATTTAAATTTTGTTTTTTCCTTATTTCATTTTTTTGTTAGTTTTGACCATACCAGAATGTGAAAAACCAAAAACAAAAGTTATGACATTAATATTTGTTTGTATAATGTCTACTATGATTTAATCACATGTGATTTACACACGGATCACATGTGATTTACACACGAATCACAACAAAAAAACAGAATAACGTGTAATTTACTACTTTTTAGATTAAAACAGAATCACATGTGATTTTCACGAGATTCACATGTGATTTGCAAACGAATCACACGTGATTTTACACTAAATCACATGTGATTTACCCTTTTTCTAGATAAAAGTTCATTCAAATTTGATTGTCAACAACAATAAAGAGCAAAGCGCACGTGATTTTACACTAAAATCACGTGTGATTTTGAAGTAAATCACATGTGATTCACATACACTGCAACACTAGAATCACATGTGATTTACTTATTTCTAGATCAAAATTCAATCAAATATGATTCGGTTTACAATAACAAAAAACAAATCACGTGATTTAAATATATATATTTTTAAGCAAATATGTGAATCACTCGCTCCACAATATTAAAGATTTTTGAAAGAATAGTGGTAGGTGCCTAGGTGGGGTGGTGGGTCACCCAAAACAATAACATGTTAAACAGATTACAACCCACATGGTCAAGTATCTTTATGTATTGGTCAAGTATCTTTATGTGATTCATACTTAATCCCATGGGATTCTTTGATGAATCACATGGGATTATTTGATAAATCACTTGTGATTCATCCCTAATCGCAACAACAATATGGAGCAAAAAATGCAGTAAACAAATATAGCAATTAGTTACTAGAATCACATTTGATCCATCAAAGAATCACATGTGATTTTTAAACAAATCACATGTGATTGATGTATAAGAATATCATAATTAATAAAAAGTGCACACTTTAATATTTTATGATAGAATCACACGTGATCCACCAAAGAATCACATGTGATTTTTAAACAAATTACATGTGATTGATGTATAAGAATATCAGAACTAATAAAAAGTGCACGCTTTAATATTTTATTAGAGAATCAAATGTGATCCACCAAAAAATCAAATGTGATTGTTGTAAAAAAAAAACTCTAATATTAATTGTTTATATGCATAATCATATGTAATATTATGCCAAATCAAGGTAGACTCACTTGTGATTTAGGATAACGGAATTTTCTCATTTTCAGTTCAGAAAATGTAAATCATTTGAGATTTATAGTTTTATGAGAGAATCATATGTGATTCACCAAAGAATCAAATGAGATTTTGTACAAATCACATGTGATTGCTTTAAAAAATTTCAGAACTAATAAAGAGTGTATATTTAATTAATTGTTTTGATGGTGTAAAAAAAATCCATGTGATCCACAAAAGAATCACATGGGATTTTTATACAAATCACATGTGATTGCTGTAAAGGAATCTCGGAACTAATAAAGAGGGTATATTTTAAATTTTTATGAGAAAATCTTTAAATTTTTATGAGAAAATCACGTGATCCAACAAAGAATCACATGATATTTTTGTACAAATTACATGTGATTGTTATAAAAGAATCTCAAAACGAATAAAGAGTGTATACTAAAATAAATCATACCAAATTTCAGCATGACACAACTTACAAATCCTGAGTTCAATACTATTAACTTAAACATTGACATCATAAATTTGGGATAAAAAAATATTAAAGACAAGTACACTACAATATACAAAAAGAGAGAAAAAAAAATTAATTATAAATAAATGAGGTAACTTTTTACTACCACAAGTCCACAACAGACGTGATGCCTACCCTACCTACTATCCCACTATCTACCACAATCGTCCTTTTCACTTCCTAATTTCCGATTATCCTCTTTACTCCATTTTCTTCGGCAACAAAATTACAACAAACTGAAAAATAGTTTCAACATTAAAGTGCATGTTAGTTGTCGTTAACTTGAGAGTGGAGGGTGTGGAAAAATAGAAGGGGGGTTGAATAGTTTTACCGATTAAAACTTGGTTTTAAACTATTTAGATCGACTTATGTCAATATATTTAAACATGTGTGTTGGATGTTGATAGACAAGCATATATAAATATGTAATGAAAAGATAAGGAGTAAGAAGCACAAAACCACAACGCGAATATTTATAGTGGTTCGGCTACAAGGACACCATCCTTGCCCTACTCCACTCCCCGAGTCACCTACTCGAGAGTTCGTAAACACTACACGACACCAAATCCTTATGGCGGAGAAGCCTTCACAACGTTGCCTACTCTTTTTCCGGTACTAGGCTAACCACCGGGTTCTTCCACGAGGTAGAACCAAACCTATCACAACGTCGCCTATCCTTTATCCGGTATTAGGCTAGATACCGAGTTCCATTACAATTGAGGAACTACTACCCAACACTACAACAACAACTAACCCCAAAGGAGATCTACTCCTTATAACAACATCAACAAGGATATCAATATCCTTTGACCCAATACTAATCTAACTTATACATCGAACACACCATATCGAATGTACACCTTAGGCACCTTTCACTAATGCCTTTGACTCGATCTTAAGGCACCCTTCACTAATGCCTTGTGACTTGACTTCTAGGCACCCTTCACTAATGCATTTAGTCTTAACTTCTAAGCACCCTTTACTAGTGCTTTCAATACGGACGTTCGACACCTTTCACTAATGTCTTCGTCTTGACCCTTTACACATCTTTCACTTATGTCTTCGACACTATACATCTAATGAGAAAGAAGAGAACTATCAACAAGAGAACCTCAGTAGTCTTGATGATAACGAAGCATGGCAACTCATGGACTTGAGCTTGCTCGACTTCAAAAGGTGGTGATCTCGCCTTTAAGAGGAACCTAGAGAATCACACAAAAACAAAACTACATACATAGATCACTTGGATCTGAGGTTAGAGAGTTTATAACTCAAAGAGAAAATATATGTGAAAGGGTTGAGAAACAATGAAGAAATGGCTCACTATTTATAGAGAAAAACACTCTTGCTCCACGGATCCTCACTGAGGGATCCGTCCATCTCTTGGGGATCCGTGGGGCGCTCCTTTTGCCCATGGGTTTTGGGTCATGGGTCATGGGTTATGGATCATGGGTATCCAAGTAGATACAATATATCTATAAGATGCAATGCATCTAGTCCATGGGTCATGGGTTAAAACCATGGGTCATGGATAATATCCATATATGACTAAAGCATGATGTCATGCAATGGGTTATGGGTCATGCTCCATGGGTATGGGTCATGGACTTTGGGTTATACCCAACTACATTCAATGTATTTGGTCAATGGGTCAAATACTTAAGTTTCTACCCATTTATATTACCCATTATAATATATACTAGTTATGTATATATTTACCCAATATGTAAACACTAGTTGTTGTACATATGTATTACTAACTCATAAAATCACTTATACTTGTTTTAGTGTTTTATGTGAAAACGTAAGTGTGTTAGTAAACTATTGGCTCAAACCAATTACGTATTTTATTTGTTTCGTTAAAATGATTTTACATTTGTTATCGACAAAACATTAGAAGATCGTAAAATATAAATAAACGTTTTTACGGCTTATTTGTATTAACAATTTCCCCCTTTTTGTTGATGACAAAACATAAAATTATTTGAAGGAAAAACTAAAATCCGTAAAAGTTTGAATTGTAGTTTTTACTTTCTTCTCCCACTATTGGCTCAAACCAATTACGTATTTTATTTGTTTCGTTAAAATGATATTACATTTGTTATCGACAAAACATTAGAAGATCGTAAAATATAAATAAACGTTTTCTTTGCTTATTTGTATTAACAATTTCCCCTTTTGTTGATGACAAAACATAAAATTATTTGAAGGAAAACTAAAATCCGTAAAAGTTTGAATTGTAGTTTTACTTTCTTCTCCCCTTTTGTCGAAACAAAAGAGCTTGAAGAAACTAACACATTATTTTAAGAAAAAAATGTGAAAGAAAAGATAATATAAATAGTAGAGAGCAAGTAACGGAAGATTTCGTCTTAACTCCCCTTGACGAGTCCATTTCTTTGTGAGGCATCAAGAAAAAAATCCTAAGCTACTTCATCTGCAACTATGTTTGCAAAAGATTTCGTCTATGTGACGAATATGCTCCCCCTTGATGATTGCAAATTTGCAAAGGGACGTCATGAAATGTAATCCTAACATTGCAAGTGATTTTGCAATGTATTGCTTTGTGTGTGTGTCAAAGTCTTCATGTGTAAATTGAAAATCTACAAAACAAAGGTTAGAGAGCAAGTATATAATACATAATTTCCTACAAATAAGACTCAAGTTAGTAGAAAACTAGTCTTCTGTTGCACGGTTCCCTCCTTGGAGGGATCCGTCTAGGCAAAATGAAGGGATTCGTTTGTCTGTAACTAAAATACAGCAAAATGTGATGTATCAAAAGATGTTGGCATCAAAATGAGATATGTATTAGAACAATAATCATATACTCAGAACAATATAGCAAATATCATGTAATTTCATTTAATAAAACTAGAGATATGATATACATGACTCTGAACACTAAGAAAATGAACAATACATGACTTTGAATTACTAGACTATCTAAGTCGCGCTTGATACTAGGACACCACTAGAATTCTCTAGCTCAAGTTTGTTTAGGTTTAATCTCGTTGAAACGTTCGAGGAGGTGATAAAATATGAAACGTTGATCTTCACGTACTTCATGTATCAAACTTTCAACATGTTGACAATGATAATAATCTTTGTCATGGCTCGGTAGTGGTGATGGAAGAAAGGTAATTGCTTGATGTGAAGGATCAAGTGAAGCGGGTTGAGGAGCCTCAAAAGAAGGAGGGATTGACGGAGGCACATTCGAGGATGGTTCAACTAAAAATGGTGGTGGTAGAGAGGTGTCAACTTTCATGTGGTCGAGTGGTTGACTTTGATGATTTCTCATAATCTAAAAGGGATTATTTGATGGTGACGGAGAAAAGAAAGCCGGAGCTAGTGTTGACTCAACACCTTGATTTTGTTCCACTATTTCTCCTAAAGAGGAGAAAGTTGTCGGTGGTGGAGGATTAGATGGCCTAGGAGGCAAATCCTCTAGATTGTAGAGGTGTGGTGATGAGAGTGGAGTGGTGAATGATAGGGCTCTAGGCACCAATGGTGATAGTTTAGTGGAAATGGGGTTGTTTGGTTTAGGAGGTATGGTGGTGTTTGGTATTGGTAGTTTTGTGGGAACTATCCTTTTAGGGATTGGTTTGATTAGTTGAGTTGGTGGAGGAGAAATCCTAGCATTTTTGGATTTAACCAGAGATGATTCGGTTCAGGAAATTTCGTGTACAACAAGAGCAATTTTCTTGGGTGGTCCTTTGGTGGATGAGTTACCACTAGGAGATTTCCTCATGATGAGATGATTTAAAGATGTTTGTAAAGGATTCTAAGTGCTGAAAAATGAGGATGAAGATGATGTCTTTAGGAGTCCTAACAATGTGGTTTATAAAGAAAGGGATTTGGCAAGTGCATTCAAGACTTAAGCCACTAAGATTCCTTGGAATGTGATGATTAGCATGCACAAGAGTCAACTTCAGGGTTGTACTGATCTAAGAGCTTAATTAAGATGAGATGGAGTGTTCAAGTTAGCAAGATGAGCTTGAAATGATTGTTTTAGCTAGAGTTGACATAAATCTATCACTCGGATCCCACGGTTCCCTCCAATGAGGGATCCGTCTAGGCTAATCCTTGGGATCCGGCTCTCAGCAGCTAGGAAAGGATAAAAATGATGTTTGTAAGGTCTAATGCCTATACCCTTTTGAGTGTTTCAGTCCTTGATGCAGGTTTTACTGACCAGGTTTTAATATTTATAAAGTCTCGTTATACCTATGGTCTACCCTAATGCAATAACGGGCAGTGTACCCGGTCGTGTGTAGTGTAGTAATCGGTAAACACGAGGTCGTCCCAAGAGCTATGTGTGTTGGATTATTACTAAGTCTAGGTGTCACAGATTAATAAAGGTTTGGATAGGGATTTAATAAATTAAACTACTAAAGCAGAATAAAAGCAGATAAATGGTAAAGGGAAAATCAATAGATGAGAGTGGTGCTAACCTAGTTAATCCTCCTAGCTAGTAATGTCTACGTCTACTTACTTCAAATTACTTGTGTGGGGTCAAAGTCGAGAGGATAGCATTTGGTCAATTCGCCTAACCTATCGACAAAGATGCCACCACAGGAGAAGTCGGTGTCCCTCATAAGTCATGTTGTTCCCGGTCCCCAACCCAAGTCATTAAGTACCGCTACATGCTAGATTTATAATAGTGAATGCCCGGCCGTTAAGAACTTAGACACTCACCCCCTAATTCTTAAGTTCATCCAAATGATAGGTGATCAGTTGGTCAAATCGCACAAGTAGAAAGGGTCGTCAGTTGGTCATATCTTACCCTTCCCGTCTCAGTCCGCTCACCTAGGGTCAGTTGGTCATATCTCCTAGGCAATTGGCCTCTACCGCCATTCAAAACTACCGAACCAAGGGTGGCTACCAATAAACTATGCATGCATACACTAAGAAATAATTGTACGGAAGTAATGTAAACGCAAACAAAACAATTAAGAAATCATAAGTAGGCCGGCACCAAGAGGTGCTTAGCTCATATTAATCATACAAACCAATTCAATATTCAAAGTGCAGAATACATGAATTGAAAGTAAAGAAAATATAAAATGCTAATGCTTATCGTAGGGGAGTGATTTCTCCCTTGGAGACAGCTCCGTATGCTCCTCTAAACCTGCCTTGAGCTTTTTCCCACGTTCTCTGGTCTTGGTGTGTGGAATGGGATGATTAGAAATGCTGGAATTCGTGAGGTATTTGTTAATACAAATAAGCCGTAAAAACGTTTATTTATATTTTACGATCTTCTAATGTTTTGTCGATAACAAACGTAAAATCATTTTAACGAAACAAATAGAATACGTAAATAGTTTGGACTAATAGTTTTCTAACACACTTACGCTTTCACATAAAACACTAAAACAAGTATAAGTGATTTTATGACTTAGATACATATGTACAACAACTAGTGTTTACATATTGGGTTAAACATATACTCAAACTAAGTATACTAAAATGGGTAAAAACTAAGTATATGCTAAAATAGGTAAATACAAGTATATACTAAATGGGTAAATACTAGCAAATGGTTTTTGACCCACAACCCATGGTTTTATATATACCACTTAACCAAGTTCATTGAATCTAGAAAGAAAACCATGGATCAACCCATAACCCATGACCCATGACCCATTACCAAAAATACCCATGGGCAAAGAGGAGCGCACTACGGATCCCTAGCTTTGTGCTAGCGGATCCCTTGTGGTAGGGATCCCACGAACAAGAGAATTTTTCCTCTATAAATAGTGAGCCATGTCTTCATTGTTTCTTACCCTTTCCAATACACTTTCTCCCACAGTTAAATCTACTAACCTTAGATCCAAGAGATCTATGTTTGTAGTTTTGTTTTTGTTTGATCTTTTAGGTTCCTCTTAAAGGCAAGATCACCACCTTTGAAGTCAAGCAACCTCAAGTCCATGAGTTGCCATGCTTCCTCATCATCAAGGCTATTGAAGTCCTCTTGTTGATGATCTCTTTCATTCCTCAAAGAAGTGTAGTGTTGAAGACATTAGTGAAAGATGTCTCAAGTGTCAAGATGAAGATATTAGTGAAGGATATCTATCATCTATAGGATAAGCACTTGTGGTAGGTGCTTAGAAGTCAAGACAAGAAGCATTAGTGAAAGGTGCTTAGAAGTCAAGACTTGAAGCATTAGTGAAAGGTGCTTCGAAGTAAAGACACAAGACATTAGTGAAAGGTGTCTTATAGATCTAGTCAAAGGCATTAGTGAAAGGTGCCTTAGATGTACATTCGATATGGTGTGTTTCAATGTACTAGATAGACTAGCATTAGATCCAAGGATATTGATGTCCTTGATGATGTTGTAAAGGAGTAGATCTCCTTTGGTATTAGTCTTTGGTGTAGTGTGGTAGTAGTTCCTCCATTGCAATAGAACTAGGTGCTTAGCCTAGTACCTAATAAAGGGTAGGCGACGTTGTGAAGGTGTAGTTCACCTAAGGTGTAAAAGAACTCGGTGGTTAGCCTAGCACCGTATAAAGGGTAGGCGACGTTGTGTAGGTGTGGTTCACCTTGGTGTGAAAGAACTCGGTATTTTGCTTTGTACCGGAAAAAGGTTAAGCGACGTTGTGAAGGCTTCTCCGCCATAAGGAGATTGGTGTAGTGTTTACGAACTCTCGAGTAGGTGACTCGGGGTGGAGTAGGGCAAGGAAGGTGTCCTTGTAGCGAACCACTATAAATACTCGCGTTGTGGTTTTGTGCTTCTTACTCTTATCTTTTCATTACATATCTTAATATGCTTGTTTATCAACATCCAACACACACAACCAAATAGATTGACATAAGTCGATTTAAATAGTTTAAAAGGAAGTTTTAATTGGTAAAACTATTCAACCCCCCTTCTAGTTTTCCACAATTGGCATCAGAGCTTCGTTACCAAGTTTCTTGAAGTATATTGTACTTTAAAAACTTGACACGATCCATGGTTAATTGAAAACTACAAAGAAGGTTTTTCAAAAAAAAAACAAACACCATGTCTTTTAAAACTATATGTTTGGATGTTGATTTGATAACAACATTTTTCTTACTTATTTTTTATTTTATTGCACTAATCTTCCTTGTCATGTTGATTAGTCAAAGCTCATACCCACCAAGCTTTAGGAGTCGCTTGGTAACAAGAATACCTTCCTTAAGAAGGTATCTTAAATAAAGGAGCGGGAATTGTCTAAGTGACATTTCTTGTGTCATTTGTAAAGACATTCCTAAGTGCGCTAAAGGTATGATTTTCTTTTTACTTTGCTTGATAATTAAGTATACCTAGTTAGGTATTTATATGATTATCTTTTGTGCAAATTACATGTTTTACTTGAAGCTTCATTAGGAAGCCTTTTTCTCACATACGTGTTTTATTTCTCATTTTAAGTCATGGTATATAAAACTTATGTTTTGTTTCTTTTAATCCAATAAAACAAAACACGAATTTCAAAAATTCCTCCTTCCCATAAATACTCCCATTGTCGACCACTCTATCCAACCTCACTTTTCAAATCTTCCAATTTCAAAATTTCCTCTCACTCAAAACTTCATCCTCTTCCTCATTCCATCTCAATCGAAACCAAGAAGATCCGTCATCAACATGGTTTACATCGCACTCGTGCTCATCGCCCTAACACTCATCGCACTTGTGTTCCCTATGATGAATTTCACATAAGGAGATATTTACTTTGTGTTGTTAATCTATATTGGGGTCATATACCAATCCTTTGTATCATCCTTAGTATTGAAATGCAATGTTATTAATAATCTAGTTTATCTAGGTTATTATTGTTATAATGTGTTTATCATATCTTTTGATTTATAAGTTTTATAATCTTTCATGATACATTAGAAGTCATGTATGCATGCTAAAAGAAAATGTAGGATAAAACATATTTCGTGGTATAAAAACTGTAAAACCTTTGTTCTTATCAAATCGTATGCATTACTACAGATCCAAGGATCCGGAAGATATACTATCCGGATCCCTTTTGTAAAGGAACCGGGGATCCGTCCCTCTTTGAAAAAGTTTCATGCAAGATTAAAACCACTATCTTTCTAAAAGTAATAATCTACTAGAATTTCAAAACCATGAGTTAGTTAAGTGTTAAATACCATTGTTAATAAAATCTAGTAAAAACATTAGATTATCATAGGTTGGTCACAAACATGTTCTTTCTTTAACTTATCATTTCTATAGGTATAATTATGACGCATGAATATGAGTTTGATTTTCACTCACTAGCGTCTACACTCCGAACATCTCTCTGAGCCCAACACACCGGCAATCATGTCCGTGGGTTCAAAATCTCAGCTGTCACTTCCATGAAGGACGTGTTGTAGACACCTCTCTACAATTTGAAGAAGGTATCAATACCTCCTTCCGAGCCATAGGACTAGAATGTCTTCTTGAAATCAACGAGAAGATATGTCCAAGGTTCATAATGGAATTCTTCCGTCAAGTTGAACTCGTTCGTAACTAGGATCGCTCTTTATCTCTTTGGTTTTATATCAAAAACCAAAAGTTCACTTTAACCCTTGGGCATTTTGCTCACATCCTCCGGATTCCAAATCATGGACAATGTGCCTTCATCGAAGATTGGTCTCTTGATTCTCTCTTCAACTTTCGTGAAGAAAATAGTCCATATTGTTCACACATACCCTCTCCGGAAGATTTAAATCGTATAATATGCAAACCTCGACCATATTACTCCAATCCAAACATTATCCATACACGGGATATCCGAAAGAGTACAAGCCTCTTGCACTCATCCTCACGTGAAAATGTTTGGAGTCTTAGAAATCGAGAAATTCTTCCCACTTGTTGTGCTCACATGTTGTCTTGTTTGCTAACACAACAACCTTACAATCTCGCCTACTTCTTCATGAAGGCGAATCGAAAATCTTCAAGGCTCCAAGAATAAACTCATCCCTTATGGAATGTTCTTGACACGCCTCTATCACAATGTTATGCACTTCCATCCTCAATTTCAAAGTCCGTTGTACGTACTTGTGAACAAGATGATGGAACCGCTAAACATATCCCTCATGAAGACTTTCTTCATTCTTGACTCCACCAACACTCATCAATCACTTAATGATTCTCCTAGCGAAAACATTCAAGGAAACCAATAGTATTCCAAAATAGGATCAAATCTCTTGTACTCGTGCTTTATCAATGTAATCCAATTTCTTCATGAAATAAAACATTTGATATCTTAGTATTTAGAACTTTCCTTAGATTATCCTTGAGATATAATGCATTGTCAAGATCATTGCATACCTTTAGTAAAGGTCTGCTTGACGAGATGGCGGATCCAAAATTACACTAGGCGGATCCTACTCTTGGGGCCGTGGGATCCGTCGAGCAAAAAATGCAATTACAAGCATTGTATTTCAAACACATTCTTAGAACAACTCACACTAAGCTAAACATAGTGTCTTAAGGCAAATTAAGTCCTTATCAAGATAGGTTAATCTTTCCCATTCATACATAACTCACCAAGGTCACACTCTAAAAACGCTTGTAGATCTACCGTTTCGTTTTAGTCCATTACTCTTCCGCTCTTAAACTCACACCTCATTTTATACTTGATCCCTCACATCTAGTCTTAGAAATCTTTCAATTATGGCAAAATTGATCATAAAGCATCCTCACCTCCAAGTTGATCAAAGTTGATCAAAATCTAGTTTTCTCATCTCAAAGCTTCTAGAATATTTTCCAAAACACAATCCTAAGTCACAACCTCATCTCTAGGATCATTTAGCTTCAATTGACACTCTCATATTTAGTGTCATCCTTGCTCATTCATTGGTACTCATGAAAGTTCCAAATCCTTCCATAAAGACAATCATTAGCTACATCACTCACCACCTTCAAGTACTTAAGCACCCTTCATTTAAGACACTTAGGAAGACTGAAACACTCAAGATGTTATATGTCTTAGATTTTAGAAACATCATTTCCACTCTTTCATAGGCTGGCGATAGCGGATCCCTAGGATTAGCCTAGGCGGTTCCTTAGAGAAAGGAACCGTGGGATCGGATAATGATATAGGTCAAATCTTGCTAAAACAATCATTTCAACTCATCTTCCTAACTCAAACACTCCATCTCATCTTAAATGAGTTCCTAGATCGAGCAACCTCGAAGTTGACTCTTGTGCATGTCAATCATCACATTCCAATGAATCTAGTGGCTTAAAGCTTAAATGCACTTGCCAAATCTCTTAGTTTATAAACCACCTTGTTAGAACCTCCATAGTCATCACTCTCATCTTAAACTTCAGTTCTTGCAACCTCTTGAAATCATCCCATCATGAGGAAAACCCCAAGTAGTAACTTATCCACCAAAGAACCACCCATGAAAAGAGCTCGTGTTATACACGAAATTTCTTCAACGAATCATCTCGGTCAAGCCAAAAATGATAGAATCCTTCATCATCCAATCAAATCAATTCCTAAAAGGATAGCACCCACAAAACTACCTTTGCCAAACACCACCATACCTCCTAGGCCAAACAATATCATCTCCACCAAACCATCACCATTGGTTCCTAGAGCTATTTCATTTACATCCCACTATCATCACCACACTCTACAATTTAGAGGACTTGCCTCCTAGGCGTCTCATCCGCTTCCATGACAACATTCTCCTCATTAGGAGGAATAATGGTTCAAAATCAAGGTGTTGAGTCAACACTTGCTCGGCTTCCTTCTTAGCGTTTTCATCATATAATCCTATTTGGATTATGAGAAATCATCAAAGTCAACCATCCGACCATATGGAAGTTGACACTTCTTTACCGCTTGTGCAAAGATTGCACTACCGAGGCTTCGATGAGGATCAAAGTGATGAGGGTGTATGTTCCGGCCAAGACTTGCACGTAACACGAGAATAAGAAATACTAAGACACTCGTTAAGTGATTACGCGGGGTTGGACCTGCGAACCACCTCCGGCGTGAGTAAGTATGAGTTATGGTTATGTAAGTGTGTATAAGTAAAGAGATGAGTGTGAAATGAGCATACCATAATCCTTTGCCCGTCCAACCTATTTATAGTGGAAGAAATACGGTTGGAGGCACTCTTGCATGATTGTCGGAGATCATGGGGCGTCCCATGATTGTGGGTAACCGCCGAGGTTTAGTGACCCGTTCTCAAACTTGACGGGAAGCCAAGAGAGAGGAGATCGTGGGTTTGACCAAGTCGGGAGGTTTCCTTATCCATTGTTCCTTCGTCGACCTTACCCAGAAGGGCTCAGGGCTTCGAATGGCGAATTCCCATAGGTAACCTTCGTGCCAGCGAATGGTTTGGCCTATGGATATTTGAAATCTAACTTGGGCCTTCGTGGTGAAGGGCTTGACACGTCTCGGAGGTGTCCTTGAGCTACTCGGAGGTACATCATCAAGCCCCGGTCGAAAGTGATGCATATGAGCGAGGAGGCATTGCTTTCGACTTCATGCTTGAAAAACACCATCCTGTTGCTAAACATACTAGTTGGGAGATAACTACGCAACTAACCAAGCGCATTAAATGCTAATTAAAGCGTCCATTTGCCATTCTGTGATCACTTATTCCCATATTACAGGAGACCAAAAGTCTTTATTTAAAATTTAAAAAGTTGTTTGTCTTGGATAAGAGTAATCAAGATGGACACGTGTGTGGATTTGAAGGCGGTAAAAGGGGTATTTAAGGGGATTTGATGAAACCTAAAACACTTTTACTCTCTCCGTCTTCATTTACATGATAAACTTTCAAGCGCACACCATCTTGAAAACCAAGGTAAACACCTTTCTCTTCTTGTAGATTTTTTCAAAAAATAGGAACATGGATTCAAGTTTATTATAAAGCAATGATGTACATTATCGCAAAAGATTTACATGATCATTTAGCGATTATCCCATCCCACTAGAACACAAAGTGATGTTACCCAAACCTTCTCGGGGTATCTTTGATGCTCCTCCGGGTTTAAATGGGGTTGTATACACATGCATTTAGTCACTCAAACCTTAGGATTCCGTTACATCCACGATTTTAGAGTTTATGCAATACTACAAAGTTCACATCTCTAGGTTTAATCCCTTTGGTTTTGCCAAGTGACCACATTCATAGTGATGTGCAAAGCATATAGCTCTGAACCAACATTGATTTTTTAAGAGGATTTTTGAACACATACCACAGGGGCAATTGGTTGACATTAGCAAAAGACACGAGGCGGATGTACCCAACTTTGTTTGGGAAGGTGTATACAAACATAACGAGGTTGGAAGGGTAGCTTTTCTACGTGCAAGACACTATTGTTCCCCAAATATTGAGCTGGCGAATAAGGAGAATAGGTTTAATGCTAAGCGGTATAATGACCCCACCCTACGAGGTGCGAGAGGATCCACATTATCGGCGTTTGGTCAAATATCCTGTGGATGTGCAAGTGTTCCTGAAGCCATCTTATATATGGTGGGATTGCTCGAGTTGGGAGGGTCTCCCAAAAGCACTGTGATCATATACCAAGGACAAAGTATGTTTATCTACTCTTATTTAAGTAGGACCAATGTAGCGATATTTATTTGTTTTGTTTCTATTTTGCGAGATGTCGTTCGAAACTTTATGTACAAAGACTTGGATGAGGACTTAAGTTTCATGCTGCGGAGAAAATTGAAGAGTCTTATGGTGTCGGCTCTCCTTCAACATCTGTGAATAACAACGAGGTAGATATTCTCAAGCGGAACCCATTGCATCAGCATCCCGCAACTTGCGTTGGAGGTCCATCCCAAGCGGTGGAAAATGTTCTTGACTCGGACGATCCTGCGGATGAGGATGTCCACATCTTTGGTTCAACAGGAATAGCGAGACGGGTTGAAGAGTAGGAAGGAGCGACCGCCAAGGCGTGAAATCCACCAACAAAGGAAGAATCCCACCTACCTCAGGGAGTAGAGTTGTGAAGCGAGAAAAGTACCGAGGCGAGAAAGTTTGTCAAGTCGCCTTGAATTACCCGATGAATCCGTTGAGGTTCATGGTAAGTATTTTGTCTTATGAGACATTGTGAAGTTATAAATTTAACTATTATGCTAACTTTGTATACATTGTGTTACTCGCGGGTCTTCGAGAGACGAAGGAGCTTCAAATGCCTTAGCTTTGTCATCGGATTGTTGACCATGTGACCCTCCACGGTGGAAGAGTATGCTAGAGAACATGTCTATTGAAAAGTTACGTGACATGCATGATAATGGGGTTGCGAGGCGGCGATGATGGATAACCACTTGAATGCCAAGACCGGGGTTGCTCGAACCGTGGCCAGGTGGGCGAAGTGTGGCGAGATTGAGGGGCGTTGAGAAGAACCCGTCGTCCGGGACCTTGAGAAAAGATAGCTCGATTGACCGTGGAGCGTGGCAATCTTAAGGTTGGAAGAAGCCAAGGTTATTACTCTCACGGTCGAATCTTGCTCTCGAGGCTAAATGTCTTTGGGTTGGAAAGTGAGAAGGTTAGGCTTGGAGAGGTAGAGATAAAGTTGAGGAGGAGATCGATGGCTGCGGATGAGGTATAAGATCTTTGCGAAAAGATCGTGCGAAGTTGTTTCAAAGGTGGTGCCTTACATAGCCATGGAGCTCTATCACGGTGACGAGTTGGGAGCTCGGATGTGGAAGGTCATCAAATCGACCATATTTCATGGACGGTGCTTGGCGGAGGAGGCGCAAAGCAGGTGGCCGTGGACCTCTCCAAGATTGAATGCTACCGTCCCACTTGAAGGCTGAATCGATGAGGCAGGAAATGCATTTGCAACTGCAGTACTCCTTCCTTGCTGAGGCAACCAAAGATCCAATGGCACCCCTCGAAGACCTCCTTTCCAAGAAACCTCGGAAGCTGAAGCCTACCACTCCAACCAAGAAGACCATGTCTACTAAGCCGGTCTCAGTGCAACCCTCCTCCACTCCATCTCCGAAGAAACAAGAATGAAGGCTGCTCTGTTAGCAGTAATTTGGTTCCAAAGGGTGGCATGTACCCTTAAGACAATTTACTTTATGTGACAATGTGTGTCTTGTTCTCCAAACAATTTAAATGCTTGTGATGTGTGGCCATGGGCCAAGAACAATTTGACTGGAGCCTAGGCTCCTCATGCGAGTATAAGGCGGTAGCCCATATTTTGAATCTTGATGGTGTAGAGGACATACCTCTACACACTTAGGTTATGTTTGTTTTGTTAACTTCTCGTGCGCCATTTTTCGGCTTAAATTTTACAACCTAAGGTTAAACAACCTCATTGTGTGTAAATTGCAACACCAAGAATATAATGACCAACTTGGCCATTGACAGAGGGTCGCGACCCACTCTATCTCAAATCCTTTACATAGCATGGCTTTGTAAAAAAGTAAATTTTCTACAAGCGCCAAAAACTACTAGGAGAGTTAATGTGAATGTTTAAGTTGGCTTTAAATGATAAGGCGTGTGTTACACCCCAAGCCATTCGACATTGAAACTCATTAACGACTTGGCTGAACAAATCTTTGTGTTTAAGAAAGCGAAGCAAGAGATTTGTGGAAATGTCTTATTATCATTGAATTGGTAGAGAGGATTACATCATTTTGAAATGAAAACTAAGACAACTACCAATAATGTGTGCTTTCCTTGAGAAGCTTTTAATTACAAGAAAAAGTTAAAGTACTTCTTAAACATAGAACTTTCGAAGGTTCGTACCATTCCATGTCTGTCGATGGGTTCTCAGAAAAGAGTGGCGGTTGTAGGCTCCATTGCCGTGAGCCTCGGCTACCATGTAGGGTCCTTCCCAAGTTGGTCCCGGCTTTCCACGATACTACGCTTTGCTTGCCTTTGTTGGTATGACACATATTCTCGAGCTTGAAAGTGGAAGGTCGACCCTTTTGTTATAGTAGCCTTCAATCTTGTGTTTGTGTATTGCTTCTCGGATGGAGGCTATTTCTCTTCTTTCTTCTAGTAGATCAAGGTTTTCCACGATCCTTTCGTCATTTGGGAGGCATCATACGTTGCCACACGCTCGTGTGTACAACCGATTCGAAGGATGACCGCTTACATTCCGTATGTTAGGTGAAGGGTTTTTCTCCGTTGCTTGACTTAGGATGCGTCCTATGAGCCCATAAGACTTGAGGGAGCTCGTCCACCCATCCATGATGAGTTCGCCCTAGCCTTTTCTCGATCCCTTTAACGATGTCTCTGTTTGTAACTTCCACTTGTCCATTACCTTGCGGGTGATAGACGGATGTCCAGGATTGCTTTATGTTGAGCCCTTGACAGAAGTCGTAGAAGACTCCTTCGGCAAACTGCTTCCCGTTGTCAGATATGATGATGTGGGGCACTCCGAATCTGCACACAATGTGCTCCCATACAAACTTCTCAATCTGTCTCCCTGTCACAGAGGCTAGGGGTTTCGCTTCCACCCACTTAGTGAAGTAATCAATCGCTACCAGCAAGAACTTGACTCCTCCGGGCGCTATAGGCATAGGCCCTACAATATCAATGCCCCACTGAGAGAAGGGCCATGCGGATGTCACACTTGTCATGTCTTGCTTTGGCATTTTTGGAACGTTTGAGTGTATCTGACAAGCTTCACACTTGAGAATGATTTTGGTTGCGTCCACATGCATCGAAGGCCAATAGTAGCCCAACTTCATTATCTTGAGACAAGCGGCGGGGTCTGCATGAAGACCGCGGGATCCTTCATGGACTTGAGAGATGATGCTCGAAGCTTGCTTGGGACCCACGCATCGTAACCAAGGTGACAAAAATGACCTCCTATATAGGGTTTCCCCATTAGCGTATATTGCGGGGACTTAACCCGAACCTTCCTTGCAAGCTTGGGATCTTGGGGAAGACCACTTATCAAATATTCCACTTATGGGAGTCATCCATGTCTCTCCTTCTTCGTGAATCACATCGCAACTTCTTTGAGAACAATGGATCTTTCGGGAAGGACTTCCACGAGCACTTCCTTAGTGAGATGGCGAAGGCCATTGAAGCTAGCTTGCTTAGTCGTCTGCCTTTTATTACGGTTCCTCTGAACATCTTTGGATGGTGTAGGGTCGAAGTTTTCTAGCATCTCTTCGTTTTCTCCAAGTCTTGTTTGATGACGGGTGCCTTGCTTCGTAGGAACACATCACTTGGTTTGCGACCAATTGGGAGTCTCAAAAATAGCGAGCTTTGACCTCCATATCTTTGGCTAATCGAGTCCTGCTAATAGCGCTTATTATTCCGCCGTTGTTTGTGGCTTGAACTCAAACCGGAGAGCATATGTATGCTCCTTCCCCGGGGCCGACCAACATTAGACTGCTCCGGGCCGTCGGGCTGGATGCTCCGTCGTATAAAGCTTCCATTCACTGCCTTGAGAAAGGTTAGTTTTGGGCTCTTCCTTTTCTACATCCGGCTCGGAAGGTGTTTACGCCAAGAAGTGCAAGATTTGCCCTTTGATAGAGTTTAGTCCTTTGAACTCTATTTCATGTTCTCAAGCTCAATAGCCCATTTAGCCACCCTCCCGGACTTTTCGGGTTTCGACGGGATCTGTTTTAGTGGCTTATCGGTTAAGGCTATGCTTGGATGGGCACGGAAATAGCGTCGAGTCTCCTTCTGCGTAAATTAAGGCGGTATTAACTTCTCCAAGGTTGGATAGTTGATCTCGCTCCTTGTAGGACCCTACTAACAAAGTAAATGGGGATCATCGCTTGTCTCGTTCCGCCATAAGGATGCGCTAACACTCTCTGCGAGGATGCCAAGTACATGAACAACACTTAGCCTTTGATTGGGGCATGGCGTTGGAAGGATTTCGATGAACTCCTTCATCTTACGAAAGGCCGCTTGATCTGGCTCCATTGGAAAGTTTTCTTGTCCGCGCATCCTTTGAGTGTTTTGAAGAATGGTAGGGACACATCGACTCCTTTTGATAGAAACCGACTTAAAATTGCCGACTTCCCATTCGAGCTCTGCACATCTTTTAGACACTTAGGGGCTTGGAGATCGGAAATAGCTTTGACCTTAGAGGATTAGCCTTTATCCCACAGCAGTGATCAAATGTCCTAAAATTGTCCCTCTTGACCCGAAGGAGCATTTCTTAGGGTTCGACTTCATGTTAATCGCTTGGGCGATCGAATGTTTCTGTACATCAAGGAGTAGGTCCTCCTCGGTCTTGCTCTTGATAACCATGTCATCAACGTAGGCCTCGAGATTTACGCCTGTCTGTTTGTTGAAGGCTTTATCTACGAGGCGTTGGTAAGTAGCCCTGCGTTCTTCAAACCGAAGGGCATCTTTACGTAACGATGAACACCTTTACTTGTGTAGAAGGCATCTTTTCCTCGTCCTCCTTTGCCATCTGGATCGATGATACCCTTTATAGGCATCTAAGAAGCATTTTAACGGAAACACGCCAAGGATTCCACCTTCGATCAATTTACGGTAGGGGTAGCAATCCTTGGGCATGCTTTGTTGATGTCGATGAAATCCACACATCGCCACCCTCCATCGCTCTTTTTACCGACCTTTGGGTTGGCCACCCAAGTTTGGTATTTGACTTCCCTCGGGATGCACCTTGTGTAAGTTCGTCAACTTCTTTGCGGCCCGCGACGTTTCTCTCGGGGCAAGGCTTCTCCTTTTACGCTTTATTGGTTCAATGTGCTTGTACTCATTGAGTTTATGCTCCGTTCGAAGGATTGTCCATCTATCGACAATGTTCTTGGAACCCTGTCATGTCGAGAATATTTCCAAGCAAAAACATCAAGGTTAGTGCGTAACTGACTCGGTGAGCTTCGCCTTGAAATTCGTGGGAGTTGCTTTCCTACTACCACTTTCTGCATTCGGGGTAGCTAGGGTTTCGACAACTCGCTCCTCTGCATCTGTCTGACTAAGGATTGCCATCGGAGGCTCCTCAGATTCTTCTCGATCTTTTGACACCATATACACCCTTATCCGCTCCATAGCTAGAATGAGCAGTTCCTACTCGAAGGGGTTTGGAACTTAATAGCGACATGTATGGTAGAAACAACAATTCCCATTTTTGCATAGTTGTTCTCCTATTAACAAATTATAAGGAGAATCGACCTTACGATGGCGAAAATGAGTGTCTCCGTGCGGGATAAGGGGCCTTCGCTATGGTGATTTCCAGCGGTACTTCTCCCGGGGCCATGAGTGTTCACGAGAGAACCCTACTAGCGGTGCCTTGAGTCCACCCTCCGTGAGCGTATAGATGACTTGAGCTTTAGGAAACAATGCTCATAGATGATTTCGCGAGGAGCTTCCAATCCATATCGCTCGGTTTACTTCCTGTTTGAGATTTGTACCTTGATGATCACGGGATCGATCGAAGGTGTACGCCCCAATATGTAAGGAAGGTTATTTCCCTACGCTTCCAGCTCCCTTACGCTTCCTTCCTTTTCAAGGTGGTATCGTATACGTGTACCATCGATGTCGAGACTTCTGCGGGCGTAGTTTCCTTCTTGTTCCCTTCCATTCTCGGTGAGTGTCGGAGAACTTGTCCTTTCCTTCTTGATGCCTTTGACGGATGTGCTAGCTGTCCGGACCGTACCGCCTCTTGATCACTTCTTTAGTTCCCTGCGGTTGTTCGTGTCATGTCCATGATCTTCATGGAAATGGCAATACTTGGACATGTCTCGGTCTTGCCTCGTGTTATCATCCGGGTGGGGATCGAAGGACTTTGCGGCCTTCTCGGTGGCTAGGATCTCTCGAGGAGATTTAACCAAGTTTGCAGTCCATGGTTCGAGCCTTTGTTGTAGGGGTGAAGCGATCTCTGTTCTTCTTCTTGTTTTGGATCCTTCCGGGAGGATCCTCTAGAAAATTGTCGGGCGCTTCCCTTTGCTCTATCGGACCCGTTTCTTGCTACCTCCTTAGACTCGATCCGGTGTAAGCCTTCTCAATCAAGGCCTTGTAGGTGTTGGGAAGATCGGTGAGCAGGAACTCCACCAAGCTTGAGTTCGAAGGCCATGTACAAAACCGAGAGATTCTCGATCTTCGTGTAAACCTAGAATCGCAAAGTTTCATCGGTGTACACAGTAGCGAAGGCCCTCGTGCTTTCATTGTCCCTTTGTTTGATGGTGTGCGGTCGGGTGAGTTTTGGTGTACTTCTTGCTGGCGGCTAAAGTGTAACGGAACTTAGCCTTGAGATCATCTAGACTCACAATGCTCCCCGACTTCTTCCCGTTCCACCATATTCTCGCGAGTCTCGGCGTGTAAGTGAACATATGGCATGCTACAGGCATGACCCACTTTTGCATTTTATAGCGCCTTGAATAAGTGGAGAAAGTTATCGGGATCACCTTTCCCATCGTAGGTGCCTATATGAGTAGGCATCTTCACGCCGTCGGTGAGGGTGATCCTCGATCCACTTCACGAAAGGTGTGCAAGCTCGAGGCTTGGCACCGTAAGGGTTGTATGGAGGTGGATAAGCAGTGTAGGGTTATCGGATTAGGAAATGGTTGTGAATAGGTAGGGTAGCGGTGAGGGTTGATGCGAAGGGTATACCCCATCGATTGTGTAGGGATCATCCATAGGGCATTTCTTTGGTAATTACGGTTGGGGATTGAACCACTTGGAGGGTAAGTGTTGTAGGTTTGAGCGGTGGTAGGGGATTCATTCCGGAGAAATGGCGGTTCATGTTGGAGTATGGAGGTGGACCTCAGACACTCGAAACATAAGAGGAATCTTGGAGCCCCGTCCTTCTCTTCCTAAATGGGTGCTGCTAGAAGAGGCGGGGTTTACCCTCCGTTTCCTAGCGGGTTGCTTCCTCCGTTGGAGTTCTCGCTCCTCCTTTCACCATGCATTCTCTCCCTTCTTCCGGTTTCCTCAGAGTCCTTCTTCAAAACCACCGTCCTTCCATTTGACCTTCTAACGGAAGGAGAACCATTCCTGGGGGCGGCGTCCTCGCCCATAGGTTGAGGTCCGTCCTGCTTCAATCTCCTCGTCATACTCCTCATTGGAGTATTCCAACTCCCTCCGCATTTCCGTGTTGCGAACTTGTCTCTTGTGAGCCCTTAGCAAAGAATCTAAGGCCTCAAAGTTTGCCTCTGAAGGCGGGATGATATCTGGAATAGGGTTAGCGGATGTTGAGGCGTGATGTCGGGAGTAGTTTCAAGCGAGATCGTGTGGTGAAGGTTGAGGCATTATGGGGCGAGGTTATCGGTGTTAGTTGTGGTGAGTGGGACGAGTAGAAACACAGGTGGAGGCGAATCTTCTCTTCTGGTTCCATGCCGGAAAAGTAGTGTAGTTGGTTGGGGTATTAGGATTGGGTGATTCTGGGACTAATAGTTGTGGTCCCACGGATGGCGCCATGATTGTGCAAAAGATTGCACTACCGAGGCTTCGATGAGGATCAAAGTAATGAGGGTGTATGTTCCGGCCAAGACTTGCTTTGTAACACGAGAATAAGAAATATGAAACACTACGTTAAGTGATTACGCGGGGTTGGACCTGCGAACCACCTCCGGCGTGAGAGTAAGTATGAGTTATGGTTATGTAAGTGTGTATAAGTAAAGAGATGAGTGTGAAATGAGCATACCATAATCCTTTGCCCGTCCAACCTATTTATAGTGGAAGAAATACGGTTGGAGGCACTCTTGCATGATTGTCGGAGATCATGGGGCGTCCCATGATTGTGGGTAACCGCCGGGGTTTAGTGACCACGTTCTCAAACTTGACGGGAAGCCAAGAGAGGGAGATCGTGGGTTTGACCAAGTCGGGAGGTTTCCTTATCCATTGTTCCTTCGTCGGCCTTACCCAGAAGGGCTCAGGGCTTCGAATGGCGAATTCCCTTAGGTAACCTTCGTGCCAGCGAATGGTTTGGCCTATGGATATTTGAATCTAACTTGGGCCTTCGTGGTGAAGGGCTTGACACGTCTCGGAGGTGTCCTTGAGCTACTCGGAGGTACATCATCAATTGTTGCCTTCCTATAAACACTTTTTGTTTCGACAAAAGCGGGAGAAAAAGTAAAACTACAAATTCAAACTTTTACAATTTTAGCTTTTCCTTAAAATAATTTTATGTTTTGTCATCAACAAAAGGGAGATTGTTAATAAAAATAAGTCGTAAAAGCGTTTATTTATATTTCACGATCTTCTAATGTTTTGTCGATAACAAGCGTAAAATCATTTTATGAAACAAATAGAATACGTAAATAGTTTGGACTAATAGTTTTCTAACACACTACGCTTTCACATAAAACACTAAAACAAGTATAAGTGATTTTATGACTTAGATACATATGTACAACAACTAGTGTTTACATATTGGGTTAAACATATACTCAAACTAAGTATACTAAAATGGGTAAAAACTAAGTATATGCTAAAATAGGTAAATACAAGTATATACTAAATGGGTAAATACTAGCAAATGGTTTTTGACCCACAACCCATGGTTTTATATATACCACTTAACCAAGTTCATTGAATCTAGAAAGAAAACCATGGATCAACCCATAACCCATGACCCATGACCCATTACCAAAAATACCCATGGGCAAGAGGCGTACCACATATCCTAGCTTTGTGCTAGCGGATCCCTTGTGGTAGGGATCCGTGGGATCGAGAACAGTAGAATTTTCCTCTATAAATAGTGAGCCATGTCTTCATTGTTTCTTACCCTTTCCAATACACTTTCTCCCCACAGGTTAAATCTCACTAACCTTAGATCCAAGAGATCTATGTTTGTAGTTTTGTTTTGTGTGATCTTTTAGGTTCCTCTTAAAGGCAAGATCACCACCTTTGAAGTCAAGAAACCTCAAGTCCATGAGTTGCCATGCTTCCTCATCATCAAGGCTATTGAAGTCCTCTTGTTGATGATCTCTTTCATTCCTCAAAGAAGTGTAGTGTTGAAGACATTAGTGAAAGATGTCTCAAGTGTCAAGATGAAGATATTAGTGAAAGATATCTATCATCTATAGGATAAGCACTTGTGGTAGGTGCTTAGAAGTCAAGACAATAAGCATTAGTGAAAGGTGCTTAGAAGTCAAGACTTGAAGCATTAGTGAAAGGTGCTTCGAATTAAAGACACAAGACATTAGTGAAAGGTGTCTTATAGATCTAGTCAAAGGCATTAGTGAAAGGTGCCTTAGATGTACATTCGATATGGTGTGTTTCAATGTACTAGATAGACTAGCATTAGATCCAAGGATATTGATGTCCTTGATGATGTTGTAAAGGTAGATCTCCTTTGGGATTAGTCTTTGGTGTAGTGTGGTAGTAGTTCCTCCATTGCAATGGAACTAGGTGCTTAGCCTAGTACCTAATAAAGGGTAGGCGGCGTTGTGAAGGTGTAGTTCACCTAAGGTGTGAAAGAACTTCGGTGGTTAGCCTAGCACCGTATAAAGGGTAAGCGACGTTGTGTAGGTGTGGTTCGCCTTGGTGTGAAAGAACTCGGTATTTAGCTTTGTCTTGGAAAAGGTTAAGCGACGTTGTGAAGGCTTCTCGCCATAAGGAGATTGGTGTAGTGTTCTGAACTCTCGAGTAGGTGACTCGGGAGTGGAGTAGGGCAAGGAAGGTGTCCTTGTGGCGAACCACTATAAATACTCGCGTCGTGGTTTTGTGCTTCTTACTCTTATCTTTTCATTACATATCTTAATATGCTTGTTTATCAACATCCAACACACACAACCAAATAGATTGACATAAGTCGATCTAAATAGTTTAAAAGGAAGTTTTAATTGGTAAAACTATTCAACCCCCCTTCTAGTTTTCCACAGTATTTATAGGCCAGATCTGGGTTACGGTGTAACTAATATAAGAGTTACGCCGTAACCTTCTATTTCATCGTATTTTGCACTAGATCTGCTTTGATTCTGGCGTAACCTTATAAGTGGTTCTGTAGTCTTCAATAAACTTGGTTATGTTGTAGTTGAGGTAATAGTTACGGCGTAAGTATCGTTGGTGGAACCTCATTTGACCTAATATAGTTACGTCGTAGCCTTTGGGAAGAGTTCGCGTAACATACGATAAGTTGGTATTACGAGTCACGCAACAGTTACGGCGTAATGTGAGAGATGAGTTACACGTAACTTCTTCAAAGTAGCATCTTGTGATAAATCTTTAGATATTTCTCAAGTTCCGCGTCTCTTTAGCTCCAATGCTCGTAATTTACGAAAGTGGAAAACAATGGAAAACAAGAGTAAATCCATATAAATGATATAAATTACAAGCATTATTGGGGAAATTGACACTTAATATTCGGGACTATTTTATGTTATCAAATATTCCCCACTTGAACTCTACTTGCCCTCAGTAGACCTTATTAGAAAGATTTCTAAAAGATATCTCCCATACCACGGAAAATATAAGTTTACAAATCCCTTATGCTAGAATAAAACAAAGCCGAACACCTCACGAAGGGGCGAAACACTCAAATCTCTCAACTATTTTAAGTGTCAATTTCGGGTGATCACTCAATCATCTGATCATAGCATGTATTCTATCATAAGCTTGGCGGTTACACAAATCTCCACCACTAGATTTAAGAGCTAAACAATTCTCGAAGGCAAAATGGGTATACACGACAAAGGTTAAGGGGTGACTCGTCATTACTAACATGTCACGACGAAGTGGACAAAATCAATGATACATGACCAAATCCATGGCCAAGACCCCAAAGATTGCTCGCTGCATCACCTAGACACGCTTCATGACTAAAAGGTAGGATAAGACATGGGATATATAAATTGTGTAAAATAAAAAACAAGCAGGTAGTCTAAATCTATAACCAAGTCATCACCACTTACCGTCCGCCCAAAGTTCAAGCTTTGAAGTCAAGAAACCGGATCATGAAATATAAGGTAGATGTGTCATTAGAGGACGTCGTGATGGGCACACTACCTTTTCTCCAACTTCAATATTCAAATGCGACCGAGGTGGCCTCCTCGATACTAAATCTATAACGCTCATAATATAGTGCTTATAACATCGCACTTTACAATATCTAAATCATAACATTTTTTTTTAATTTTTTTTTCAACATAACAATAATAACTTAAATATAATATCCCCCACTTGAGATGAACAATGGGAATTCGGGGGTCTTCAATGATCTTCAGGAATGTTGTCAATGAAAGCGTGATTTCTGAACCTTTCCACTCGAACCTTGAACTTAGGCAAATGATGACTTCCCAATCACAAATAAAGACTACATGGTAGGCTAAGGTGTATAGGTGTATCGAAACAATATATCGAGTTAACAAAATGAAAGGAATGGATCAGATGGGAGCATCTAGGGGTATCTTGCACTAAAGGTGAGTGCAACAAAAGGGTTTCACATGGGGGTCGAGAAGTCGAGGTGACTAATCGATAGACACACAATGGTAGGTTGTTTCGGTGATAATCCTATAATATTGCCTTCTAAAACTAAAAACTCCAAATACATCGAGCTAACTCAACATACCTCGTCTATGGTCTCGAAATGATGCAAAGGCCAAGTTCTAAAGTTTACAAGCTACCAGCACACTCATAATTTGGTAGATTTGGGGTAAAATATTGGAAACGGATAAGGCTAATCTCACCATATAATATCAAGGGTTGTATGTGCTCGGATAAGGTCTAATATAGTTAGGTTAAGAAAAACATGTCAAAATTTTAAAAATGACATAATTTTTCAAAATAAACTAGAAAATGAGGGCAAAATAATGTTCAAGAGATAATTCTACTCCGTCCCCCACTTGAATTGTACAAAGTCCCTTTTGTACTAAGCATTAAATAAAGGTGAAGAGAAAAGTAGAATTAGGCGAGAACTTCCTGAAATTGCTCCAAAAGAAAGAGGCCCACGAAAAGAGGCGTGCCTTTGTATAAGCATCATGAGCAAACTTCAATCCACGAAATCACACTACCGACAAGCATAATTCTAAAAGAAAAAAAATGAAAATGAAAAACAAACCTAACTCACTTTCGTAGGAATCCGGTTGCATTTAGCATATCAACAAGCCTTTTAAACCACTTGGTGTCCCAGTGGACGAGTGAAATCTCGTGAGGTTTCTGAGAACACACCCACAAAGTTCATTTAAAATACTAATACAAGGTTATTGTGTTTTAAAATGAAAGAATTAAAGTAGAGGAAGGTTACATCGTAACTCTTATGAGGGAGTTCTGCCGTGGCAAAAAACGACATAAGGCCAAAGCGAGTGGTTCTGGCGTAACCACGGAGATGGTATCGCCGTAATGATTAATGCGTCAAAATTACTGCTGCTTGAGCGGTTGGTTATGGTGTAATCACATATATGAGTTCGTCGTAACTTTGATCGAATCGACAAATGCGTGAATAATTACTTCCTCGTTTCACGAAAAATGGTTAGAAAACACAAAACCCTACTGAAATGGAAATAAAACAAAGAAAGGGATAATTCGGGTTATCTCCCGAAGAGCACTTTTCTTTATTTACGAGTCTTTAAGTTAGACTCAGAGCCGCGGGGCTTCTAAGGGGGCCTTTGGACCTGGCCGACTTCCACCACTCGTTGGCACTCATTCATCCATTTGTCATACCCCTTTTTCCTCGTAGTGTTACGGATGCCATTTGTTCCAAATTCATGTGAAAGCCATTCATCACATGATTTTCCCCAGTCATCATCTTCAGCAATAAGACTACTAGTAATACTTATGCTAGATCTTGCACCGTTTATTGTATCAGTGAGATGATTGTACTTATCTTTGTAACTTGGTCCACTTATGGATTTTTGAGTTCCCAAATCTTATTTTGTACCAATCTTCTAATCTTTATTCAATATCATGTCTCTCCCTTGTGAGGTATATCCATTCATTTTCCTTTCTTTCACATTTTGAGGGCGAGTATCGGAGGCCATGTTGTCATGATTCGTTATCCTTGGTTAACATGGAGTTCTTTGAAATGTTTGTTTGGGCCGGAGTTTCCTTAATGCCTTGGACAATCTTTTCCTGTTTCTGCTTACAATGATCAACATTCTCTCTACTATCATTAGTAATAGGATTAAAGTGAAGAGCGAGATCTAGTGATTGAATTTTAACAACATCAACATTATTAGAAATTTCAACTTTTGGTTTTATATGCTCTTTCATACTAAAAGTTATTCGTTCATTTTCAGTTCCCAAAGAAATTTGCTTTTCAAAAACCTTAATTTGAGCCCTACAAGTGGCCAGAAAAGGTCTTCCAACAATTAATTTGTAAGCCTCTCGCTTCCCCATGTCAATAACCACAAAATCAGTTGGGAAAAAGAATTTTCCAATCTTTAAAAGCACATTATTCACAATTCCCCTTGGTACAGTTTTAGAGGAATCATCCATTTCTATCATGATAGTTGTTTCTTTTAAATTGGTAAGTTTTATTTTATCAAATAAAGTGGTAGAGATAAGGTTTACCCGGCCCTAAATCGACTAATGCGGGAATCTTAATGTTACCAATAGTGCATGGGAGAAAACTTTCACAGTATTCTTTGTTTCTCGGGAAGTTGGCTCGGCAGGACCTCGTCGTCTTCGATTTATCATCCTCTTTTAGGTAGTTAATCCGGAAAGATCATTAGTTATAGAAAGTGCCTTTGCTCTTTCTTTGCTTTATCTTCTTAAATATGGCTTTGCATTACTCGTTTCGAGGTTTTTAGCCAATTGGCAATGGCTTTAGCATTACTCGTTTCAAGGTTTTAGCCAATTGCCTAATTTGTGTTTCGAGGTTTTAATCAAAAATTTGACATCTTGGTTACGTTCTTGAACTTTGAAACTTTGGTTCATATTGGTATCCTCCTTCACTTTGACCATCCATTCCTTGAGTTTATTTCCTTTTTTGTAGATTCTTGATGTGCCTATGCATAATTTCTTCAAGGCTAGGTTTAGGAGGATTGTTGTTGATTCTTGTGTAGAATCACAGGATTTTCTCGATATCTAGGCCCGTTATTATTGTAGTAGTTGAAAGGATTCTCTTCCATATTTAACTTCTCTACCCTTTAACTTCCTCGTTGGAGGAACATTCTTTAGTAGGTGGAGTTCCATTTCGCTCTACTTGAATGGAATGCACATTTTCCTTGAGCTTCTTCATTTCTCTTACGAGGCTTTCTAATTTGTTGTTTATTCTTTGCAAGGCTTTCCATATCTCCATTCTTCTGCAGTTTCTTCCTCCATTGTGCCATTTGTGAGAGTGGTTTGCCATCTTTGAATAGTTTCCAAAGCCAAAATGGGTGTCATACCGAGAATCGGTCCACGAGAATCAATCATTTGTCTTTAGGAGATGTTCAGACCTTTGTAGAAGATGTTCACCATTTGTTGGCTGTTGAGGTCATGAGTCGGGCATTTGTATAATAGTTCATTGTACCTTTCCCAAGCTTGGTATAACGTTTCATCACCCTCTTGCTTGAAGTTATGGATTTCTTCTAATTGCTTGGCCTTCTTTGATGGAGGATAGTATCTCTGAATGAAACACTTTTTAAGGATAGGCCAAGTGTTGTGAGTTCAGTGGTGTCGATCAACCCATCTTTTAGCGACTCCGTAAGAGAAATACGGAATACTCGTAACATGATAGCGTCATGTGAGACTACGGGAATTTTGAATAGGTGACAATGTACTCGGCGTTGTCTATATGTTCATGGGCATCATCGGTGATGCTTCTAGAAGGGATTTGCGTAATTCCCTCATGAATTGAGGTTTGATTTGAATTGAGCATCTTCTGCGATAGCCGACCTAACAATCCTTGGTCCTTGTTCTTCCCTTGTTAATGCCAAATATTCTTCAAGAGTGAGGTAATCGATGTTAACAACTTCCATGGTACCTAAAACTTGAAATATGATCGTGAGAAAAGTTTAAAATTAAATGAAAGACTTAATATTAATCCTAATATAACTCCCGGCGTGGCGCCAAAAACTTGATGCATGTTTCTTGACGGTTTTAATATTTATAAAGTCTCGTTATACCTATGGTCTACCCTAATGCACTAGCAGGCGGTGTACCGGTCGTGTGTAGTGTAGTGTCGGTAAAGCCGAGGTCGTCCCAAGAGCTATGTGTGTTGGATTATTACTAAGTCTAGGTGTCACAGATTAATAAAGTTTTGGATAGGGATTTAATTAATTAAACTACTAAAAGCGAATAAAAGCGAGATAAATGGTAAAGGGAAAATCAATAGAGGAGAGTGGTGCTAACCTAGTTAATCCTCCTAGCTAGTAATGTCTCGTCTACTTACTTCCAATTACTTGGTGGGGTAAAAGTCGAGAGGATAACATTTGGTCAATTAAGCCTAACCTATCGGCAAAGATGCCACCACGGAGAAGTCGGTGTCCCTCATAAGTCCTGTTGTTCTGGTCCCTAATCCAAGTCATTAAGTACCGCTACATGCTAGATTTATAATAGTGAGTGCCCGGCCGTTAGGAACTTAGAAACTCACCCCTAATTCTTAAGTTCATCCAAGCGATAGGTGATCGGTTGGTCAAATCGCACAAGTAGAAAGGTCGTCGAGTTGGTAATATCTTATCCATCCCGTCTCGATCCACTCACCTAGGGTCGATTGGTCATATCTCCTAGGCAATTGGCCTCTACCGCCATTCAAAACTACCGAACCAAGGGTGGCTACCAATAAACTATGCATGCATACACTTAGAAATAATTATGCGAAGTAAAGTAAATGAAACAAAACAATTAAGGAATCATAACTAGGCGGCACCAAGAGGTGCTTAGCAGCTCATATTAATCATACAAACCAATTCAATATTCAAAGTACGAAATACATGAATTGAAAGTAAAGAAAATATAAAATGCTAATGCTTATCATAGGGAGTGATTTCTCCTTGGAGGCGACTCAGTATGCTCCTCTAGACACACCTTGAGCTTTTCCCACGTTCTCTGGTTGTGGTGTGTGGAATGGGATGATTAGAAATCTTTGAAATTAGTGGGGTATTTATAGGCGGATCGGGTTCTGGCGTAACTAATATAAGAGCTCTGCCGTAACCTTCATTTCATCGTATTTTGCACTAGATCTGCTTGTTCTGGCATAACCTTATAAGTGGTTATGCCGTAGTCTTCATTAAACTTGGTTACGCCGTAGTTGAGGTAATAGTTACGGCGTAAGTATCGGTGATGGAACCTCATTTGACCTAATATAGTTACGTCGTAGCCTTTGGGAAGAGTTCGCTATAACCTTCGATAAGTTGGTATTACGAGTCACGCAATAGTTATGGCATAATGTGAGAGATGAGTTCGCCGTAACTTCTTCAAAGTAACATCTTGTGATAAATCTTTAGATATTTCTCCGGTTCCGCGTCTCTTTAGCTCAATGCTCGTAATTTACGAAAGTGGAAAACAATGGAAAACAAGCGTAAATCCATATAAATGATATAAATTACAAGCATTATTGGGGGAAATTGACACTTAATATTCAGGACTATTTGATGTTATCAGTCCTCCTAAGTGTCTTAAATGAAAGGGTACTTAAATGTTCAAGGGCAATGAGTGATATAGCTAATGATTGCCTTTTATGGAAGAAATTGGAACTTTTATGAGTACCAATGAATAAACAAAGATGGCACTAAAAACTTGAGAGTGTCAAATGGAGCTAAATGGTCCTAGAGACCAGATAGCGACTTAAGATACTATTTTGGAAGATATCTTAAAGGTTATAGAAAATGGAAAAACTAGAATTTGACCCATTTTGAGGTAAGGATGACTAAGATCAATTTGCTAAAATTGAAAGATTTCTAAAGCTAGATGTATAATCATGTGAGGAATGATGTGTGAGCATAAGAGCGGAAGAGTAATGAGTTTTGGTGAAACGATAGATCTATAATTGCCTTGAGTGTGATCTAAGTGAGTTATGCGTGAGTATGAAACTTTTACTCAGCTTGATAAGGACTTAATTGGTCCTAAGGCACTGTCTTTAGCTTAGTGTGAAATGATCTAAAGAGATGGATTGAAGTATAAAGATTGCAATTGCATTTCTGTTTGCCTGGATCCCACGGTTCCCTAAGAGGAGGGATCCGTCTAGTACAAACTTAGGATCCGTCTTCCTGCTAAACAACACTTTTACAAAAAGTATGCAAGGGTTGCACAAAGCATCATATTTCCAAGCTAGTGTTTTCTAAGAGGTTCTAACACTAATATAGTGTAGATATCAAATGTTAAATGTTTTATTTCATGAAAGAAATTACATTACATTGATAGAGCATGAGTACTAAGGATTGACCCTAATGAAAAAAAACTAAGTTTCTTGAGCATTTTCGCTAGATGGATCATCAAATGGTTGATGAGTATTTGCTGATTCAGGGATGAAGAAAGTCTTCATGAGAGATGTGTTTAGAGGCTCCATCATCTTGTTCACAAGTACGTACAATAGACTTTGGAATTGAGGGTGGAAGTACATGATGTGATGATAAAGGCGTGTCAAGAACATTCCATAAGGGATTAGTTTGTTCTTGGAGCCTTGAAGATTTACAATTAAGCCTTCTTGAAGAAATAGGCGAGATTGTATGGTTGTTATGTTAGCAAACAATACATTATATGAGCACAACAAGCGGGAAGGATTTCTCGATTTCCCCAAGACTCAAACATTTTCACGTAGGATGAGTGCGTGAGACTTGTACTCATCTCGGATATCCGTGTATAGATAATGTTTGGATCCAGGTAATAAGGGTCGAGGTTTGCATAACATGCGAGTCAAGTCTTGAGGGAAGGTATGTGTGAACAATATGGACTATTTTCTTCCGCGATGGTTGAAGAGAGATCAAGAGACCAATCTTGGTGAAGGCACATTGTCCATGATTTGGAATTGGAGGATGTGATAAAGTTGCCCAAGGGTTAGAACAAACTTTTGGTTTTGATCCAAAACCAAAGAGATGAAGGCGATCCTCGTTACGAGCGAGTTCAACTTGACGAAGAATTCCAATACAAACCTTGGACATATTTTCTCGTTAATTTCGAGAGACATTCTAGTCCTATGGTTCGGAAGGAGGTATTGATACCTTCTTCGTATTGTAGAGGAGTGTCGACAATACGTCCTTCATGAAAGTGACGGGTTTCTAGATTATTGAACCCACGGACATGATTGTCAGGTGTGTTGGGTTCAAGATAGATGTTAGGGGTGTAGATGCAAGTGAGTGAAAAGTCGAACTCATATTCATGCGACATAACGCGACCTATAGAAGTGAAGAGTTAATGAGACATATTTAAGGCAAAACAATGATTACCTAACGTTTTTACTAGATATTTATTAACAATGATAATTAACTCACTTAATGTTTGACATTCTAGTGGAATATTTTAGGAAGAAAGCGATTTTTATTTTGCATGAAAAGCTGTTTTCGGAGGGATGGTTCTCACGGTTCCTTCAAGAGGATCCGCAAGCGTAACTTCTGGGATCCGTGGATGCAGTAGTGACGAAAGGGTTTGATAAAAACATAGGTTTTTGTATCTTATAGTTTTATACCAAGAAATATATATTAGCCAACATTCACTTTTAGCATGCATTATCGATTTCTAACGTATCTCAAGACCAAAAAATACGAAAAGATATAAGACAAAGGAAATGAAAAACATATTATAAAAATAAACTAGATAAACTAAAACATTAGTAATATTTCATTTCAATGCTAAGAACGATACAAAGGATTGGGTATATAACACTAATGTGAATTAACAACACAAAGTACATGTCTCCATAAGAAAACTTAATCATAGGGAACACGAGCGATGAGTGTTAAGGCGATGAGTCTGAAGCGATGTAAACCATGTTGATGAAGATCCTTCTTGGTTTTGGTTTGAAATGAAATGAGAAGAGAAGGAAGATGAAGTTTGAATGAGAGGTAAATTTTTGAAAGTGGGAGATTTGAAGAATGAGGATTTGGTGGAGTGGACGTCGAAGGGAAGATTTATGGGGAAGGAGGAATTTTTTAGATTTGTGTTTTGTTTTTTTATTATAAAAATATGATTTGGATTAAGTAAAATAAAATAATAATTTTATAAACCTAGACTTTAGACGAAAGAGCAACACATATGCAAGAAAAAGTTTCCCAACGAAGCTACGTGTAATATATGACTATGTGCAAAGGATAATCATATAAATTCCTATGTAAGCATACTTATTATTTAAGCTAATGTTATCTAGAGATAAGTGGGAGATCATACCTCTAATGCACTTAGGAATGTCTTTACAAATGACACAACAAATGTCACAAGACAACTCTAGTTCCTTCGTGTTTAAGATACCTTCTTAGGGAAGGTATTCTTGTTACCAAGCAATTCCTATGGCTTGATAGGTATAAGCTTTAACTAAGCAACATGACAAGGAAGGTTAGTGCAATAAAAAAAAAAGAAAAATGTTGTCATCTAATCAACATCCAAACAAGGTGTTTAAAAACATGGTGTTTGTTTTTGTAAAAGACCTTCTTTGTAGTTTTCAATTAAACATGGATCGTATCAAGTTGTTAAAGTACAATATACTCTAAGAAACTTGGTAGCGAAGCTCGATGCCAATTGTGGAAAACTAGAAGGGGGTTGAATAGTTTCTGATTAAAACTTGGTTTTAAACTATTTAGATCGACTTATGTCAATCTATTTAAACATGTGTGTTGGATGTTGATAGACAAGCATATATAAATATGTAATGAAAAGATAAGGACTAAGAAGCACAAAACCACAACGCGAGTATTTATAGTGGTTCGGCTACAAGGATACCTTCCTTGCCCTACTCCACTCCCGAGTCACCTACTCGAGAGTTCATAAACACTACACAACACCAACTTCTTATGGCGGAGAAGCCTTCTCAACGTTGCCTACTCTTTTCCGGTACTAGGCTAACCACCGGGTTCTTCCACAAGGTAGAACCAAACCTATCACAACGTCGCCTCTTCTATAGGTCCGGTATTAGGCTAAATACCGAGTTCCATTACAATGGAGGAACTACTACCCAACACTACAACAACAACTAACCCCAAAGGAGATCTACTCCTTATAACAACATCAACAAGGATATCAATATCCTTTGACCCAATACTAATCTAACTTGTACATCGAACACACCATATCGAATGTACACCTTAGGCACCTTTCACTAATGCCTTTGACTCGATCTTAAGGCACCCTTCACTAATGCCTTGTGACTTGACTTCTAGGAACCCTTCACTAATGCCTTTAGTCTTAACTTCTAAGCACCCTTCACTAGTGCTTTCAATACGGACGTTCGGCACCTTTCACTAATGTGTTCGTCTTGACCCTTTAGACATCTTTCACTTATGTCTTCGATACTACACTTCTAATGAGAAAGAAGAGAACTATTAACAATAGAACCTCGGTAGTCTTGATTATAACGAAGCATGGCAACTCATGGACTTGAGCTTCCTCGACTTCAAAAGGTGGTGATCTCGCCTTTAAGAGGAACCTAGAGAATCACACAAAAACAAAACTACATACATAGATCACTTGGATCTGAGGTTAGAGAGTTTATAACTCAAAGAAAATATATGTGAAAGGGTTGAGAAACAATGAAGAAATGGCTCACTATTTATAAAGGAAAACGACTACTATTTCACGGATCCTCACTGGGGATCCGTCGATCTTATCTTGGGGATCCGTGGGGCGCTCCACTTTTGCCCATGGGTTTTGGGTCATGGGTCATGGGTCATGGGTTATGGATCATGGGTATCCAGTAGATCTGATGTATCTATAAGATGCAATGCATCTAGTCCATGGGTCATGGGTTAAGACCATGGGTCATGGATAATATCCATATATGACTAAAGCATGATGTCATGCAATGGGTTGGGTCATGCTCCATGGGTATGGGTCATGGACTTTGGGTTATACCCAACTACATTCAATGTATTTGGTCAATGGGTCAAATACTTAAGTTTCTACCCAATTGTATTACCCATTATAATACATACTAGTTATGTATATATTTGCCCAATATGTAAACACTAGTTGTTGTACATATGTATTACTAACTCATAAAATCACTTATACTTGTTTTAGTATTTTATGTGAAAGCGTAAGTGTTAGTAAACTATTGGCTAAAACCAATTCGTATTTTATTTGTTTCGTTAAAATGATTTTCGTTTGTTATCGACAAAACATTGAAGATCGTTTGTAGAAAACTAGAAGGGGTTGAATAGTTTACCGATTAAAAACTTTGTTTTGAAACTTATAGAAAGATCAATTGATATTGATCTTAAGTATGTTAATGAAATATGCAAGCAATATGTAATAAGTAAATAAGGAAAGAAATGATCAAACCACAACAAGTTGTTTATAGTGGTTCGCCTACAAGGACTCTTTTTCCTTGCCTACTCCACTCCCGAGTCTCACACTCGAGAGTTTAACTTCACTAGTCAACAAGCTCCTTTCACCGTGGAGAAAACCTTTACACTTAAACACACTATTTCCGACACTAAGCTAGATGTCGAGTTCTTTCCAAGGGTACAACAACTCCCACACACAATGTATTTTGAGGACTAAAATACTAACCACTCACACTCACAAGATTATGATGGTTTGATACAACAATCAAGTATGAATCAACACTAGATCATACAACACTAAACAAACAAGACTTCCAACTTCTCGTTGAAGCTTGAATATGACTTGATCTTCTTTGCTACAAAGAGATCACTAATATGATATGTAACGAGTTAGAAAGGTTAGAGAGAAGATATGTATGAGTATGTTAGAAAGAGATGAGAAACTACTTGGCTTGGCATTGCTATTTATAGCCAAAATGGACGAGGCGTCCACGGACGGCGGACCCTTAAAGGGTTCCGCCCGTGTACCATTTTGTACCGCCGGTCTGACAGGTCAAGATATCAAATCTTGCTTAAAGTCAACTCAATCTAAGAGATTGTGCAAGATATGGAGAGTATAAATCTTCACAAAATATCTAATGGAATCTACAAATGATTCCCATGATGTAATACATGATGTCAAATGTTGTATTACTATTAATAGAAATATGCAAATGCTTAAGTAGTGTTTGGTTTTAGGAACCTAACACATTCTACAAACTACTATCATACATAATGATTAGAGTCATATCAAGATGTTACTAATCATAAATGTAAATGCTTGAATGATGAATATATTTGTTTAAGAAAGCTTGTTTTAATATCTAATAAACTTGACAAGCTTTAAGCTTTTATAAATTAAATTTACTTTTGTCGTTAACAAAACTTAGGCAAAGATCAAAAATATAAATAACGTTTAATGGCGATATTTGTATTAACAATCTCCCTTTTGTTGAGGACAAAATATAAATTTTATTTTATAAAAGAAACAAAGTTTGTACAAGAGTTATAAAAATATTAGTTTTAGAACTTGAAAAGGAAGTGATAATGTAAGTGTATGAAATTTGACTTTTATGAAAGTCAAAGAATTCACTAGTTGATGCATGATGTTGACTTTTGAGAAAGTCAAAGTGTGCGATTTGACCTTTTAAGAAAAGTCAAGTATTACCAATGAGGGTTCTGTTTGACTTTTAGAAAGTCAATTGTATGCGGTTGACTTTTTCGGAAAAGTCAAATATAAATAATTTCAAGTTCTATATTTTCTCCCCTTTTGTCTCAACAAAAGAAGAGGCTATCTTGAATGTAATGAGCCCGAGCTATTATCTCCCCCTTGTTCAAAGCTCCCCCTAAATTGGGTGCTTTAATGGGAAGATACATGGATTGTGAAAATAAAGCTACAAAAAAAATTGTTAGTAATAATGATCATTCACAAGCATTTCCAAACACTATGTAATGACACCAACAACATAATAAACAACATTCATTTGTTAAAATTTTTCATGAGTAAAGATCATGAAAAGAGAACACAATGATGTGTTTCTAGTACAAGAAAAAAAAAATTATCCTAAAACAAAAACAAATAAAAGACTATTCTAAAAACCATCCTAAAGAGATGGTGGATGGGAAAGAGCGTTGAGACGCTCAAGAATGTGGTTGAGGATGAACCTCATTTCCTCGTGGAAGTCATGGACCATAATCCGGGTCCGTTCCACGGTTTGACCCGTTGCTCACAAGTTGAGCAACCGTGCCTGGAGGGTAGAAAGTTTGCGGAGGTTGTGGTGGTGGAATGGTTGATGTGTTGGTGGTGTTGGGGATGTTTGGAGTGGTCATGATGGATGCAAGCAAAGCACTTTGCATTTGCATTGTCTCACTTAAGTGAGAATCCACCATGCCTTTGAATTGGTGGAGGTTGTGGAGTTCGGCTTGAATCTCCTCTCTAGTGGGATTGTCATCCCACATGCTCTCGGAATGTCCTCAATGTGAGGGACATTGATGATGGAAGTGGATGATCCCGTATAAAGGACCATGAATGTCCTTGTGAATGGGGTGGAAAAGGAGAGGTCTTGGCCCTAATGGGCGTTTGGGTCAATGGATGACCGAGGTGATTCATGAGCGATTAGCTCAATGGTGCCAAATGATGGCAATGGTGGTGGATGACTTGGCCTAGGAGGCAAGTCTTCCAAGTCCTCTAGGAAAGGATTTGGTGATGTTGGTGGAGTGAAAATAACTCCATGGGAGTGAGAGTGGGAGACCTTGGTGAAGGTGGTGATGGTGTTTTGGATGTTTGGATGGGTGCCGGTGGAGGTGAAGTAGGTGCTTTTGATGGTGGTGGAGTGGTGATCACAATGTGTGATGAAGTGGGTGTAGCCAAGGTAAGGTGTGTATCATCTCTAATGGGAGATGAGATTGTAAGTGGTGAGGAGTCGGATGATGAGCTAAGATGAGTAAGACAACAAGGCCTTACGCTAATTCTAGCGGTTTTCTTGCAAGGTTTTGGTGATGATTTAGTCATTTTTAACTTGGGTTTTGATTTGCTAGATAGTAATGAGAATAAGAAAGGTGTGAGGATGATCATGGTAAAGCCTTTCAATTTATAGAGGTGTAAAATGTTGAGAGATGTGTTTGATTTGATGTTGAACCATTGAAGAGATGAGGTTCCTCATGATTTGGAAGTGGGTTGAATGCTAGTCATGTCACCCAAGTCAATCCATTCAAAGAAGATGGAGTGAAGAAGAAAAGATATGCAATAAATGTGTTCTAGTGGTGGAATTTCCTAATATTGATTACCCACGGTTTGAAGGTACCAAAATTTTGGTTCCTTCCTTTATGCCAAAGGGCTCCTTGGGTGGATTTTTCAAATTTTGAATTTTGGTGGGAAATGGTTTCTTACATCCCTTAGTGAATAATACTAGTTCTAATAACGGTATAAACTAGTTAAGATTGATTTATGAGTGATGGAAGATAATTTGGAATTACGAAAGAGTCGAAATTGAGAAAATTACTGGAGGATCCACGGCACCAAAATCATACAGACGGAACCCAAAAGGGTGTGCGTCGGTCCTATCTGAGATATGGCGGTACCAAAATTCATAAAGGGCGGTACCAAAATAAGGGTGCCGTCGATCCGTCAAGTCTTGAAATTTGGACGAAAGTTTCCTAAAAGCGAATTTTCAAAATCGAAAATTTTCTCAAAACTGTTATACTAAACATTTCTAGTTAGGAAAAGTAAATAACACATATGTAAACATAGTGGAGCATAAATTAAGAGCAAGGCTTATTGATTTTCACAATATAGTGAAAATGGGTAAAATTGATAGCATACTTGTGCTATCCCCACATGAGATTGTTAGCATACACCATTGTTTCAAGTTATATTATCATCCTACATAATAAAAACAACTAAATAGTATCAAACATTAACGATAATGCATTGTTCCAAACACTCCTTAAAGTACCCTTATTTGTCCAACTTCTTGTAAATCTTGTTCATCATCCTACCAAGGCACTTGAACATTCCCTTAGTTTGCTTGAATTCTGCGATTCATTCTCAATTTCGGGAAGAGATGTGTAATACTCTTGAGGTGGAAGGCGAGAGCTTGGAAGACCATCCTCGGAGCTATTTGATGATGATGATGAAGGAGTTGGAGGTTTAGCTCTCTTGCCTTTAGTCTTAGCAACTCGAGCATCACTCAAGGCACAAAGATGTGAGGATGAGATCATATTGAAGGTGCATCCCTTTTGGGGTTGGTGGAATTGGGCGAAATTTCTATAGAGGCGGGTGAGAAGCATCCCGTATGGAAGACAACGGATCCTTGAGTTGGAATATCAATCATTCTCCTAGCTATGTAGTAGGCTAAGTTGAATGGTTGTCGGGTGGACAAGTTGTAAAGCATGTGGCAAAGACAAGCGTTTATGTGATCCCTATTCCTATGGTGCTAATGACGTTTGCTCTAAGTAACTCCTCCCATTTCTTAAATTAGTGCTTAAGTTCATTGAGCTCCATTCCATATGGATCTCGGTCTACCTCTTTTCCTTTCGGGTGACTCGGGTTGTATCCGTTTTGGGTTAAAAGGTGTTCACGGATGACATCCTTATCGGCTAAGCGGGTTATGTAGGGAGAGGCGGTCATTGATTGCATCAAGTGCGGTGGTGACCACTTATCCGTGTAGACACAAGTTCCTCGGTTGGGAATTCCTAGTACTCTAGCAAATTCACTTAAAGTGATGGTGAAGTCATTTTGATTGATTCTAAAGCTAAGACAAAACTCATCATCGACTTCATCACTAAAACCGGTCACACTAGCATAGAATTCTAATACGAACCTAGGACAAATTGGTTCATCAATGTCAAGAAGACAATCGAATTGAATGGCGGCTAGTTCTTCACGAAGATTGGTATGCTCAAGGAAGGATGAGTGGATGGTTCTACCCTCGTGGAAATACCTAGATTCTAGACCCCTAAATATTTCTACTTGTTCCTTGGTGAGTCCTTTGGTTTTGTGGTGTTTGGGAATGTAGTTAAGGGTGTCTTTGTGATCATAGAATCTTGCGGCTACCATGATTATTCCTAAGGATAAGAATTAACATGTTAAAAAGAAATTTTGATAAATTTTAACGTTTTTGATTCTAGTGTGTGCCTATATGAAAACAATTTGGAGTTGCGGTTATCTCGACTCATTTTATGCATAAAATGGTTTTAGTGGAGTGTTTGGCAAATACCATGAGATAACCCAAATGCTCCTAATTCAATGTTGCTATATTTGAATATACCCGGGAGTGCATATTAGTTATGCAATACCTTTAGTATTCAAGAGCATGCAAGTGATGAAAATTCTAACGTTTCTATTTGTATTAGCAATGAAAGAAAAAAAAAATGTTTTCCTACAAGTGAGAAGCTTTTCAAAACTTTTGACATGGGGTGTTTGGTTGTTTGAATAAGGCCTTATATTTATTATCTATCAATTAGTGGGAAACATGATTTTGTTTATGCAATATGATAATGTAGTACCTAATTTGAATGACTAGTTATGCAATTTGCCAATTGAATTCATATTTGGTATAAAAGCATACATAAAACCCCATGTAATGATTTGTGATAGTTTTGTGCATAAATAAGAATCCTAGACTCGAAATTAAGAGATGAAATGTAGTTAGGATACTTACAATGATGTTATCTTGATGATTAGTGAGTGGGAAGATGACAATAATGAGCTTGGTTTAAGTTTTACGTTTTGGTAAAGTGGGTTGTGAGGAAGAAGATGTTATGTATAAAATTTGTTTTGTACAGAGACACCACGGACCAGACGGTACCAAAATTTTGGTTCCGTCCGTGTTGTCGTTTGGTGCCGTGGCTACAGTAGCAGAAACAAGACAAAATTGTTTTGGTTTGACTATTCTAATGTTTTAGGCTATGTTTATTCTACATGCTTGGTTCCATTAACCCTAAACCAAGTCTAAGAAGATTAAAGGGTTCTCGTTTAAGAGGTTTAGTAAGGATGTCGGCAATGTTGTCTTCGGAGGATACTTTCTCGATTGAAATGTTTCCTTTTGAACATTGTCGCGAAGAAAGTGATGATGATTTCAATGTGCTTTATGCGAGCATGTTGAGCAGGATTCTTCTTGAGATCGATGGCTCCTTTGTTGTCATAAAGTATCACAATGTCGTTGAGATGAATTCCGTAGTCTCGAGCTTGCTTCATCCAAAGAGCTTGTTGACATGCTTTTCCGTAGAGGGCGTATTCCTTGATGGTAGAGATGGCTAAAGCCGTTTGCTTCTTTGCAAACCATGAGGTGAGACAATGTCCAACAAAAGTGCAAATACCACTTGTACTTTTCTATCGACATAATCACCGGCATGATCCGGTCGGCATACACTATGGTTTCTATACCCGTTCCTTTGGGATACCATAATCCTAAACATGTTGTTCCCTTAATATATCTAAAATCCTTTTAATGCTTCTAAGTGTGATGCCTTTGGGTTTTCTTGAAAGCGAGCACATAGACAAACACTAAACATAATGTCGGGTCTACTAGCCGTAAGATAGAGTAGGCTACCAATCATTCCTCTATATTTAGTGTTATCTACGGATTCACCTTCTTAGTCCTTGGTGAGTTTAGTGTCCGAAGACATGGGTGTTTTAGTTGGTTTGGAATCTTCAAGACCAAATTTCTTAAGCATGTCTTTTATATATTTAGATTGGTTAAAGAAAATACCATCTTCTAGTTGTTTAATTTGAAGTCCTAGAAAGAAGTTTAACTCACCCATCATACTCATTTCAAACTCGTCATGCATGATTTTAGAGAAATCATTACATAGTTCTTGACAAGTTGATCCGAATATAATGTCATCAACATATATTTGAACAATAATAATTTGCGATTCTTTTTTCTTAGTAAAAAGAGTATTATCTACTAATCCCATAGTATATTTGTTATCAATAAGAAAAGTCTTAAGACGGTCATACCAAGCTTTAGGTGCTTGTTTAAGGCCGTATAATGCTTTCTTGAGTTTGAAGACATGATGTGGTTTCTCAAAGTCGGTAAAACCGGGAGGTTGAGCAACATACACTTCTTCGTTAATAAACCCATTAAGAAAGGCACTTTTAACATCCATTTGAAATAATTTGAAATCATAAGCACATGCATAAGCAAGTAATATTCTAATAGATTCAAGTCTAGCTACCGGTGCATAAGTTTCATCATAGTCAATTCCTTCTTGTTGATTATAACCTTGTGCAACAAGCCTAGCTTTGTTTCTAGATACTATACCATTTTCGTCCATTTTGTTTGAAAGACCCATTTTGTTCCAATTATAGTTTGATCTTTAGGTTTTGGAACTAGCTTCCAAACATCATTTCTAACAATTGGTTTAATTCTTCTTGCATGGCCATTACCCATGATTCATCTTTTATTGCTTCATTTATGGTTTTGGTTCAATGGTGGATACAAAACAAAAATGATTACTTTGATTTTGAGCTTGTGATCTTAAGGTTCTTTGATTAAGTTTTCCTATGACCTTTTCTAATGGATGACTTTTAGATTCTTTTATGTTGATAATTTCCTTATTTAATGGTTCATCTTCCTTGTTATTATTAATTTGACTTTCAATTATTTGACTTTCAACTAAGTCATCATCTACCAAAGGTGATGTCTTAGAGGAGGTGGACTTTAAATCAAATGTTATGTTCAACGATTCCTCGACTATCATTGTTTCTTTATTTAGGACAATGTAAGCTTTACTAGTTTGAGAGTAACCAAGAAATACACCTTCATAAGACTTTGGGTCAAACTTGGTGAGATAATCCTTAGTGTTAAGAATAAAACATTTGCAACCAAAGACTTTAAAATATCCTAATGTTGGCTTTTTACCTTTATAAAGTTCATATGGTGTTTTGTTTAGGAAAGGACGTATTAGGACTCTATTTAAAATATATGTAGAAGTATCAACGGCATTACACCAAAACTTTTGAGGAATGTTTTGTTCATTAAGCATTGTTCTACTCATTTCTTGAATTGTTCTATTTTTACGTTCTACTACTCCATTAGATTGAGGTGTTAGTGGGCGGAAAAGTTATGTGTTATACCATTAGTATCACAAAAGTTTCCAAATTGAGTTTCGTTGTCAAATTCACGACCATGATCCGTTCGGATCGACACAATTTGACACCTAGAAGATTTTGAATTTTCTTGCTAAGTATTTCAAATTTATCAAAAGCTTCATTTTGGTTTTCAAAAATAATGTCCAAGTAAACCTTGAGTAATCATCTACTATGACCAAAGTGTATAAGTTGCCTCCATAGCTTCTTATAGCGGATGGTCCAAACAAATCCATATGTAATAATTCTAGACACTTAGATGTAGATATCATATTTTTAGATTTGTGACTACTATGTGTTTGTTTACCAATTTTGCAAGCGTCATAAAAGTGTTGGTCATATTTTAGTTTTGGCAAATTCTAACTAACTCTTTTGAAGATAGGTTTTGTATAAGTCTCATATTAGCATGACCTAAGCGTCTATGCCAAAGAGATGAGCTATCGTCTAATGTTGTTAGGCAAAGTTTGTCATTATATGTTTTATCTATTTTCATGACGTATATGTTATTTTCCTAACTCCTTTAGCTATGGTGATACCATCTTTTAGTATTTTACTACCATTTTCATCAAATAGTACTTTATACTTTTTATCACATAGTTGACTAATACTAAGTAGATTAAATCCTAACCTATCCACATGAGCAACATTTTCAATGGTTAGAGAGTTATGAGCAATCGTACCTTTGCCAATGATTTTGCTTTTGAGATTGCTACCGAAAGTGACATTACCTCCGTCATACTCTTGGTATGATGAGAAGAGACTTTGTTGCCCGTCATGTGTCGTGAGCATCCACTATCTTTTATCCATTCATCGGGTTCCAATCCAACTTTCAAACATACCTAAGAAGCGAATAACTCAAACATTTGGTCCCCAATATCTCATGGGTCCGTTTGGGTTAAACATACCATTATTTGATTCATGTATGGAAATGATGGATAAGGGTTCCATGGCATGTAATCTGGGTTTGATATGGTCTAGGAAAGTTTTGATTCCAACCGTTGTGTTGGTAGTTATGTTGAACGTTGTGGTTGCTTTTAGGAAAGGCGTTTGGCAAAAGAAGTTTTATGTCGTTGTTGAGTAGTTTTGATCTAAATTCATTTTAATAAGTCCTACTCGATATAATGGCTGGTTTTAGTTTAACATTATCATTGGTTTTCTTTGTTATTTTAACAAATTCGATGCGGTCCGTATTGCGAACATTACATTACTGTTTGAAGTACCATGATACCGTTTTGCACTGTGGACGGAACCCTTTTTGGTTCCGTCACGGTCCGTCTTGTCTGACATTTGATGAATGTTCGTCTTTTTATTTGTTTTGTTTTGACTCTTAGGTATTAAAACTTCATTAAACCCTAGCCCATTCATGTCTCCCGGTGTTTTATGGATTTTAACTATTTCATCGGCAATAGCGATGTTTTTGTTAAACCTTTTAAACTTAGAATTATTTTCTATTAAAACTTCTTGTGTGAGCTTTAGTTTTCTATTTCAAGATTTAGCTCTTGACATGATTTACAATCATTGTCATTTGCTTTTCCTTTTCAAGTCGTTTAGCTTTTTCTTTTAACTCATATACCTCATTTTCCAAAATTCCTTTTTAGTTTTTAGAAATTTATTTTTAGTTATGATTTTAGACTTAGCTCACACAATTGATTATATTGTTTTTGCAAGGTGTCATCATCTATGGAAGAATAAGAAGAATCGGAAAGTACCTCATTTGACTCATGTGCCATTAGGCGATCTCTTCCTTGCTTGATTCTTCATCGTCTTCACTATCACTCCAAGCACCGCTTACAAAAGCTCGTTGAGTTTTGCTCTTAGGTGGCTTGGGACATTCTCTATGAGATGACTTGCATCACCACATCTAAAACACTTTCTTTCACCTTTGATCTTCTTATCATCCCGATCTTTTCGAATGGCTTCTTTTCTTCTCGAGGTTGTCTTACAAACTTTCCTCTTCTTCTAAAGAACTTCTTGAAATCTCTAACGGCCATGGCATACTCCTCATCTTCACTATCGGAACAAGATTCACCATCATCGCTTGATTCCGCCTTTGCTTTAAAGCAACGGTTTGATCTTCTCCTTTCTTCCTTTGATGATCTCGAATCTTTCTCCATTACCATTTCGTGAACTTTGAGGTTGCCAATTAGCTCGTCTAGTGACATTATTGAGAGATCTTTTGATTCTTCAATAGCGGTCACTTTAGCTCTCCATTTGGGATGGAGTGCTCTAAGAAATTTCGACAAAGTTCTTACTACGAAAAGATTCGTCAAGTGCTTTAAGTGATGTAATGATAGTGTTAAAGCGAGCAAAGCCACAATCAATGGTTTCATCTTGAGAATAACAAATTGTTCATATTGTTGAACAAGAAGATCAATTTTGTTATCCTTGACTTGTGAATTACCTTGATGTGTAACAATTAAAGATTCCCAAATATCTTTAGCGGTTTCACACATAAAAATTCTTTCATATTCTTTTCTAGGTAAAGCATTATAAAGCATCATTTTAGCTTCATTATTCTTAGCAACTAATTTCTTTTGTTCATCAACGGAAATATCTTTTGTTGTAGAACTAAAATCTCCTTTAACAATAATAAACCAAAGATCTATATCTTTTGATTTTACATATGTTTCAAAGCGGTTTTCCAATAGATAAATCCATTGGTTTCAAAGAGTGGTGGTCTTTGCATAGATTGCCCTTCTTTAAAGTTTTCGAATCCATGGATCGTTTCAAGTTTATAAAATACAAGTTATTTTAGAAATTCTTGAGCAACGAGGCTCTGGTACCAATTGTAGAAAACTAGAAGGGGTTGAATAGTTTACCGATTAAAACTTTGTTTTGAAACTTATAGAAAGATCAATTGATATTGATCTTAAGTATGTTAATGAAATATGCAAGCAATATGTAATAAGTAAATAAGGAAAGAAATGATCAAACCACAACAAGTTGTTTATAGTGGTTCGACCTACAAGGACTCTTTTTCCTTGCCCTACTCCACTCCCGAGTCTCACACTCGAGAGTTTAACTTCACTAGTCAACAAGCTCCTTTCACCGTGGAGAAAACCTTTACACTTAACTTACACTATTTCCGACACTAAGCTAGATGTCGAGTTCTTTCCAAGGTACAACAACTCCCACACACAATGTATTTTGAGGACTAAAATACTAACCACTCACACTCACAAGATTATGATGGTTTGATACAACAATCAAGTATGAATCAACACTAGATCATACAACACTAAACAAACAAGACTTCCAACTTCTCGTTGAAGCTTGAATATGACTTGATCTTCTTTGCTACAAAAGAGATCACTAATATGATATGTAACTGAGTTAGAAAGGTTAGAGAGAAGATATGTATGAGAGTATGTTAGAAAGAGATGAGAAACTACTTGGCTTGGCATTGCTATTTATAGCCAAAATGGACAGGAGCGTCCACGGACGGCGGACCCCTTAAAAGGGTTCCGCCCGTGTACCATTTTGGTACCGCCGGTCTGACAGTCAAGATATCAAATCTTGCTTAAAGTCAACTCAATCTAAGAGAGATTGTGCAAGATATGGAGAGTATAAATCTTCACAAAATATCTAATGGAATCTACAAATGATTCCCATGATGTAATACATGATGTCAAATGTTGTATTACTATTAATAGAAATATGCAAATGCTTAAGTAGTGTTTGGTTTTAGGAACCTAACACATTCTACAAACTACTATCATACATAATGATTAGAGTCATATCAAGATGTTACTAATCATAAATGTAAATGCTTGAATGATGAATATATTTGTTTAAGAAAGCTTGTTTTAATATCTAATAAACTTGACAAGCTTTAAGCTTTTATAAATTAAATTTACTTTTGTCGTTAACAAAACTTAGGCAAAGATCAAAAATATAAATAACGTTTAATGGCGATATTTGTATTAACACTAATTACAGGTTAACTGACTTATGAATTTGTTTGATTTTTTGTTAATCGACGGTGAATTTGTTTGATTTTTCCGTGATCGACGGTGATTTTTGTATTTATACGTTGATTTAGAAGGTTAAACAAAAGTTTTACGGTGATTTAGAAGGTTAATAGGAAGCTTTTCCTATGATTTAGAAGGATTCCGGTTAACCGGAAGTTTTGTTTGGAGAGAGAATTGTGGAAGACGGGAATGAGATATTTTTCTGATTTTATTAAAAGAATTAGAATGACCACTTTACCCCTTCTTTTATGATTGCTGTTTTGATCTTTGTCGATGGATGAAAGCGGAATGGAGGGCTACGATTCTCTCCCTTGTTCTTTAAATATTTGTTGTTTGTGGGGATCTCACCTTTATACATCTTAATCTTAACTATCTAATCTAAAAATAAAATTGGTCAAAGGGAATGTTGAAAGTTAATAACCAATGTTGAAACTCAATAACCATGCATGCCATACGTCAATAATCAATGCATGCAAGCTAATGGAGAAAAGTTGAATCGGAAGATATTCACTATTAATTTCACAAGTTAATACACGCCTAAATCAAATTGAAAGGTATTCACTCTTAATGGTCAATTGTATTAAATGTTTATTTTCGTCTTGTAATAATAAAACACAAAATATACCCCTAAAATATCACACAAGAAGTAACTCTTGGAAAAGTATCACATTAAAAAAACCACAACTATACTTAACGTTAAACAATTAAAATGACAATACCACATATCATTAATTGTTTGCCGCTAGGAACAAATTCTTTGCCCAATCGTGAGTATTCAGCCTATCAAACAAAATGGTAAAAGTTCCAAAAAACAAAATGGTAAAAGTGGTCCACGTGGTTTACTTACGTTTACAAATATAATCTTGAAAAAGTTGCAAAAATGTCCCTCTTGTTTATATAAACAATCCATGAGTTAAATCTAGAGATTGTATGTGTAACAAAATTACATAAATATCTATCCGGTTTTAGATGCGTTGCAAAATAAGTCCATAAATGTGAAAAAAATAAAAAAATAAAAATCCCTCTCGCTATTTGCGATTCTGTAAGCGATCCCTAGGTTAAATTTAAGAAATGTTTGTGTAACGAACACTTGCGATTATATACACAATCCTAGGTTAAATCTAGGGTATGTTTGTGTGATGAAAAATTACATAAATAGTCCTTGTAGCTATCTACCAATTTAAGAAACGATTATTAAGTTAAATATAAGGAATGTTTGTGTAACTAAATTCTTTTACGTAAAAACACCGTGTCCTCAAATGTAAATACGGGTAAAATAGTCCTCGTTAAATTTATAGTTTTCAATATGAAGATGTACTCTAAACATTTTATATTTTTATATGTTCTCATTTTCATTCCAACCTAGTATGTTGTTTCTAAAGAGAAAAGTGTAGCAATAGGTACAAATGGTATTCTTTTTGTCTAAAATCGGTTCGTAAATGGTAAGCGAATGGTGGCCAAAGACGAAAGTTTATAAGATAACTAAATATGATGGTCAATTATATATTACATCAACTATTGATACCAAAAAACATACTCCATAGTATTTTGATGATTTATCTTAAGTTCTAACAGATAATTAAAACATAAAATTATACAACATTAACAATTTTTGTTGGAAGAGAATTACAAGACCCCAAATATATAACGAGTTATATACTTTGAGGCCACTTAAAAATTTTAAGGCCCGTGCTGTAGCACAATTCATACCCCTCGTGATACGGGTCTATCTAAAATCTTCCTTTAATATTAATTTACAAGCAATTCATCGCTTATTATTACTCAACTTTAATTTTTATGAAATGGTAATATCTCACTCATTATTATATATATATATATATATATATATATATATATATATATATATATATATATATATATATATATATATATATATATATATATAGAGTTAGGATCAAATAAGAAGATTACTTAAAATAAGAAGGAATAAGAAGAACTATACCCAAATCCGAGATGCACCGACCTAAATTAGATGCATCCCTATAATCTTAGATGCATTATAACGCACCATAGTGTGTTTTCTAGCTTTAATCGATGCATGTACGTATATTAGAAGCATCTCATGATTTCTCTAATTTTTGTTCCTCTACGCGTGCGAAATCATGAAAATCAATTTGCACCATCTACACATCAAATTAACTTTCGAAACTCAAGATGTTGCATCTATATGAATAGAAATGCATCTAATGCAAGTCTTTGCATCTCAAAAGCGTGGTTTTGGTCACTTATCATCACTTCTTATTTTAATTTACTTCTCACTAGATCCCTACTCTCTCTCTCTCTATATATATATATATATATATATATATATATATATATATATATATATATATATATATATATATATATATATATATATATATATATATATATAGTGTTCACCATGAACATAAATCTATATATATATATATATATATATATATATATATATATATATATATGTCTATTACGTGTCGGTTGCTAATAAAATACAACTACCAATTGGGTGAGAATGAAGCCCACTATGCGAGTATTTTTGGCCGTCTTTCTTTTGGCCGTTGATGTACACATGTACCGATATACATTCATCTTTACATTCCGAAGTTACTATCATCACTCATCGCCTCTCGTGCTACACACACATAATCTAGATCCGAACCCATAAAGTTTTAATCAACATGGTTTGCAACCGCATGTAATCGTAGGTGTTGTCGAACACGTTACTATCAAATGATCCGTTACGAAATTGGGGTTTTGATTTGGTATTGGGTTAGTTGTGACAAGAAGTTCTTTGGAAGGTGGTATTGATTGTTGTTTATGAAAGAGAGGTTAAAACCCCAATTTTCGGGTTTTGTTGTGGAAGGTGTCATTGGTATGTTTGTGGTAATTTTTATCTTGATTATGTATATATGGTTTAAATATTCATATCCATTTTAGTAATTTTGAAAAAAATCTCTTATAGTGAAACGAGCAACAATAGTTGTTTGGTATTTGTGTTAGACACGGAATCTTTGAAAGTTATTGTCATTTGTCTGATTTGGATAACCGATCGAGTTGTTTTAGTGTACATATATATTGGAGAAGCTAACAATGATAAGTCGAGAGTGTTACGCATGGTTTTGATGAAGATGAGACTATCCAGATCTTGGCGGGCGACCTATTATGGTCGCACCATATGAGACGCGTTATTGTCATCTATTGTTAGCCATGGATATGTGCAAAGACCTCACTGTGATCTGTTTGTTATGTTTACGACATCCTTTGTCGATTACGGGCTTATAGGCGTGAAATCTATTAAGGTTTCGATAACCGTGTATATATATGATAGTTTTCAACATTGTATATGTTGTGTTATATTACAACCGACAACATTTTTGTCGACTTGAGATTGGGATACACAGACAATGATGAGTGTAGGGGTGGGAGGACTAGATGAGGTCGTTTGAATCTTGGCGTGGCAACTTACTAAAGTTGCGTGACCATGGTAGACGTTCTCTTTCCGCATCATCTTTTCGTTCCACTGGTGGGTATGTATGATGAGAATGGGTGCAATATTGATTATGAGAAGTTGTGATAATCTTTGCCGATTTTAATATAGTAGTGATTGTCCGCAACTTGGCATGGCAAATCACTAGATTTGAAGTCGTTCATTTGCTTATACTTTTTCGATCCCATACTGTCGAGCCTCATAAACACTTTTGTCGATTTTGAAATCACAGAACATTATAAGCGTATATTCTTTCATATTATGCGTTCTCTTGGCGATTTTGGGGTCTCTGATGGGCCCTAGCCTGTGTCAATTTTTATATTAACTCTCTTAGAATCACGATTCTGGGTTTGAATGGTATATATTGTTTTGTCCAATGGCATGATTGGCATTTCGAGTTGTTGCTTTTGGTTATTGCATCTTGATTATATTTGGCATTTTAGCTTTTTGTTTAGTTGTTTTGTGAGCTATAGTAATGGGCTATGATGATTAATCAATGTCCTTTGATTCAAATGATATCGGTCGTTGGAGGTATGAACCGTAACTTGGCGTGGCAATGATCGGACAACGTGATAGCATACTTGTTGTTGTGCAACCGCGTTCCTTTGCATCCATGGCGGAACAATGATCTTTTGGCCATTCTCCATTTACAAATCTAAGCCCAACGATTCTTGTATCGCTTTGTGGTTTCTATGTTTTAGATTAAAATAGGAAAATTACTCGATGGTCATGTGTGACCAACACAATGCTTATGAACATATATGATATATCACTACTCTTGATACAGAGGGTGGCTTAAACTTTTATATTGAGACCTTTTACAAACATTGTTTTTCGAGTTAAATACATAAATAGCCAATTGTGATTTGTTGGATTTTCACTTTCGATCCATCGAATCTTTTTATGGTGATTCGGTCATTGTGCTTTCTTGTTAGTACGGATCGGTCCAAACCGTATGAAATGACCAAAAAGCCCTTGTCACCTGCTTCTTTTCAAGCGAGTTATTTACATAAATGTTCCTTTGTGGTTTCAAATGACAATTAAGTAACAGTAGTTAGTCCTTTATACTAGCGGTCGTTAGTAAATATCCAAAATTTGGTTTTCTTACGTTTTCGTCCATTTTATACCTTATCGTTCGTTTTACATGGTTTCTTCCGTTTTACTCATTTTCGTCCGTTTTTACACGCTTTCATCCGTTTTACGTTTCCGTTTTACGCTTTCATCCGTTTTACACATTTCGTCCGTTTTTACATGTATTCGCCTGTTTTACGTTTTAAATGTTTTTACATGTTTCGTTTGTTTTACCGTTTTAAATCCGTTTTGCGTTTTATACGTTTTCATTCGTTTACGCAAGTTTTCGTCCGTTTTACACGTTTTGTCCGTTTTACACTTTTTCGTCTACTTTTACACTTTTCGTCCGTTTTGCACATTTAAATCCGTTTTACGTTCTCGTCCGTGTTTACGTCTTCATCTGCTTTTACATCTTATCGTCCGTTTTTAAATTTTCTTCTTTTTACTTTCGTTTCATCCGTTTACACGATTTAATGCTTTTTACGATTTAGTCCATTTTACCACTTTTCACCTATTTTACGTTTTTATCCGTTTTACATGTTTCATATGTTTTACGTTTAAATGCATTTTGCACGTTTCGTCCATTTTACACGTTTTCATTCGTTTTGCAAGTTTTGTCCGTTTTACACGTTTCCTCTAATTTTACGCTTTTTCGTTCGTTTTGCACGTTTTCTTCTATTTTAGCATGTTTTGTCCATTTTACGTTTTGTCGTTTTACCCATTTTGTCCGTTTTACAAGTTTTTGTTCGTTTCTTCTATTTTGCGTTTTAGTCCATTTTGCATGTTTTTGTCGATTTTATACATTTTATATGAAAGAAAATGTGTAAATACGACAAATACATGTAAAACAGTGGCGTGTAAAATGGACTAAAACGTAAAAACATATAAAATGGATGAAACGTGTAAAATGGACTAAAACTGTAAAACAGACGGCGTGTAAAACAGAAACGGATGGCGTGTAAAAATAAAAATGTGCATTCGGTTTGGGTGGGTTTTGGCTAAAACCAAAGCCGAACCACAATGTTCGGTTTTAGAACCCCAAATGAGCGAAATAGTGTAAAATAAACGTGTGAAAACGTGCAAAAATGAGCAAATAGTGTAAGCGAGGCAAACGTGTAAAATGAATGGCGTGTAAAACAGATAAAACTGTAAAGCGAATGAAAACGTTTTAAACGGATGAAAACATGCAAGCGGACGGCGTAAAACAGATTTAAAACATGTAAAACGGACGGCGTGAAAACATGTAAAGCGGACGGCATGTAAAACGGACGGCGTGTAAAAACATATGAAACGGTAATAATAGCGAAAATGTGTAAAACGGACGAAACGTAAAACGGACGAAAACTTGCAAAATGAATGAAAACGTATAAAATGGACCAAAGCGTGCAAAAGCGGACGGCGTGTAAATACAAACGAAACATGTAAAACGGACAACGTAAAACAAATGAAAACATGTAAAACGGACGGCGATGTAAAACGGCCGGCGTGTAAAAGCGGACGAAAACGAAAACGAAAGCGTGTAAAACGATAAGGTGTAAAATGGACGAAACGTAAGAAAACCAAATTTTGGGATATTTACTAACGACTATTAGTATAAAGGACTAACGGCCATTACTTAATTGTCATTTGAAAACCACATTGCCCATTTATGTAAATAACTCGTTTGAAAAAGAAGGTGACAAGGGCTTTTTGGTCATTTCATACGGATTGGACCGGATCCGTAATAACAAGAAACCACAATGACTGAATCGATAAAAAGGTTCGATGGTGAAAGTGAAAAATCCAACAAACCACAAAGACCATTTGTGTAATTAACTCTTGTGTTTCCTTATACAACACAATTATATGCAACAGTTTCGTATTGAGCTTCAAGTGTAAGGTTTTGTTCATTTTTTTCGTGTGGGTATGGTTGTAAGCTTCCGGTACTTCATCTTCTTTTTCATATGAGCCGCAAGTAAACTTATACTAATATGTTGATGGTTACTATTGTATTTAGGTGTGAATGAAGGAGTAGAAGCGAGGCATGAATGAAAGAGCAAGACTTCTCTATGTCTAGGTAAATTAAGTTATTTGTATTTATATAATTGACGAGGAAGCACTCCAATGTACACCGTACATAGATTCCGTGAATGTGTAGTCTGGAACATGATTGTCACTTACTTTAAACATACTTTCTTAAACTATGGTCTTTTTCAATTGTTTAAGCTGTTATACGATTACATGATCAGGTAACATGTAAAAGACGTTGTACTTTAGGTGCCAGAGGCTTTCTAGGATGGAAAGCAAGACACGATTTGCTAAAACAATACATGGAGTTTAAGGAGCTCGTGGTAAATGACAAAAGGATACAAAAGAAGCGGTATGAGGGTCAGTTTATTAATGTTTAAATTCAATATAATTACGAATATAAAGTCGCTGAAAATGTTTGTAAGATATTAGTTTTCACAAACACATAATCAAGCACATATAAGGTTCGAATGAGATAGATTATAGAGAGAGAAAGTGGAAGATGGGAGCCTTTCTAGAGAGAGAAAGTAAACAAAAGAAAGAAGGTTAGATTGAGTGAAAGGTCCAACCCTCTACCTTGGGAGGTAGAGGGTATTTATAGTTACATACTAAACGTCCTCCTTCGGACTTGAGATTGGTTACTAAACTTGATTTCAATTTCATGTCGAGGCTGTCAGCAGATCCAACAAATTTAACAAGACCCACTCAATTCACTATAAAATGTGGTACTTTAACTCACAAAACTACTGTTTGAGTTATCACCATTGCCTTTAAATTGTTCACTCTCATCTTTAGATCCACTGAAATGGTACATCTCACATTATTATTATTTATCATTCTACTATGGGATAATTGATTGTAAATGTATCTAAGTTGTCACTTTTTACTATGTTGCCTAACATTCTTTATTCTTCTTATATACTAAAAAGCGTACAAGGTTATTGTAGCAAACCAAGCATACAAGGTTACTGTAGCAAACCAAACATTAAATGCAAAGTTTCCCAAGTTGGCAAAAACAGTCCCTGAGGTTTAAGTGTCGTTGCAAAGTAAGTCCAAACATTAAATGCAAAGTTTCACAGCATGGCAAAAACAGTCCCTGAGGTTTAAGTGACGATGCAAAGTAAGTCCTGTATCATTAATTGCTATCTATAGCAACTTGGCAAAATTAGTCCCTAAGGTTTAAGTGTCGTTACAAAGTAAGTCCTTTGAAGCCCATCCCGCTGCATCACGCGGGTTTCCATACTCGTTTTTTCCTATTAAATGAACATAACTTGCTAATTATCTTATTGTGTGTACTAAATGGCTTGATTAAGTAAAAATGATGACGTGACAAAATTAATCAACTTTTACTTAACACACAAAAGGATAATTAGCAAGTTTTGCACATTTAATAGGAAAAACTGACAACTTGAATACATTTACAAACAATTAACCCTTGAAAGAATGCAAGACGCTACAAAATATTTTCTTGCATGGGAATCCCATATCCGTATCTGTGGATCAGTTCCAACATGTAAAAGCTCCCAAATATTCAGTTGTATAACCAAATTGGCGCCATGTTTGCGTATGTGATGTAAAACGTAATTAGAGATGGGTAGATGGCTGTGTTGTTCGCGTTCCCGTATTTTATGGTAAGGACCCAAGAATACGTTTGAAAATCAAGAGTTTGGGTAACACTCAAACAAACCATTTAAGTATGTATTTTACTATGTGAGATCATACGAAAGTGTGTAGAGAGAATTCGAGTGAATCGATATCATTGGTTTGTTCATCCGTGGTGAAGACAAGAAAGACATAAAGTGTGCTTTCCTTGGTTTGTACTAGGTCGTAGCCTCCTCCTCTATTCTTGACAATGTGTCTCGCATTGTCATATGTCATAGAGTATGTCTTGACCGTTAGCAAAGTTGGGAGAGAGTTGTTCCATGTGTGTCTGGCACATGCCTGAGATCCTCACGCTAGGTGTAGCCTGAGAATGTAACCGTGCTTTCTAACGGGCTTGACTTTGGCGTATAATTATTTTTCTTGCACCATTAATATTGATATGCTATCAAAAAACTTAGATAGGACCCGCTCCCATCTCATTTCTCATCATATTTCCAAAAAACGAGACTCGCAATCACTTCATCATTTCTTCTCACACATTATGACAAACCAATAATGTAAAATGGTGTAAGATGAATAGCATATACTTTCAGATGGAAGTGTTTAAAGAGTTGGAAGATCGAAGGAAAAATAAATTCATCAAGCAAATAGAAACGTGATGATCAATTCCGAAGGAAAAAGAATTTCGTCAAGCAAATTGAAACTACTTGTATATATTTAAGCATGTGACCACCAACCTTCGGTCATGTTTTCGGATAACATCTCTGGAGGTTTCTACAGGTGAACCACCCCTACCACATTTCAGCACTCAGAACTTTTAAACTCAACTAATCTGACATAAACAGGTCCATATTAGGGGAAATAAAATGTAATAAAGAAACTCAATTTGGATACCGGACCCCATAACTGAATTGTCTTAGCTCCAACATAAATTAGTTGTTTGTAAATGTATCCAAGTTGTCACTTTTTCCTATTGAATGCGCAGAAGATAAGTAAAAGTGATTAATCGTGTCACATCATTACTTTTACTTAATCAAGTCATTTAGCACGCACAATAGGATAATTAGCAACATCTGCATATTTAATAGGAAAAAACAAAGAATGTTAAGCAACATAGTAAAAAATGACAATTTTGACACATTTACAATCAATTATCCCTTCTACTATTATTAAACTATTTAATCTTAGTGTTATGGTTTTGCAACATTTATGTATATTATTAGGGTTATTTCCACATATACTCAACTGAGTTTGGTTTAATAAACATAAAAGAAACCAAAAATCAAATGAATCAAATTTGTAAAAATTATGGCACAAAATTATTTTAGCTCAATCGCAACGCGTGAGAAACTAAAACTTTGTAAATGTAAATTTTAATTAACTAAAGTAAATATGACCAGAACATAATTAAAATTAACTAAAATTTACAAGCATCAAGTCGCAAAATACATATATAGATTTTGGCAAATGACACGTGAGACGTCCGTTGCATATGTCTTGTAAGAAGTCCTTTTAAAAAAATCGACTCTGCTGGGGATCAAACCCAGAATCTCTGGATGATTCGGGTGAGTTTTCAGTTAAATCGGTGCATAATCTTATTGATGATTCTTTATTACCTATGGAGGATGTGCCTACTAGATGGGTTAAACTTATTCCGATAAAAATAAACATTTTTGCTTGGAGAGTGTTCTTGGATAAACTTCCTACCCGGTTGAATATTTCTCTAAGAGGTGTGGAAATCCCATCTATTCTTTGCCCTATATGTAATGCTTCGGTAGAATCCTCTTCTCATCTTCTCTTCACGTGTCCCTTTGCTCGTCAAGTGAGAAGTAAGGTGTTGCGTTGGTGGGAGCTCGATGACCATGATTTTTGTTCTTATGAAGAGTGGCTTCTTTGGTTTAAAAGCATTCGTATGTCTTCGAGTTTGAAAGCTATGTATGAAGGTGTTTGCTACGTGATGTGGTGGGCTATATGGAGATTTAGAAACCGTCTCCTTTTTGATAAGAGTCTTCCTCGTAAGGATCTCCTTTTTGATGATATAGTTCAAAGGACTTTTACTTGGTGTTTTAATCGTTGTAGTTCTTCATTTAATTGGGTTACTTGGATGCAAAATCCTAACCTTATTTGTTTGTAATTCTTACAGGCTCGCTTTTAGGTTTTTCTAATATAATATGCCGCTCAAAAAAAAAAAAAAAAAAAAAACCGAAATCTCCTGTTTCGAGACCAACGCCTTATCCATTTGGCCACGTAGTCCTTTTGTGTCAATATTAGGTTAGTATGATATTTGACTAAGAATAGATCAATTTTAGATAACTACTCCTCGTACCAATCTTACAAAGTACAAACATAAGATAAAGTATTTTTCACTTATTCATTTCCACCGTGTGTAATATGATGGACTTTTTACATAATTAGTACTTACGATATCAGCTCATGTAAAGGTGTTCATACATGTAACTTGTGTATGTGTAAGTCGTATATGTAACTTGTGTACAATCATCAAACAATAATGCTGTAAAAGGCATATTTACATGAAAGATGCGCATAGAACTTACGTATAGTTCAAACATGTGAGAGTGAATATGTTACTTTAGAAGAAATACAGCGAAAAACAATGGTGACCAAATAATGGAGATATGTACTAAGGTATATATAGACTTTGAGGTCGGTTATAATCTCTAGTGCCTCGTGTCACTTTTGAGTGATTGGCGGCAATCAATATTCGCCGCCCTAGATGTGTTCCAACATTATTTTGATGTGGCAGTGGCTACGTTTTTCCGAGGGTGTATTTTTTTTTATTGGAGTATTATGCTATAGATTTGCAATAATGGTGAATCGGTAGTCGGACGGTCGACTCCTTTGTAGCTTGTAATCGGTTTAGGTGAGATTAATTGGATTAACATTTTTGGCAAGTTTTTGGTATTTTTGACGAGGTTTGGGTATTCCTAGCAATATTTTCTTTAAAAAACATCTTGTAATAGATATAAACAGTCACTATTTGCAAGTTTGACCATCGTTAATAGTCATTGACCGCCATTGATCACGGTTGACCGATTTACACAGATCGAAAATGTTGATTGCCCAGTAGCACCTAGAGGCAACTAATCGGTCTTGTAGACTTTTTTTTGCAACATTGCTATTAAGAGAATGTGGCGCAACCACTACTTTTTCCTTTCTCAATCTTTGTCTACGGATGTTGCGGGTATGGACAAGAACAATTTTTTGGAACAACTTAGATCAATAATAAAATTTGTTCGACATTTGTTGTCCATACGTTTGATTTTCGTTAGGGCGTTGATCCGCTCTTTAATCTCTGCCCTATCGTTGTCTTCGGTTCATTAGTTGCTATGTCTTTTATTTATCAACTCGAAATTAAACTATTTTAAAGTGGTTTGTTTGTAAGGTATTGGATCTATTAGAAATTGTGAAAGTTTAAAAAGTTCAAAAAGTCACTCATCATTTTACGCATGTCTCTCCAACCTATTTTATTCAAACAATTCGTCCAGGGGTAAAATGGTAATATGATCCGTTTTTCTTTTTTCACCTCAAACGTTTAACGCATATAACTCACAAACAACTAACTTTTAGGAAAAACATATTTCATTACAATTTTAAAAATTTAATTCTATATAATTTGGTATAAATCTTGTTAATTATTTCGAAACTTTTTTTTTTTGCATATTCATTGAGTCTTGATTTTATTGATTCTTCTTGCCATTTTCGACCCTATTTTTTATCTTCAAAATTGTCGAATCATAAAATAATTAAAATACGAAAGTTGTAGACTTTGGTTCACTCTTTATACAGATTTTTGAATCACTCAAATCCGATGTCATATGAATAAGATATCCCGGTAAAGACGACGTGTCACTCATATTTGTTGCACACAAGATGTTTGATGAAATGTATAGCTTAAATTTTTAGTGTTAAAATGGCGTTAAATGTTTTAATTTTTGTACCACAAGGCATTATTAATCATTTTATTAATGTAAGATTCAAAAAGTGATATTTTTTTAATCGTTATTTTTTTAAAAGAAATGTACGTTTTGTTCATCAGTTAGTCTTTGTTCATCAATTAGTATTGTTCATCAATTAACCTTGTTCAAGACTGATGAATAATATTAACTGATGAACAAGATATATTAACTGATTAACTGTTGTTCGTTAGTTAATCTTGTTCAAGACGGATAAACAATATTAACTGATGAACAAGACATACTTCTATTCATCAAAACGATATTTTGTTCATCAACTGTCTTTGCCTATTTTACTTGTGTTTATCAATAGCACCAAGCGTTTTACTCTTATTAATCAGTAGCCACGACCGTTTTCTTACTTTAATAAAAAAAAGATATGATAGGTTGAAATGTATATGTATACCCTCTTGTTGTTCATTTGTTTGTTAATAAAAAGAATTCATTTTGTTCATCAATAAAAAATGTTGTTCATCAATAAAAAGAGCTGTTAATTTATTCGTCATTAAAAATAGTTGTTCGTTTGTTCATCAATAAAAAAATATTGTTCATCAATATAAAAATGTTGTTTATCAATAAAAAGAGTTAATGAACATCAGAAAATTATGTTGTTCAGTTTATCAGTTTTTCAAAAAAAAATCATAGTGTTCATCAGTTGTCTAGAAAAAAAATCACAATGTTCATCAGTTAAGGTCACAATGTTCATCAGTTGGTTGTAGTTTATCACTTAGTCTGTTCATCATTTAGTTTTTGTTCATCAGTTATAAAAAAGTTAAAAGTAACAAAAATAACAAAAGATGTATTGTAATACACCAATTAGTGCATTTAAATGTACTTTTAAAGGAAAAATATCTTTTAGCCATTTTATCATACACTTTGTGTGCACTAAATATGACTAAAATGTCATCTTTAACGTTCGATATCTCACTCATATCATATCGGATTTAAGTGATTCAAATTTCTAGGTAAAGAATGGCCAAAAAGCCACAACTTTCGTCTTTAAGTTCTGCATAATTCGGCTTTTAAACTAGACCAAATTTGAGTCGAAAATTTCAAAAAAATCAACAACCACTTACAAACCCGACAGCGTTGGATAAGCAAACCCGACCCGATATACCGATCATTACAAACCCGACCCGATACGAAGATTGGGAGTGTTTGGAAACCCAAACAGCGTTGGATAAGCAGGGCGCACGTTATAAACCATCCACATCTCATCTACCCCGGCGCAAATTAGGGTTCACCCTTCACACAAGAGATCAATTAGTTTTCACGCACTCAATCACTGTAAGTAATCCCCAATTTTTACTTTTACCACAATGTCAAATTACTGTTAATTAATCATATACTTAATCATCAGATAACATATAATAATATAGTATCTGTTTATGGGAATTTATATAAGTTTGTTTTAGTGATGATAACAAGTTTTTCTTTATATGGATGTATTTATTTGTGGGAAGTTTATGTTTTCAAGTGTCGTAATATCGAGTTTAGTTTTCGCTGAGAGGTAATGTTCCATGCAGAAAAAAAAAAAAACTTAGAAATAATGGAAATGATGCATCGTGTTAGAGATAAATTAACTGGCTAAATGTTATATGTATTTATTTTTAAGGCGTTGAATAATTTAGTACACCAATAATGCTATTTATTCGCGTGTAGTTTCGACGTTTTGTTATGTGGAAGTATTCATGCTAAAAGTGGATAGGACTGACCATTTATGCTTTTTTGTGGACTATCTATATTAGTCTTATGTTGGTAAACAAGTAATGAGTTTTTTAGATATCTGATTCATTCGCCCAACAGTTATGTTAAATTAACTCTAGAGTTTGAAGGAGTATATATTTATACCGTATGGTTGTTTTTTCTTGATACAATGTATATGTTTTCTCACCGATCTGTATCAGTTGGCAAAAAGTTGACCTTGACCCGAAATTCTTATAGCTTTTAAGTTTGTTAATATTTCTTCTTATCGTATTGATGTGGCTAAATCTAGTAACTGTAGTCGTACTCTAATCTTTGATGTGTTTTACTATGTCATTTGCTAATCCATCCTACCTACAACCATAACAAAACGTCCATTTTGGCACTTAGGTCTGTATAATTGGAAGGTTTAGTTTCGTGGAAGGTTCAAGCTAAAAATGGATATCATTAACTCTTGTTGTTGTGGATAATTATTAATTTGTGGCACAAGATTCGCCGTAATATTAAAGGGTATTTAGATATGTGACTGACTAATAGTCAAACAATGTTAAATGACTTAATCTAAGTGTAAAGTATAAAGTAATATATATATGTATATCAGATGGATGCTTATTCTTGAAGAAAAACAAATGTATATGTTTTCTCACCTTTTTTTTTCGGTTCTTTGATAGGATCAGATGGCAAACAGGTGGTGCTGATGCAGAAACAGTAGAGCTATTAAAAATGATGTCCGATGATGCTGAACATCTATTGTCCGTTTATGATGACCAGTCAGATCAGAGGTCTTTATCTTTAGATGAAACTAGCAGCACAGAAGAATCGCCAGATGAAACCAAACTTTCATTAGAATCAACAAACGATGCCATTCCTTATATTGGTCAAAGATTTCCTACTCATGATCATGCTTATGAATATTATAGCGAATTTGCCAGACAGTGTGGTTTCTCAATCCGTCGACATAGAACCGAAGGTAAAGATGGTGTAGGGAAAGGTCTTACCCGGCGCTATTTCGTCTGCCATAGGGCGGGAAATACGCCTGTCAAAAGTATGAATGAAAATAAACCACAAAGAAACCGTAAGTCCTCAAGATGTGGATGTCAAGCGTATATGCGTATAAGCAAAACAACTGAGTTGGGAGCACCCGAGTGGCGAGTAACAGGTTTTTCAAATCATCATAATCATGAACTTTTAGAACCTAATCAAGTTCGGTTTCTTCCTGCTTATCGTACCATTTCAGATATTGACAAAAACAGAATCCTGATGTTTGCCAAAACGGGAATATCTGTTCAACAAATGATGAGGCTTTTGGAACTTGAGAAGTGTCTGGAGCCTGGGTTCCTTCCTTTTACTGAAAAGGATGTAAGAAATTTGCTTCAATCGTTTAGGAAAGTGGATTTAGAGGACGAGAGCATAGATTTACTCAGAATGTGCAGAAATATTAAAGACAAAGATCATAATTTCCAATTTGAATATAAGCTTGATATAAATAATCGGTTGGAAAACATTGCATGGTCATATGCATCATCTGTCCAAGCGTATGAAATATTTGGTGATGCAGTGGTATTCGATACAACACATAGGCTGAATGCTTTTGATATGCCACTTGGGATTTGGGTTGGAATGAATAATTATGGTATGCCTTGCTTTTTTGGTTGTGCACTTCTGCGTGAGGAAAACTTAAAGTCGTATTCATGGGCTCTAAAGGTAATCCAACCGATTTACTGATTTTTAGTTAAAGTTTCCTTTTTTGTGCAGTTACCTTGTTTCCCTGTTTGCTGCTGTTTCTTTGGTTTTAGTATGTCAAGTGTTAAGACATCCTAGGTCTTGTATGTAATAATACATCTTTTCCCTTTTCATTCAAACCTTGTAGATGTGATAAATACAAATTACATTACCAGTGTCATCTTGAATGAAATAAATCTCTACTTTTTGATTGGCATACTGAATGTCTGTTACGACTTACGAGTATCAATTTACATGATGCATGGACACTGAGGTGTGACAATGATAATAAAATTTAGGATACTCATGAGAGCTTGCACACATAAGTATGGGTTAGTCAGTCATGGATTATATATGAATGCGATAAAGAAGTTATGTTTGTGGTTCATGCATTGAGTTTCTTTAATTTATAAGCCACCCTTGTATTGGGAGAAGTTGGTATGAAAGACAAAACCAGAAGGTGAAAAACAATGACTAGCGTAGAATTTGTTGTGTTGGCTAGTGTCTTGCTCCAGTATCTCTTGCGTAGGCATAAGATTTGAGTTCTAATGTCTATAGTTATCCCCTGTTGTACTAGATGGAATTCTTATACCGTCTTTAAGAATACAGTCGCACAACTTTACATTGTAATCATGCTATATTTAGATGTATATAAGAGAAAATGTTCGGTCATATGATAACCAGTTGTTTGGACTTGATATTTCTAGTTGTCCGTGGAGTCAAAGTGTGGCCTGATTGATCCTGATAGTCCTAGATTATCCTTGAATATTTTCTTGTTTTTGTAAATATTTGAAATGCACTTAGGAAACAATGTGGTTCTGTTCTTGATTCGGTCCCATGCATACCAATTCATGAAAGTTGGACAAGGGATGGCCGTATGTAGAAAGCTAGGAAAAATATTTTTTGCTGAAAAGGTAAATTATTAAAGTGTAAGTTAATGCCATAAATTGTTGGCAGATCACAAAATATTTTTGCCGAAAAGGTAAACTACTCGAGTATAAGTTGATGGCATAAGTTGTCGGATAAGTGAAATGTAATGGATTAAGCTATGGTTCTAAACACTATTTAGAAAGCTAGGTAAAAGGTAATAAGTGAATCCAAAACTGAACTGGTGCAACTCTAGTTGTTGATTCTTTTGTAAATCCAAATAAGTTTAACGCTCTGTTCCTGAGTATAAAATGGAAAGAAGAGAGATGGAGATGGAAAAAAAGAGAGAAGTAAAGAGAGGAAAAGTAATGAATTTTCATCTTGTGTTCCCAAGTTGGAAAGAAAAGAGGAAGATGTAAGCAAAAAAAAGGCTTTAATATCAACTTCACTCCATTTCATCCCAATTTGGGAAGAAGATTAGGAGAGTAATTTTGGTGTAATTTACCATCCTTTACTTTCTTCTCTCCTAAAAAATCTCAGGAACACAATTTTTTTTTACTTACCATCCCAAACCTTTCCCTATCACTCCAAAAAATAAACTCGGGAACAGAGTGTTAGTAAAAGGCCTTTGCCTGGTAAGTTTGATTCATGTGGGGCATCAAAGAACAGAGAGGGGATAAAGAAGTGAGGAAATTTTGACAGTATTTATGAAGTATTAAACCATAAATATTATTATCAAGTCAAATTCATGTATAACTTCAAAAAGATAAGTTTATGTTTTCCCTTTCTTAAGAAGAAACAATTACTCAGTTATTTGCGGGTTTTTGTTCTTCCTTTCGTGTCATTGCTTTTAAATTGATAAAGTGATAATAGATCTTGGTACACCTTTGAAAATCTAAGCTTGCTGATTATATTATTTACTGAACATAGTGGTGAGAAATATGCCGCTTGGTTAATGGGTTGGGAATCAAACTCGAAAAAGGTTTAATTTTTGTTCGGGTTAAATCGGTTCAGATAGGGTAAACCCACACTGTCGTGTCTTCAGAATGTATGAATGATTGTGTTTAATATGTGTGCATTTGGAGACCTGCCCAACTTCTTTACACCCTACCGTTTTGTTTGCAATTTGTTTTAATTATACCTGTCTGACCCGTTAGATATAATATGTAACTCAACCTGACCCGTTTCCCAATTCACGCAACATTTTCTTATCTTAGTCCTGAATTATGTTTTTTCTTTATGTGAAAGGCGTTCCTGGGATTTATGAATGGGAAGTTTCCACAGACGATATTAACCGATCAAACTTCATGCGTAAGAGAAGCAATAGCAATGGAAATGCCTGCTTCTAAGCATGCTTATTGCATCTGGCTGATTGTTGCAAAGTTCCCATCTTGGTTTAATGCTGTTTTAGGAGAACGATATAATGAGTGGAAAAGTGAATTTTATCGGCTGTACAATATGGAGTCAATTGAAGATTTTGAAATGGGTTGGAGAGACATGGTCAATTCTTTTGGGCTCCACACTAACCGACACATAAACACATTGTTTGCGACAAGAAGTCTCTGGGCTTTACCATATTTAAGAAGCCATTTTTTCGCTGGAATGACAACAACTGCTCATTCAAAAGCTATCAATGCTTTCATCCAACGGTTCTTGAGTGCCCAAACTCGACTTGCGCACTTCATTGAACAAGTATGTTATCTATTCTTATCACCTTGTTTGACTTGGTCTTATATAATGTTTTACGGGTTGCAAAATGGGCAGGCCGCACGGGTTGAGTATCGGACACGGGCAGTTAAGTTTTTGAACGGGTCGGAATGCGTTGGCCCATAATACTTTGTTCGAAAATTCGTTATTATTTATAATTTTAAGTGTGTCAGATATGATTAAAAAAATTGAATCTGTTGTCGTCGGTGGGGCTGCTTCTTCTTTCGAAATGAGAAGAATAGCATAGTCAAAGTAGCTCTGCCTCGGCCATTCTGCCTATAGTCTATGGAACCTATTATAAGGTATATCATTGCAGTAAATATTAATTGAATAAAATGATTTAGGGAATCAAAAGTTTGGGCAACTTTGGATCCGTTTGATTCATTCATCTCTTTTGACATGTAATTTTTAAGCTAGTGCTTTTTTTACCCATAATCTGTTAGATATTAAAACTTAAGCTGGAACAGTTAGTAAATGATTCGAAATTGGTACCTCTATAATGTTTGCTCTACCGGTACCTCAAGCCAGACATCTAACTCTGATAGTGACAAACATAAATAGACTTGAGAAAACTAAATATGTTGGAGATACAAATTAGTAGCCCTAAGAAAATTGATTATTGTAATAAATGTAAACACAACCGTCTATCCTGAGTTCAAAACAATTGATTATGTTGCGTGTTTCTTCAAATCACAATAATCACTTTGAAAACACGCATTCAAAAACCCTCCAAATAAGGTCAGGATGCATGCTGTTACTCGACGTGTTAGTTCTGATCAAATTTACTTATGAATGGGTTAATTTAGCTCGTGTTTTGTCTCTAACGGTCAAAATAAGTTTAAGTAGGGAACAAGTTAAATGACGGTAGAAAGTTTCCCCAAGAGTCTTTGTAACACATAAAACCTTCTAAATAGTTTTATTCAAATTACAGGGTTATTCTGGATGGAACTAAATTAATTTTTTGCAACCATTAGGTTTTACAGTCGTTGCGTTATTGCATTTTGTTTCTCCAGTTTTACACTTTAACTCTTTCCAAGTTTGAACATCATATATGTTGTATACCGCTCACTGAAAACACAATGTTAAAACCAGGTGGCTGTTGCTGTGGACTTCAAAGATCAAGCAGGTGAACAACAAACAATGCAACAAAACCTCCAAAATATTTGCTTGAAAACAGGGGCTCCCATGGAATCTCATGCCGCCTCTGTTCTAACCCCTTTTGCATTCTCCAAGCTACAAGATCAACTTGTAATGGCTGCTCATTATGCATCATTTCAACTTGAAGACGGGTTTCTTGTTAGACACCATACAAAACTTGAGGGTGGTCGAAAGGTTTATTGGGTCCCGCGTGAAGGCATCATCAGCTGTAGCTGCCACCACTTTGAATTCTCGGGAATCCTTTGCAGGCATACTCTTCGTGTCTTGTCTACCGGAAATTGCTTTCAGATTCCAGAAAGGTAAAGATTGGCTTGTGTTATCTTGGGTTAAGGGTGTGTTTGTTTCATTAAGATGTTTTTGGTCTGAATCTGACTACCACATCTTATTAGTAAGAGGTGGCTAGAAAGTCTAAATCTGAATTGTTGTTTGTTTTTGTATAAGTGTCCGAATGATTTTAAGTGCTCGTTTTTGCAATTTGTTTATTAAACCAACGCAATGCGATAATAAGTAACTTATGTAAATATGAAACAAGACTTTTATCATAAATATAACATAGTTAATAAACAATCAAATATATTATATAAAGTTTACAAAACAGTAAGAGGCGATAAGACAAGTCTCCAGAGTAAGATGTTATATGTCTAACCTGGTCTTACTCAAAAAAAAAACAAACAAGCAAAACGTTACGCGATCTCTTACTGGTAAGAGTAAGAGGGCTAGTAAGAGTTTTTTTTTAAAAACAAACACACCCTAAGTAGAAATAGACAAGGATGGTATTTTCATAATCCAAACAAGGAATGATGGTATTTCCATCAATATACGTAACTCTGTAAATAATGGATTATGAGATATGGTTTAGTGTGCTTGATTTAATTATTGGTTTTAGGAGAGGTGGCAAATTAGTCGTGTTGGGTAACGAGCCTATATTTAAATGGGTAAAACTTTGGTAGGGGTCGAAATAGGTTTGGGATAGGTACTCTTTTGTCCATTTTTTTAACAAATAATCACTCTAACATATGATTACCAAAATTATCTTATATCAATACTAATATATTTTTTGAATAAAATGATTCGTGGGTTTATTGTTGGCACTAAAAAAAAAAAAACATTGTGGGCAACTTGACTGGTTTCCAATAACTGTTTTACCTGTTTGAGATAGAGCACAACTCAAATTGGCACATTCTTATTAGATGGGTCCAAATTGCCACCTCTAAATGTAAGCTGAGTTATGTATCATCGGAAAAAACCCTACACTCATTTTTGAGATATGAACGCCTGTCAAAAGCATTTTTTTTTTTTAATGCTTTTAATGTAAGGTGGGTCTTATCAGGTATATGCCTCTCCGTTGGCGGCGTATCAACATGTCAGCAAAGCTTCTTCAGAACAATCTGAGTGATCATGCAGAAAGAGTTCAATTATTGCAAGGTATGGTCTCAAATCTTGTGACAGAATCATCCAAGTCAACAGACCGGCTTGATATTGCTTTGGAGCATGTTTCTGTTTTATTATCCCGGATTAGAGAGCACCCTGTTCCTTCTTCACGGTATGCGAGAAACGATGTTTTTACATAGAAACTTGTTGCATAGAGCAGTTTATATATTATAGAGCCCTTGTAGAAATAGCAGAAAAGAATCAATGGTAGGCTACGTGCCTATAGTTGTTTCTTGGCATTGATCATGAAGAACTTTAGACGACGTTTGTTACTGCTCTAATGGAAGTGCTGTTGTGAGTTCACCTGAGCTTTTGTGTTGCATTGTTGCTTCATATTGTTCCAAATCGTGTGTTTATCAAGAGCGGTTGGTTTTTTCTTTAGAATTTATTGGCTTGAACAAGCGTTGATGAATTAACCGTCTAAACAAATCATAATCTATTTGAACTAGGGGTGAGCACGGTACCAGATCGGTACTGAACCCGTACCAAATTGGTGGTACCGTTTTTTTCCCAAGCATGAAAAGGGGTACCGGTACCATACCAGACGGGATTTCGGTACCGGTACTTGTACCAGGAAATCGGTACCTATTTGGTTCTTTCCGCTTTTTGTTACACCAAATTTTTTTCCGGATTCCATGCTATTAACTTTCTAACAGAAACAAAGAACAGGACAAAACGTGCATTTCAAGTGATTTCGAACCATAACGTGTCAAAAAACACAACCAACAATTAAATAAACACGTCATCAAGATAGTCGTAACTTAAAACGTTCCAAAACTTATAAAATTCCACCAAAATCATATGAAATCGTTCGAAATAAACAAACTAAACCCTTTTCAATAAATAAATAAATAAATAAATAAATAAATCTTGTGTAATTGCAATCCTATTTTCTTTAGCATTTTGCTTGGCAATCCAATCTTCTTAATAATAGGTTAGGGTTTAATTTTCGGAGGGTATGAAGGATCTATAGTTGACACAATAGGTTTTTGGGACGTTTGGTTTCTTTCTTTATATTTTACATGACTAATGTTTGGCATGGAACGGGCCTAATGGGTGTTTTGATAAGTTGTTTAATTAAAAAATACGACTACTTAAATTCCTGGAATTATTTCGTTACTATCCCGCTTTGGTACTAATACCGTATTAGTGGCCCGGAATTTTTTTTTTGGGCTCAATTCATGGTACCGGTCTTGTACCGTGTATTGGAATTTATCATACTTTCAATAGAAGGATCTTGACCCACAAAAATGTTCCACGAAAAATCCACAAATGAGGGTGGAGGTATTTGATTGGTCTTAAAGAAAAGAGTACCCCACACCCAAACGTCAATCAAATATTGGCAGATCATCATTTGTAGATTTTTGTAAACATTTTTACGGTCTATCACCCTCTTTTCAATAATTAATACTCTAGAAACAGTTTGCATACATTTTAAGCAAGTACGTTTTCACATGTTGATGTACTAGTTACTTTAAAACAAAACAAACACTAGCTGTAACATCGCAATAAACATGTACATTGCTTAGAGCAGAAGGTATGGTTGTGGATAATGCGCCAAAAGAAAAAATTTATATGAATGATATGCCATTGCCATACCACCCCAATATCTTTAAATTCATCCCAAATACATTTAAGCAACTCCATCAACTCATGCCAAATGCAGTTTTTTTTTTTTTTTTTTTTGGGTGGGTATTTTTAGTGGGGTATTTTATGGACCCAATAACGTAAATTTTTCCGAAAGTAACATACAATCTTTTGTTTTAGAAGCCTGATTGAAGTTTGAATCATTTGACATGCGGGTTCAATGATATTTTTCTCGGTACATACACTTTATTTGATTAGTTGAGAAAATGAATAAAAATGGGCAAAGATGCGTAAATGATAGCGAAGATGATTTAATCATAACAAGACTAACGTAACTAATGTAGTGGAATTTTTGCAAAAAAATGTTCAATAATTATATTTTAAATTTGACTGAAATGATAAAATTTCAAACTGTAAGGGTTAAAATGGAATCTTTTAATAAAAGTAAAGCACTAAGTGATTATATTAATAAAAATTGCAAGTCTGATTTGAGCCCTTAGACCAAATTTGGGGGTTCAATCGAAGCGAAGGCGGGCTTTTATCCGGACGTTACTCCGTGAAGGAAACTTGTGTGGAGGCAGACGGTTTCTCGCTGACACCGTGAGCCATCGTTGTCACTGCGTGGGCCGGTTAAAACAACGTAGTGCAGTCGATGTTGTGGTTACAGTACATGATTTGAGGGTGGTAAAACCTAAGTCGGAAAGTTATCTGTCAAAAAAAAAAAAAAATTGCAGACAACCTTTTTTAGTTATCTGGGTCATCTTCCTCGTTAGACATCAAGACTTCAAAACTTCCATTGAAACAAGAATATTAAATTTCTTATTAAATTTTTTTTTTCTTTCTCTCTTCTCACTTAGATGTAAGGTGGTTCCGATCTAATTATAAGGTATATCCTATTTTTTTTTATACATACCGTCTAAAAGGGTTCGATCTCTAAGGTGGTTTTGCCATTGTTGGGGGTGGCCGAGCACCCTCTAGCGCCCCCACTGGCTCCGTCCCTGTAACATGTTAGTGGTGTGTTTGAGCGATTGGTGTGTTATTGAGAGATGTATGATGTGACGATGATGTGGCATACAAATAACATTTTATTGAGAGATGTATGATGTGACGATGATGTGGCATACAAATAACATTTTATTGATACGTATCTCCCTCACCTTGTCCTCTTATATGAAACTTGGCCTGTAAGATGAGGATCCTTGTTAGACACTGCATGTTTTTGTGATCCATAATATTAAAGCAATAGTTTCCTTGTTCAAGTATTCATGTCCGGGTGTTGTTTGATTTACATTGCTATACATTACTTGACCGATATGAGAGAATAACACAGCACGGAAAGGCATATATGAGTACCCTGACACCGAATAAGCAATATCAATGATTTCATATAAGTTTATTTTGCTAAGTATGCCAAGTATGCAGAACAATAGGAAACTGAGATATATCATAACCAACCTTTCTTAAAATAAAGATGTTTCAAGGCCATGTAAAGACAACCCAATGTTAAGAAACTTAAATCAGTGAGATATTATGAGCTCAATATAATAGGCCATGAACTGAACATGAAATTAACTGAATGCATATTATAAGTTTAGGATAAAACATTGATCAAATGATCTTACACAAGGCCAAGGGATTGCGAAATGCCCTTAACGCTTATTCTAAAACAATATTTGAATTCAAATACAACTAGTTTACCATTCAATCACACACAAATTTTATATTTTTCCCTTTAACTGCACTTCATGTCTGCTCTGTTTGTTTAAATAGTAGAATTGCTTTTGGAATTCAAAGACAGCTTGAACAAGATGCTGGAAACCAATTTCCGGCCACAATATAGACGGTGAATACAAGAGACACTTACTGCTCTGCCACAAAAGAAAATTGCTCAAACGTGTCTCACCTGATGTACGTATTATGACATCAGGGTCTGGGACAACTCCCATGTACATATGCCTCTCGATATCTGACACATCAACTCTTCTCAACCCATCATCCAAAACTCTGTTTTCGTGCCATTTTTTATCGCAAGATTCTTGAACAGCATGCAAAATCTCATCAGTGGAAGTATAAGCAACACATATTGATAGCACAATGTTGTTGTTCATGGAAGTTGCATTCATAGCCCTCTCGGCTGCCAACCTCGCGGATTTGCTTAGAAGTTTAAGGTTTCCTATGAACCTAACCTTAACTCCATATTGGCTAACTACGATTTCCTCATTTATCAACCGCTCAATCTTTTCCTCCATCAACTCCATCAAAGTTTTGACTTCTTCAGGATCTCGTTTAAAATTGTCTATGCTAAAGGCATAAAACGTTACATGCTTCACCCCCATCTCATAGCAGTACCTAACCATTAACATTAACGTTGAATACCCAGCCCTATATCCAGCCCCATCAATCAAATTGTTTTTCTTGGAGTATCTCCGGTTACCATCCATTATAAAGGCAATGTGATTAGGTATTGCAGACATCGAAAGGATGCTATAAATACAATTCCTTATGAAACCTCCCAAGAGCTCAGAGACCCTAGTTACTTGTTTCACATCCATAGCAAAATTCTAAGAACTATCCTTGCAGCCTTTTAGACCTGATTATAGCGATCCACGAAAGAAACATGAGCTACTCACAAATATAAGAATTAACAAAAAAAGATTTTTAGCACTAAACATGGATTGTCATGTAATGGGACATTCATAGTAGCTATATATAAAACCTTCATTGCAGCCAGTTTTATAAAGTGCAAAGTAACTATAGAGGGCATTCGGTATTCAAGCCTCGGATAATATGTTTCAAGGGCTTGTATATAGAATTGAATGAGTTTACGAATAGCTAGCTCGTTAAAAACCTGATCGATACGACTGATAAGTTAACTGTTTTAGCCTTATAATCACATTTGTTAAACAACTTACTTATTTGCCTATTACAACTTAAAACAAAAACACACCGTAACAAAATATCTGGTCGTTTTATTACAACGTATTATCTGATATTGTTCTGACTTCTCATATATAATCACATTCTAAAACGTAAACTGTCTGGCCGTCTATAGTTACTTAAACTAGTTAGAAAGTGATGGAAGAGTAAACTGATGATACCAAGATTTACTAGGTTAACATACTAAGAATATCAGTATGACAGTATACTGTATACACCAAAACCTTACCGTACAAATTAAAGTTACATCAATATAAATAAACAGTAACATCATATCCAAGTAGAAGTACTTGCCTTGAACTTGGTTTTGAAGCAGATGTGGGTAGGATTCCGATCGCATAGATTTCGAAAACAATATGTTGTGCATTACATATAAGCTGTAGCTAGCATGCATGCATTAACGTAAAAAGAAACAACGGGTGTAACACGGCGCTTGATGTTATTCCAGCCGGCATCTCCGGGGGGTAAATCATGGCCAGCACATACTTTTTTTTAAAGAAATAATTCATATCCAATACTTTTGGGGGGTTAATATTAGCAACACTCTTAGCTTTAATGACAAATAACACTTATTGGTGTGCCACCTTAGCACCTATCTAATAACACACCAATAATTAAAGCAATTCTTTTAGCAAAAAAACTAATAACTGAGACTAACTGTTATTGGTGCATGTGTATCCCATAAAAACTCCACCAAAAATACCCACCCACCAAAAAAAAAAAAAGAAAAAAAAAGGAAATATCAATAACACTAGTTAGTGGAATGGCTAAGGGACGAATAACACACTGGGGTGGTGCAGTATAAGTGTTATTTGGTGCAAAAAAAGGCCAATAATATGTTGGCAACTACATCGTGCTCTCATAAGATATTCAATAGCAGGTTTATGTCTTGGTAGAGAGGGTCAACTTTCACGGGCATGTGCGTGTCACGTGACATGTGACATTTTAGTTGTTGAGTTTGTGTCACACCATTCTCAAAGAGCAAGAGGTGTGGCCGTATAGGGTAAATGAGAGTTTATTTGCACATATATGTATTTTATATGCCTACATAAGTGTATAAGCAATCAAAACATGATACAAATAAATGCAACAGTATAATACATAAAAAATGAAGTATTAATCAAGGTTGTAAAATCGCTAGTTGCTAGTCGGGCGGTCAGGTACCACCTAACAATTAATTGATTAGGCGGCTATTAATCGGGGATTAATCTGATTAGATTTTTAATATATAAAATTAGAAGTTTATGAAATTATATATATGAGATAAACGAAGTGCTTCATAATATTTTAAGGTTCAAAATCCAAATGGTTAAATTAACTTTGAGAAATCAATTTTCGAATTTAATTAGTGTCATTAACATTCAATTGAAATAAGAAAAACGAGCATATCTTCACATTTTGTGTTAATCACTGCTTGAGGTGCGTTTGAATGGTTGTGTCGACTAACTTTGTGAAAAACGGGAGGTATGTTGAAATAAAAATGTAACACCTCAATTCTAAAGGAACTGCATGCTAGACAAACGATACAAAAACAAAGCAAAAGTCTAAGTCTAGTGAATTCCCAAATAAAGAAATTACATACTATGTTCCAAACCAATGATAACTAAAAGTCAATGCAATGTTCTCACTAAGAATTTATTCGAAAGGAACTTAATAGGCTGAATGATAAATCTCTAACACTCCATTCTACTTGGACCAACTCTCAATCTCTAGTCCCAAACCCTGGTTACCTGCCGCATGGAAAGAAAATATGGTTGAGCGAAAAGCTCAATGTGCGGATACAAAATAAAAAGCAATACAAAACAAAGAAGCAAATTTGATCATAAACAATTATTCAATGAAGGATTTAAAACAAAAGGTTTAACCAATGAATTAAAGATCACAAAGATGACAGATCAATGAGGTAAGTTCAATAGATTATGTTCAATAGGATACATTCAATTTGCATGCTCGATAAGTAAGTTCAATACGGAAATTCAATACGTAAATTCGACGGGTAAGGTTTCAATTGGGTATGAGCTCAATACAATATACTAACACTTACATAAAGCAAGAATCAACCAATAAACAATACAATGGGTAAATGGACCTCCATATCCAAAATATCAAAAAATAGTGAATGAGGTGTTGGGCACTACAACTCCATCCACAGACAATAACAATACTGTGGAAAACTAAAAGCAGGGTTGAATAGTTTTGCCGATTAAAAACTTTCAAAAATAGTTACATCAAGTATATGTGAAATCTTTTAGATAGTGAAGTATTGATAATGCAAATATAAATAATAAATATAAATACGATATGTAAATTAAAGTAAAGAAGAAATAAAACCGTGGCACAAGTATTTATAGTGGTTCGGCTACAAGGACACCATCTTTGCCCTACTCCACTCTTCTAGTATCCAACTCGAGAGTTCGTAAACACTATGTTAACAAGCTCCTTATCCAATGGAGAAGACTCACAACGCCGCTTGTTCTTTATCCGGTACAAAGCTAAATACCATGTTCTTTACAAAGTTAGAACCAACCCAAAACACCAATCTATCAATACAAGTTTATAGTACAATGAATGATCAACTAGAATCAAATCTGAGATCTAGTGATGATGATGAAGACTAGCAACAGTTCTCTTAAAGCTTGAAAGTCTTATATGCAAACGTAGTGATCTCACCCTTTATGAAGAACTAAAATGAAAGTAAACTATGACTTTGATCTGAGATCAAGGTTAGGATGATGCAATGAGAGAGTATAAGAGAGTATGTATGAGATGGTGATGAAACAATGAGAAATGACCTTGTATTTATAGGTACAAATTTGTCTGATCCCACGGATCTGGCGGATCCATTTCAAAAGGGATTCGGCCAGTGCAACTCAAGGGATCCGACTTGCTGATCACTTAAATCTAGATTATTTTAAATCAAATAATCTTTCAAAATCTTGTGTAATCTTGCAAGATATGCCCAAATTTATCAAGATACACCCAAGATATCAATGATGTCATGCATGCGGTAACAATTTATATTTAAATTATGATTAAAACAAATGTGTAGAAAACTAGAAGGGGTTAGTTTTGCCGATTAAAACTTTGTTTTAAAGTATTTAGATCGACTTATGTCAATCCATTTAGATTGTGTGTTGGGTATTGATAGATAGACATATAAATAAGTAACGCAAAGAGATAAAGAGTAAAGGAACACAAAACCACGACACAAGTATTTATAGTGGTTCGGCTACAAGGACTCCTTCCTTGCCCTACTCCACTCCCCGAGTACCCAACTCGAGAGTTTCTAAGCACTACACAACACAAGCTCCTTAATATAGCGGAGAAGCCTTCACAACGTCGCCTACACTTTATCCGGTACAAGGCTAGACACCGAGTTCTTTCACGAGGTAGAACCAAACCTATCACAACGTCGCCTACACTTTATCCGGTACTAGGCTAGACACCGAGTTCCATTATAAATGAGGAACTACTACCCAACACTATAACCTAAATGAGACAAACTCCTTTTTACAATACTTCAAAGGATATCAATACCATTTTACCCAAACTACACAAATATACATCGACGCCCCATATCGAATGTACACCTTAAGCACTATACACCAATGCCTTTAACTTGACACACTGATGGAAAGAGAGAAGAACTATCAACAAGATGCACTTCAGTATTCTTGATGATGACGAAGCTTAGCAACTCATAACCTTGAGCTTGCACGTCTTCAAGAGGTTGTGATCTCGCCTTTAAGAGGAACCTATAGAATCACACAAAGAGAAAACTACATAAAAGATCCTTCGGATCTGAGGTTAGAGAGGCTAGAACATAGAGAGAAGATATGTCTAAAAAGGGTTTGGAGCAAGAGAGAAATGACTCACTATTTATAGGAAATCTGCCTACAGTTCACCCAAATCCGACGGATCCCTTACCCAAAGGATCCGGCCAGTGAAATCCAAGGGATCCGGCAGCTGGGTCAGGCTAGTTCGGATTTTGGGTTGCAAACCGGGTTATGGGTTATGGACCATGGGTCATGGACTTTGGATCATGGATACCCAACAAGATACATTATACCTAGTCAATGGGTCATGGGTCATGGACTTTGGGTCATGGATCATGGATAATATCCAACATGATTTCATGCATGATGTCATACAATAGATCATGGGTCATGGATCATGCTCCATAGGTATGGGTCATGGACTTTGGTTTTTACCCATCATTTACCCATTACAAGTTATACAATGTATATATACATTTTTATAAAATATAAGTAAACAAAATTACTTGTAAGTGTTTTATAAAACTGGTTTTGGTTTTATATAACTTATCCAACTAAACATGTTATGATGATTTTATATGTTTAGTAAAAGTGTGTTAGTAAACTATTGGCTCAAAGCTTTTACGTATTTTATTTCGTTAAAATGATTTTACGATTGTTATCGACAAAACATTAGAAGATCGTAAAATATAAATAAACGTTTCTCATGGATGACACTAAGAGTTTTGAGAAAGGTAAATGGTTGTAGAAACCAGATGGTGATTAGGGAAAAATTTAGAAAATTCCTTAAAAATCATAAGAAAGGAAAAACAAGATTTTAGAGCATTTTAAGGTTAAAATGAGTAAAACAATTTGTTAAAAATGAGAAAAATATCAAAATAAGTGTTTTGAAATGAGAGAAACAATGTGATCATAAGTCATCCATGAGTGAATGTGGGATCAACTGAGCCTAAGGAAAACCTAAGTGATCCTAATATAGCATGTTCAACTAGTCAATAAGGTCAGTAAGGTTGGAGTTATGCTATAAGGCATACAACAGGTTTCTGTCTACCTAGATCCACCAGATCCTTCCCTCGAGGGATCCGGCTAGTTATAGCCAAGGGATCCGGCTTCTGAGACAGAATCCTTAACAGAATGTTCCCAAAACGCAATTCCACATCTCAAATTTTGAAGCTAATGTACTCTACAACAAGTATACATGTAAACAAGCAAAACATAGTAATGGTAGCATGTAGAGATAACATAAGAGCAAGAAATCAAGATATTGACCAAATTTTTTGATATAAGATCAACCAAATATGTTTTACACAAAATAGAGCAAGTCATGATCACAAGTTGTTTTAACAATCACAAAACATCCAAAAAATCACAACAGGTTTGTTTTGATGAAAAACCAAATAAAACTTTAGGTACAATTTGTAGAGAGGATAAAAAGTCTGTTAATACAAATAAACCGTAAAAACGTTTTATTAATATTTTGCGATCTCTTTGTGTTTTGTTGATAACAAATATAATATTATCATAAGTAAAATTATAAGGATACATGTTATTTTTGTAAAGCATTTACATATAGTCACTTAATACAAATTGTTGTAATAAATCATTTGTTGTAATAGTTTATTAGGATAGGTAAAAATCATAACCCATGGAGCATATCCATAACCCATGGAATTGACCCATACCCATTTGACTAGATGCATTGCATTTATTAGATACATTGTATCTAATGAATTACCCATGGACCAACCCATAACCCATGACCCATAACCAAAAAACCCATGGGCAAAGAGGAGCGTCCCACGGATCCCTAGCTTTACACTAGACGGATCCCTTAAGGAAGGGATCTGTGGGATCCGTGGAACAGTGGCAAGTTTTTCCTATAAATAGAGAGCCATTTCTTCATTTCTCTTCACCCCTTTTCTTTCTAAATCTCTCATATACTCTTACTCTCTTCTAACAAAAGATCACTTGATCTAGAGAGTTGTTCTTCTTTCTTCTATTGTGATTCTCATATAGGTCCTTCTCTAAGGCGAGATCACGAGCTCACTACAAGTCATCCAAGAAAGGGGTCCTTGATTGATTTGTTCCTCCACAAGATTTCTATAGCAAAGATCTTGTACTTGATATTTAACATAGTTGTTGTGTAATAGTCGTGTTGGTTTGGTCCTCCGTGTTTGGGACTCGGTATTTAGCTTTGTACCGGAAAAAGGTGTAAGCAACGTTGTGTAGGATTCTCCGCCAAGTTGAAGGAGTTTGTTGACATAGTGCTTGAACTCTCGAATAGGTGACTTGGGAAGTGGAGTAGGGCAAGGAAGGTGTCCTTGTAGCCGAACCACTATAAATCGGTTGTATCATTTCTTTCCCTTGCTTTACTTTATTTACATTCATTATTCTTAGATCTATACTTTATCTTCATTCATACGATCTCACATAACATCAAATCTAAAGTTTTTGAAACTAACTTAAAATAGGCAAAACTATTCAACCCCCCTTCTAGTTTTCCACAATTGGCATCAAGAGCTAAGTTTATAAAAGTTTTAAAGTAAACCGTATTTTAAAAACTTTTCGATCACTATGGGTTCTAAAAATTACAAGGAAGGGCAATCTATGCAACGACCACCACTACTTGAAACTAATGGTTTTATATATTGGAAAAATAGATTCGAAACGTATGTGAAGTCAAAAGATATTGATCTTTGGTACATCATTGTTGAAGGTGATTTTGAAGCTACATCAAAAGATGATAAAGGAAATGTAGTTAACATACCTCATGATAAACTCACCGATGACATTAAGAAAAAGCTTTCCAAAAATAGTGTGGCTAAAATGGTTTTATATAATGCTTTACCCAAAAAGGAATTCGAAAGAATTTCTATGCTTAAAACCTCTAAAGAAATTTGGAATTCTTTAGTTGTAACTCATCAAGGTAATCAACAAGTTAAAAATAATAAAATTGATCTATTTGTTCAACAATATGAACAATTTTCAATATCGGATGAGGATACTATAGATCATTCTTTTGCTAATTTTAATACTATTATTACATCTTTACAAGCACTTGATGAATCTTTCTCTAGTCGTAATCATGTTAGGAGATATCTAAGGGCACTTCCATCTAAGTGGAGATCTAAGGTGACGGCAATCGAAGAATCTAAAGACTTGTCAATCCTCACCCTTGATGAACTCATAGGAAATTTAAAAGTCTATGAGCTTGTCCTCGCTAAAGACTCCGAAGCCTCAAAAGTGAAAGAGAAACACAAATCTCTTCCCTTAAAGCCAAGAAGGTCTCAAGCGATGAAGAGAACTCCTCTTCGGATAGTGATGACGAGGAGTATGCCATGGCGGTAAGGGACTTTAAAAAGTTCTTTAGAAGGAAGGGAAGATACGTCAAACAACCGTATGACGACAAGAAAGGATTCCGAAAAAGCAAAGAGGACGAGAAGCCAAGGGATGATCGTGCTTGCTTTAAATGTGGGGACCCAAACCACTTTATTAGCAAGTGTCCCAAACGGGATGATCAAAAGGCATTCGTGAGCGGTTCGTGAGGAATGAGCGAGGAGAAGGACGAAGAAATTTGTCTCATGGCAAATGACGAGGTATGTCACGAATACTATAGTAGCTCATCATTAGATGATGACTTATTGCATAATGAATATGACAAACTTTGCAAAATTAGCTTAAAAGTAATTAACAAAAACAAGTTTTTGAAAAATCAAAACCAACGTTTTGATAAGGAAGTCATAGAGTTAAGAGCAACATTGAAACGTCTAGAAAAAGGAAAAATAGCAAGTGGCGAATGTGAACTTTGCGTTCAACTTCAAACACTAGTTGATCAACTAGATTCTAAGATTGCTAGAATGAGTACTAATACTCTAGATATGATACTAGATAGTGTTAAAAGCGGAAACAACCAAAAGGTCTAGGTATTCAAGAACTTGATGCGTCAACTAGTGAAAACAAAGAAACACAGTTCAGAAAGCAATAGAAAACAAACCATCATTGTGGCGGATCCCACGAAAAGGGAACCAACTAGTGTATGACCAGGATCCGTGGGTCTCGCTAAAGCAAACAATGGTAATAACATAGCCTCTTCTTCTAGAACCGGTTTTGTTATTGTTAATAAGAAGAAACCACTCATATTACCACTAGACAACCACCCCAAAATATAATCCAATTTTGCAAGAAACAAAGCTCCATCATTTTCAAACCAAACACATCTAGGAGACCTAATAACGTTTAATCGAGAAGTAACCATCAAATGGGATGGAACCAAATATGCAAAATGGCTTTCCATTTCAAAACTTTGCACCATGGAATGCATATTCACCTTATCCATACATGTCTAACATGAATGGAATGTTTAACACTAATGGACCCATGAACAAATGGGGACCAAACTTTGAGTTAATTGTTTTCTTAGGTGTGCTTAAAGGTCCCACCTAGATCCGGATGAATGGGTCGAGGATAGCGGGTGCACGAGGCACATGACCGGCAATAAAGATCTATTCTCCACATATGAATCCTTCAATGGAGGAAATGTGGTGTTTGGAAATAGCAAAAGCAAAATCATTCGGTAAGGTACGATTTCTAACAAATCTCTAACCATTAACGATGTGTGTCACGTAGAAACCTAAACTTTAGCCTCTTAAGTATAAACCAAATATGTGATAAAAGTGCAATGTACTTTTACCAAAACCGTAGTAAGATATGAAAAATGGCATAACCATAGGAAGAGGAATTAGGAAACATGGAGTCTATGTCATTAAAATTGGTAATGAACCTAAAGACAAACTTTGTCTTACTTCTGGATGATACTTGACCTTATGGCATCAAGATTGGGCTATGCCAATATGCGACTTCTTCAATCGCTATCATCCAAAGATCTAGTAAGAGATCTACCTAAATTAAAATATGAACATCACTTTTGTGATGCTTGTAATGTAGGAAAAAAGTCCATTCTAGTCACAAAGCTAAAAACATGGTGTCTACAACTAAGTGTCTAGAATTACTACACATGGATTTATTTGGTCCATCCGCTATCCAAAGTTATGGAGGCAACTACTACACTTTGGTTATAGTGGATGATTACTCTAGGTACACATGGACTAAATTTTAAAAACAAAAGCTCAAACATTTAATTACTTTGAAATATTGAGCAAGAAAATCCAAAGACAACTAGGAAGTCCTATAGTGTCTATTAGAACGGATCATGGTAGGAATTCGATAATGAAGTGCAATTTGAGCTTTTGTGACGCTAATGGTATTACTCACAACTTCTCGGCCCCGCACTCCACAATCGAATGGGGTGGTTGAAAGAAAGAATAGAACCCTACAAGAAATGAGTCGCACCATGCTAAATGAGCAATCCATACCTCAAAAGTTTTGGTGCAATGCCGTTGATACTTCAACGACATACTTAATCGAGTCTTAATTAGACAATTTTAGGTAAAACTCCATACGAGTTACTTGAGGCAAAAAGCCTACGTTAGATCACTTTAGAGTCTTTGGTAGCAAATGTTTTCTTAACACTAAAGATTACCTCACAAAATTTGATCCTAAATCAACCAAGGTATATTTTTAGGTTATTCTCCTAATAGCAAAGCTTATGTCATATTAAATAAAGAAACAATGAAGGTAGAAGAGTCATTAAATGTAAAATTTGATGAAGGTCCACCCAAACCCTCTCCACCTCTTGTCGATGATGAGATTGTTGAAAGTGAAGCTATTGTAATAAAGAAAAAGGTAAATGAAGAAGAAGAAGAACCTTCAAATAATGAACTCATAAACATTAAAGAGTCCAAAGATCACCCCGTAGATAAGGTCATAGGAAAGTTAAATGAAAGAACCTTAAGGTCTCAAGTCCAAAACCAAAGTAGCCTATTTTGTTTTGTTTCAACCATAGAACCTAAGAATACACAAGAAGCCATAAAAGATGAAAGTTGAGTAATGGCCATGCAAGAAGAGTTAAATCAATTTGTTTCTAATGATGTTTGGACACTTTTCCCTCCACCTAGTAATCAAACCATAATAGGAACCAAATGGGTTTATAAAAACAAGTTAGATGCAAACGGTATAGTGTCTAGAAACAAAGCTAGACTCGTTGCCCAAGGATATAACCAACAAGAAGGAATAGACTTTGATGAGACCTATGCCCCCGTGGCTAGATTAGAGTCTATAAGAATACTTTTTGCTTATGCTTGTGCTAATGATCTTAAGCTTTATCAAATGGATGTCAAAAGCGCTTTTCTAAATGGTTTTATTAATGAAGAAGTATATGTAGCTCAACCTCCGGCTTCATCGATTTTGAAAACCCAAACATGTGTATAAGCTAAAGAAAGCCCTTTACGGTCTAAAACAAGCTCCAAAAGCTTGGTATGATAGACTCAAGTCGTTCTTAATCAAACACAACTACACCATGGGGTTAGTTGATAACACACTTTTTACTAAGAAAAATGAGTCACATATAATCATTGTTCAAATATATGTAGATGACATTATATTCGGATCTACTTGTCAAGACATGTGTGATGATTTCTCTAAAATCATGCATGACGAGTTCGAGATGAGTATGATGGGAGAACGTAGTTTCTTTATTGGTCTACAAATCAAACAAGTGGAAGATGGTATCTTCTTTAATCAATCTAAATATATTAAGGAAATGTTAAAGAAATTCGGTTTAGAAGAGTCAAAACCAATTAGGACACCAATGTCATCCGACACTAAACTCACAAAAGATGAAGATGGCGAATCCGTTGATAACACAAAATATCGTGGCATGATTGGTAGTCTTCTACCTCAAGGCTAGTAGGCGGATATCATGTTTAGTGTTTGTCTATGTGCTAGGTTTCAAGAAGACCTAAAACATCACATCTAGAAGCCGTAAAAGGATATTTAGATACATTAAGGTACGACTCAATTAGGATTATGGTATCCTAAGGGTGCGGAGTAGAAACAATTGTATATGCATATTCGACCATGCAAGTGATTATGTTGACGAAAAAGTACAAGTGGGGTATGTACTTTTATGGGATGTTGTTTAACATCTTGGTTCTCAAAGAAACAAACGGCATTAGCAATATCAACAACCGAGCGAATATGTCTCCTCACGATAAAGGATGCCAACAAGCACAATGGATGAAACAAGCGTTAGTTGACTCGACATTCATCTAAGTGACATAGCCATTCTATGTGACAACAAAGGTGCCATCGACTTAAGCAAGAATCGGTATTACATTCTCGCACAAAGCATATAGAGATTTGTCATCACTTCTTAATAGACAATGTTCAAAGGGAACATCTCTATTGAGAAGGTAGCATCCGAAGACAACATAGCCGACGTCCTCACCAAACCGTTGAAGGGAACAATTCAACCTACTTGTCTTGGTCTTGGTCTCATGGAACAATCGTCAGTAATTTAATTTTTAACTCTACAAGGTATGTAAACACTAGCTTTCTTCTTTCTGAGTCTAGGATCTCTATTTCACGCACAACTCACAAGCAATACGGGAATTTTCAAAACCCAAGATAAGTCTTTTACTTATAATTCATAGTTTTCTCTTATTTTTTTAATAAGTACAAGTTGCAAACACGTAATTACATACACATCTTCTTTTCAAAGAATAAACGTTTTTTCGCACATAGAAACCTCTTTTCAAAATGTTTTCCAAAATGATACCTCTTCCCGTATCAATTTCACAAAAGCATTTTCTCACGTCTAGGACAAATCACTTTTTCATTATTAATACAAAGTAAAAACCCGTTTTCATTGCATCTCATGTCTTTTGAATGCTAAAGAGGACACATAACTAATATGTGTTTTCGGGTACATTCATTTAAGAAACAATGAATTAGGAGCACTCGGGTTATCTCACATAATGGTATGCCTTTTTCCTTCTAGTTTATTTTTCTTTTCTTTTTAGGAGTCGAGATAACCGCAACTCCAAATAGTTTGCATATAGGCACACACTAGGCACAAATGTTTCCAAAAGGAAAATTTTGAGTGCCTGAATCACCAGTACCACGGATCCCAAATTTAATGCCGGACGGATCCTCGCGGAAGGATCCGTGGGATCCGTGAGACGAAGCTAGTTTTATCTTCTATTTTCTCACTTTATTTTGAAGTATGTGATTTAATGCTTGTTTTCTCATGATCACATGCCTTAAATACATATCTAATCATTAGATTTTAATCCACATTTTGGGTCAAGCATTCATTGTAATGCATAATTTTTTCTATAAGTAGGATTCCAACATTGCTTGCTATTCATCTCATCCTCACAAACAAACACCACCATGTCTTCCAAAAGATCTTCCAACTTAGATGAATCACCTAATGCAAACAATCCATTTCAAGAAATCCAAACTTTTGTCCTCCCTCCTTCCAAAATACCACAATCAAAATCTAGGATATCCGCACGGATTAGCATTCGGCCTTGTTGCTTAGCAAAACCATCATCAAATGGCTCATCACCAACCACTAACTCACCACAAGATGCTTCCATTATAGCACTTCCTTCATCACCAACAAGTACACCAACTTCATCACCCATCAATTCACCACTTCCAAACATTCCGGACTTTGATCCGTATTTTCCTATTTTTCCACCACATCTTCCGCATCTCACAAATCAAAACAACCCGGAAAACTTCCGCACTCATTACCCACATCACTTACATTGTGAACATTGTCAATCCACTAGGGATATTGTAATAGAAGTTAGGGAAGAAATGCGATTCATACTCAACCTCATTCTTGATCGCATCAATATCATTACTCATCAAAACCTCCATCCATAACCTTATGCAAGCATGGAAGGAATCACTACTGCTATTTTTATTTTTAGTATTTTTTTTAGGCATTTTTTTTTGGAACACGTCTTGTTCTTATTTTTACATGCTTGTATGAAATACCAATACATTTTGTTGTTTTAAGGCCTTGTTTACATACCTTGGCTCCCAATCTTGATTCTCGTCAATCACAAGATTATTTATGCATGTTACTACTAACCTTTTCTTTGTAGGATTTTTTTTTATTTTTCTCACTTGACGCCCCAAACTAGGGGGAGCTACCATCAAGGGAAAGTAAGCGATACGTGGACTCTTTCTCCACATTTTATTTCTTCATTTGGTTAACTTTTTGTTTCGACAAAAAAGGGAGAAGAAGTAAAACTTAGGCTTTCAAAACATACATCTAATCTTAAGTTTTACTCATCATAACATTATGTTCTGTCATCAACAAAAAGGGGGAGATTGTTAATACAAATAAACCGTAAAAACGTTTATTAATATTTTGTGATCTCTATGTGTTTTGTTGATAACAAATATAATGTTATCATAAGTAAAATTATAAGGATACATGTTATTTTTGTAAAGCATTTACATATAGTCACTTAATACAAATTGTTGTAATAAATCATTTGTTGTAATAGTTTATTAGGATAGGTAAAAATCATAACCCATGGAGCATATCCATAACCCATGGAATTGACCCATACCCATTTGACTAGATGCATTGCATCTATTAGATACATTGTATCTAATGAATTACCCATGGACCAACCCATAACCCATGACCCATGACCCATAACCAAAAAACCCATGGGCAAAGAGGAGCTTCCCACGGATCCCTAGCTTTACACTAGACGGATCCCTTAAGGGAGGCATCCGTGGGATCCGTGGAACAATGGCAAGCTTTGCCTATAAATGAGAGCCATTTCTTCATTTCTCTTCACCCTCTTCTTTCTAAATCTCTCATATACTCTTACTCTCTTCTAACAAAAGATCACTTGATCTAGAGAGTTGTTCTTCTTCTTCTATTGTGATTCTCATATAGGTCCTTCTCTGGCGAGATCACGAGCTCACTACAAGTCATCCAAGAAAGGGGTCCTTGATTGATTTGTTCCTCCACAAGATTTGTAGCAAAGATCTTGTACTTGATATTTCACATAGTTGTTGTGTAATAGTCGTGTTGGTTTGGTCCTCCGTGTTACGGACTCGGTATTTAGCTTTGTACCGGAAAAAGTTGTAAGCAACGTTGTGTAGGCTTCTCCGCCAAGTTGAAGGAGTTTGTTGACATAGTGCTTGAACTCTCGAGTAGGTGACTCGGGGAGTGGAGTAGGGTAAGGAAGGTGTCCTTGTAGCCGAACCACTATAAATCGGTTGTGTCATTTCTTTCCCTTGCTTTACTTTATTTACATTCATTATTCTTAGATCTATACTTTATCTTCATCCATACGATCTCACATAACATCGAATCTAAAGTTTTTGAAACTAATTTAAAATCGGCAAAACTATTCAACCCCCCTTCTAGTTTTCCACAAAGTCTTTTATTCTAGATTAAAACTAGATTTGTTTCACTTGTCATTTTCGTTTGATGGATCATCAAAAGGCTCGTAGGCTGAGGATGACTCAGGAACGAAGAACGAGGCAATGTGAGATGCATTCAAAGGTTCCATCACTTTATTCACAAGTGAATACTGAGGACTTTGAAATTGTGGATGATAGAATATGAAGTAATGATAGAGGCGTGTCAGGAACATCTCATAAGGTATTAGTTTGTTCTTGTTGCTTTGGAGGTGTATAATTCGCCTAGCGAAGAAATAGGCAAGATTGAATGGTTGTTGGGTTAGGAGACAGTAGATCATATGAGCACAACATTTTCTGCTTGTTGTTTCCAGGTTTTAGACATTGTATCTCTTGCAAAAGTTGCTCATGTTGGTTATATTCCTTTTTCCAGTTATACAATGCACCACTGAAGATGTTGACAAAGCAAACTATCTCAATGTTAATGAACCTGGGAAATCTAGAAGCATACAGCTCACTTTCTACCCATCTGACCTTTTACATTATCAGTCCTTTTTTAGAAAAACCATCAATTAGTTAATCCTTAAATGTAAATATACTCTTGCATTAAAGTTATAATAGTTGTATCTGAAGTCTTATAATAAAATGTTGTCTTACTAATGAAATGTTGTCGTATCTTAAGTCTTCGTAATTTTACATGTTGGTTACTAACTCCGTTAGCTTAAGAATTATAATTCTAAATTTCGTTTTATTTCGTACTAGAACATATATTAATAGTACGCTTTCCGATTGCACTTATGTATTAAACTTGAACTTTTAGCCTAAATCATGAGCTTAGTATATCTTTCATTACCTACTACACTTGGTTCCTCTTAGAAAGCTAATGATGGCTTGAAGTTATACATGTTTGCAACCGGGTTTGACGAAAAGAAATGACTATTCATATGTGAAGCATATGTTGGTGAGGGCAGGAAATAAAGAGTGGCGCGTAGTGGTATTCAACAGCTGGGTGTGCAGATATCCCTGTCACTACACCATATTTTTGCTGACTAAACTAACGCATACAAACACCCCGCAGCAACACGCGGGCTTAAATCCTCGTTTGCATACAAAGAGGGTAATATTATACACTCACTTTTATATAAGATAAGTTTACTAAATACCTATAATTGCGATGCTTTTTTTTTTTCTCTAACAAAATTACAAGGTAGCAACTCCTCTCTGAAACAGATGAAGCCACTAAGCCACCAGAGACTAAATCAGCTTGGTGTAAAGCAATCAATAAAAACACAAGAAATCTTTATAATTCTGATCGAAGAAACGACAACTACTGTGTTATTATCCACACTGCCTCTTTGAGAAGCTTCCGACATCAACATCTTAGCTGCTTCATGTAGGCACAGAATCGGGTTTTACCATAGCAACAGCTTCATCAATGGTATTTATGTACAGCACCAAAAAGCATCTTGACTCGTGTTCCAGAACTATATTTGGATTAGCTCCATAAAAATGAATATCTATCAACTGTACTTCATATATGCTTGCTTCTGTTTTTTTAAATAATAGAAATGCTTTTGGAAGTCAAAAACCGCACGAACAAGATGCTGGAAACCAATCTCCGGCCATAAAACAGATGGTGAATACAGTAGACAGTTACTACTCTGCCATAAAAGAAAATTACTCAAACGCGTCTCACCCGCTGTACGAATTATGATATCAGGGTCAGATACAAATCTCATATACATATGCCTCTCGACATCCAACATACCAAATTTTACGAACGCCTCATCCGGATCACCAATTTTACGCCATTTTTCTTCACAAGATTCTTGAACAGCATGCAAAATCTCATCAGTGGAAGTATACGCAACACATATAGATAACACTACTTTGTTGTTCTTCGAAGTTGCATCCATAGCCCTCTTAGCTGCTAACCTCACGGGTTTGCTTAAAAGTTTAAGGTTTCCTATAAACCTGACCCTAATTCCGTACTGGCTAACTATGATCTCATCGCTTATCAACCGTTCAATCTTTTCCTCCATCAACTCCATCAAAGATTGAACTTCTTCAGGATTTCGTTTGAAGTTGTCTATACTGAAGGCATAAACCGTTACATGTTTCACCCCCATCTCATAGCAGTACCTAAGCATTGAAATTAGTGTCAAAAACCCGACCCTATATCCAGCCCCATCAATCAAGTTGTGCTTCTTGGAGTATCTTCGATTACCATCCATTATGAAGGCAATGTGATCAGGTATTGCAGCTTCTGAAAGGATGCCATACATAAATTTCCTTATAAAACCGCCCAGGAATTCAGATACCTGGGTTAATTGTCTAACATCCATGCCAAATTTCCAAGAAAACTGAAGTCTCAGTAGTCTACTAGACCTGCTAATTATAATTAAATGGTTTAGTTAAACTGACCCACAAAAGAAACATGAAATTCGTAACAATATAAGCAAAAAACAAGAATGTAATCGTAGAACTTAACACCAAGTACGATTATGTATCCACAAGGAACACATATACCATATTTAATATTGAATGCCAAAAGGGACCATCATAGGATCAAGCTCCATAACGGCAGGTTTTATAGAATGCAAATTTAAAAATAAGGGTGTATTTGGCACTACTGCATTTTCGGGTTTTGGCGACAATTTGAGTACAGAATGTCGTCGCTATAACCTATAGCGATGACATGTGGCCGCCACAAACGGGAAGGAAGTATTACATGATTGTGTTTCCAAGATGTAGATAATGAGTTTTCGTGTTTGTATTTACTCATTACTGAAACTGATTAGTCATATGTTTACGTCTCTTAATCACTTCTCTTCTTAAAAAGGCAGTGGATAATCAAGTTTGTTCAAAGGTTTTCCAACACTATTTTTGAGTTGCACTTTTCAAACGCAGTAATCAAATAATCTCCCCCAAAACGCAATCTCAATTATCACAAGTTCACACAACAAAAGCATGCCCAAACAGCCCGACCCGGTTCTGTTACAGCTTCTCATTTAATATAATTCTAATTATTCCATACCTCAATAAAAGCAAATTCATATCAACTCCTAATAGTAAAAGTGAAACATTAAAGTGATGATATTCATATTTGGTTATGATCAACTGGCCCCTACTATTACAACTACACAATAACACCAAAGGGCTTATATCCGATAATTCTAAAACATACGCCGAAATCAGATAAGCTCGTAAGTCCAAAATAAGGTTAAACAAACACCCCCAAATAATGTTCCATCAAGCAAATTTAAACAGTAAAAACATATTCGAGATTTAACAATTAATATATCACTAGATGGGTGTGTGAAAACGTGAGTAAATCGATACTAATAATTTAAAATAATAATAATAATAATAATTAAGAAAAAAAATACTTGCCTTGAACTTGAAATAATGGCCGGCCGACATGTCTTCGCTGCAAATTGTGAATGTGTTAGATTTAGTACACTGCTATTTGTGTGCACTGCAGTCTTGTACAGTTTTTGTATAAGTTGTACAAAATGATGTATTAACAAAAACAAATCATGTTTTGCTAAAAAAAACAAAAACAAATCATGTGTTTATGTCTCCGTTTGGTTAAATGTTATTACTATTATCATTATGGTTTTTTATACCATAAAAATTTTAGTAATTATGCATATGCTACGGATTAATAAAAAACGGCTTTAAAAGTTAAATATACTATACGAATACTTGCGTAAAGCAGCGATGTATAGCATCAAATAATAATACTTGCAAAATTGTAATTTTGGTTCGACTCTTTATGCAAAGCGTTTATTTTTTAAAACAAAAAACATGTGTTTTTTAAAAGTAATACAAAGTTGTCAAAGCTTAAGAGGTAATTTAGGCTAACTATACTAATTTAAGTTTCAAGTTTTAAGAAAATACATAAACTCTTTATAAAGAGATGAGTAGTATTTTATTTATGTACAATTTAATTATTGCATCTTAATTTTATTTGAACGACAAATAACTATCTCACATTATATATATTACAAATATTTGGTTAAGAGTTTCACAAAACATGGGGTACAATGACACAAGCCTTTTGGTGTTACATCTTATTAAACTGCCTAAAATTTATTGCATGTGAACGACTATTTTAAAAAGGAGATGATTTTCATAATTTATTTGCACATTTCCATATGCAAACAAATTAAGGCAATATGCAAAAATTAGTGTGTGCAAATCAATTTCTATTTGATAGTATTCTTTGTTACTACATTCATCCTATAATAAGTGTTCACATTAATATTTTGGATGTATCAAATTAATTAAATGTCTACTTTTCATTTCATCCAATGAGAATAGGTTTTAGTAAGAAGAAATGATATTTGATTGGTCAAGAGTTTAGTGGGATCTTCTAACACTTTGTTCTTGAGTTTCTATTTGAAAAGAAAAGAAGATAAGTAGAGATGAAATTGGAAAATAAGCATGTTCCTGAGATTTCGTTTGGAGAGAATAGAAGAGGGGTGAAACCACTGTTCTAAAAGCGCCGCAGCGCCCCGCAGCGCCGCAGCCGCGGCGCTGATTACGCCAGAACGCCACGCCGCCACGCCCGCCTTATACAAGACATGTTTTTGTAAACTCGATATATATAATTATGATATGAATATATAAATATTTTCATACTTTTGCGCCTTTACGCCACGCCTTATAAACGCAAAGCTCGCTTTACCGCAGCGCATAAGGCTTGTCGTCATGCCGCCACGCCACGCCTCACGCTATTTATAACCTTGGACTGTGAAACTATGCCAATTTTCCCTCTTAATCTTGTTCCCAAATTATGATGATTTGAAGAAAAGTGAAATTTTAGCCTTAATTTAGTCTATCTTTTCTTTTACTTTTGAACTTAACAAAACTAAAATTAATTTTTTTTCTCGCCTCCTCTTTATTTCTCTTTTCTTCATCTTCTCTATTTATCTTCTTTCCGCTTTACACTCAGAAACATAGTGTAAGACTTTGTGCATACCGAAAGTGTACACTTATTATGAGACGGATGGAGTAGATGACTAGGTTAGTGGCCCAAGCCTAACTAGAGCATCCGCAATACTCCTACCCTTTAAACGACTTGAAGCATTTATGACAATAAAGGCTAAAGCTGTGATGAGTTGCTACATTTATTACAATACCTACAACTAAAAAACTATTCCCTCCAACCGTTTGGCATCAGCCATGTTATTCTTCCAAATGCTTTAAAAAGTCATTCATGCAATGGTAAAAAAGCTTTTGAAAAGCTTTTTCAAATAGTAAAAAGCTTTTGATCAAGCACCTCATTACGGATGCTCTTATAATCTTAGAGTCCATTAAGTTTAGAGTTAAGATTACTTGTTCACAAAGTTATGTATTTATTATAAATACATGTGCAATCTTTCTTATATAATCAAAAAACACATTCAATAATAATATTTTATTTGCTATTTGACATGGTATTGATGAAGCTTTATGTTCAACCTATCACAAAATAGTTATCCTCCGATTATCGGCTACTCGCCGATGATTCGGATGGATCCTGAATTCCTGATTTATTTATTTCTTTCGCTTTATATTTTCATGTTATTAATCTTCTATTAGTCTTTTTATCTCATCCAAATCATAAACCCAATAATACAAAAACTTTAGCCTATCATAACACATCCTATATTATGTTGATTTAGCTATCAATCAAAAAATTGTATCATCAACATTACTCTTTGTTTTATCACCGCTGGAGTACTCGGACAAAAAATAAGTTTCAAGAGGTTCACTTATTTGCCAAAACTTTAGAGGTTCACGCAGGGCCATTATAAAGGTAAACAAGTTTACTGGTCGGCTAACATAGTGATCAACCAACTAATAAGTTTATATTTTGATAAGAGTGTTTCACTTGATGTGCTTCAAACATTATAACAAGAAGTAACACAAATCAAAAGGCAATGATAATAAGGTTGTGCAAAACCATGTTTTAAAACCAGTTTAGATTCCAACCAAAAACATGTACAATCCACTTCTCAGTCCATATGCAAAATTCGGTTATGATGAGGTCTAACCCCAGACTTCTATTCTTTTCATTTAACAATATTTTGTCTAAGACTAGAATCACTAGCCCAATAGTTTGAGTCCGGTTCATGGTCCAATTTGGGATCTAACTGTCACTGAGGTCTGAGTGAGTGAGTAGTGGATCTAGAAATTTGTCACAGGGTGTTTTGAAATAGTGCTGTTTACCTGCTCGTTTATCTAAGATTCGGTTTTCTGCCTCGTTATTCGAAAAATATTTTGTTATAATCGAAACCAAACCGAACCGAAATTATTTGTGATGAACCGAACTAAAACCGACTTAGTTCGGTTCGGTTTTGGGTCATAATCGAAACCGAATTCAGTACTTGAAATTTGAAATTGAAACCAAAGAAACTCATTCAACAGATAAGGATTTGAAACCGAATTAAGTACTTAACACTAAATGTCTAAGGGTGCGTTTAGTTATTGAGTTTTGAGATTAGTTTTAGAATGAAAGTTGAAATTTGTTATCTGGAACATATTGGTGGACCCAAGGACCGGGGCTAAAGCTTAAATATTCCGCATACAAGAATCCGGGTTTTATTTATTTGACTTATAAGTGGGCCCATTTTCATTTGAGTCACATATTTTTTTCTTCTTGTCATTTAAAATATTAAATTTTAATTTTAAAAAATATATTTTCTCCTTCTTACATAAAATTCAAATTCAAATATTACTCTTAAACCTAACTACAAACCAAAACGAGCCTTAAATGCATACCTTAAATGGGCCCGCTTATATGTCAAACAAATGAAAACACAGCATGACATCCATGATTCTTGTATGCGGAATATTTAGGCTTTAGCCCTAGTCCTTGGGCCACCAATATGTTCTAAACAACAAATTTCAACTTTCTTTCTCAAAACTGATCTCAAAACCCATTAATCAAACGCACCTTTAAACATTTAGTGTTAACATTCGTAGAAATATAAAAAAGTAAAATTTTACACCAAGGATGTTGATCAGAGGGTATATGTGTGCATACCCTTTGAAGTAATTACCAAACCAACACCGAATCCTAATGCTATTAAAGTGTCTAGTTTCGTTTCCTATTCATTTCAGTTTGGTTTGTACTCCTACTGTGCCTGTAGTATGCCGGCTGCCCTACCTAAACCTACCCATCATATTGATTTCCATGCCCCTTCATAATAGTACATTTTAGGGATTCATGAGCAATACTTGGAAAAACGAACACACGACAACCATTCTTTGAATGACGTTAAGCCGTTAACAAAAACTAACCATAGCTTATTGCTAAACCAGTTTCTCAGGTACCTGTGCACATACATACTGACGCGCTCATGCACATATAGATATAAAAGCTGACTTGTTTTCATAAGATTCTTCATTGTCCATGTATTTTTATTTTTATTTTTTCATTTAAACAAAAGATTAGGTTGAAACATGGCTGCCTTCTTCTTTACATTCACATATGAACACACTTTAAGAATACAGATAAATAAAGGTACTATCATACAGATACTTTTATATTATACAAATATAAAAATAAAACAACACTAGAATTGTGATACAGTTTCTACCATGTTAAAAAACTCATCTCTAGAACAGATGAAACTACCAACCCACCAGAGACTTAAATCATCTCAGATGTAATGAAATCAAATAAAAAGGCAAGATAATTTCATAATTTATGAGCCAAGAAACGAACAACAACTACTGTGATATTATCAGCGCTACCTCTTTGAGAAGCTTCCTCCATCAAGGTCTTAGCCGCATCTTCTGGGCTCTTAATCGGCTTCACCATAGCAACAGCTTCATCATTAGTAACAACGTCCCAAAGCCCATCACTCGCAAGTATCAGAAACTCCAAGGAATCATCAATCTTCTCCTCTTGAATTTCCGGATCAGCAACAACAAACTGTTTCAATAATTTATCACCAAATGCACGGGAAACGGCAAGCACACCACCAACTCTCCAAGTCCCCGCCCACATCACAAAACCACCAGCATCTTCAATACGTCGCCGTTCATCACTTTGGTCTGGTTTATGGTCACGAGAAGCAGCAAATGCGTTCCCACTTCTACATATAACAGCTCGTGAGTCACCCACGTTTGCAACTAACAAACGGTTGCCAACAAGGATCGCAGTTGAAGCGGTTGATCCAGCATCTTTTATCTGACTATTATTATCGGACTTTAAAAGCTCTGAATCTGTATAACTATACGATTCAGCTATAGCTGATTTGGTATCTGATATAAACTTTGGATGCTTAATAAGATTACTAAAAAGATTGTGTTTGACGTATTCTGCAGCTCGTGCACCACCATGACCATCAAAGACTCCAAAGAGACCAACAATTTCTCCATCTACACCGTCGATTCTTGTCTCGTAATAATCCTCCATAGAAGATCTCTTGCCAGGGGAGCTCGCGTAACCGTAGCTAAATTTTGAATCTTGACTTAAACCACCTCCAGTAACCGGAGAAACCCCGGAAACTGACTGATTTAGGCTTGCGGATAATAGTACTGAATCTAGATACCCCATAATAAGTATTGTTCTTTCGAGTTCGTATCAAAATTCCTGTTAAGACAGGCACAGTTTAGAATTTTAATATACGAAAAAGAGCTTCAATCAAGATAAATTTTTAGCATATAAGAAATCTGTAAACACTTTATTTAGAACTATATCTACATCTTTTAGAGAAATAAGCACTTTTTTTATGTTACAATATGAAATTTATTCATCACAAAAATATACAAACTTAAAAAAAGCACCAACAACTTTATCTTAAGATGAAAAAACAAGCTACAGTTTGACTTTCAAAGTCAATATGACAATTTTTCAACCACAAAATTCATCAATTTCTAAAACTCTTTTATAAAAAACATTCCAAAAAAATCAACACAGAAGCAAAACTCATAAAATTTCATCTAACAAGATTCATTAAACAAAGGGCATAAAGTTATTACATAGGATAACCAAACAAAAAAATACCTGTTCGAAGATAAAAAATGCAATTGTTTTAACCTGCCGTACGTATATCTGAATGAAATTAAATGAGAATGAAGATGAAATTCTGTTGATCGTATAGTATATATACAAAGATTGAAGATTCTTCACTCGTTTTAATGATTGATCAACGAAAGTTCAAATGAGATTCTCAGAAAAGAATTTGTGTTTTTCGTCAAAGGTTGACATTTTGACGACCGGACATTACAACCGCGCAAATATATATAACAGGTATATATGTTTGCTTCTTAACATTTTCACCCTTGTTTTTCATCATTTGTTTCAACTTGCATCCTAGTTTCTTACACTTAACAGAACCAGGAGTCATAACATGTTATAACACCAAATTTCCTGCCATATCAGCGTCACATCATTTCACACGAAATAACATAACACTAAAAAATCACTCTTTATCATAACACAAAATAATCTGATACAAAAGTTGGGCGTTTTTGTTTGGACCCTGCTCGCACTAATTGAATCTTAATGCTCGAGACCGCGTACTAAGTAAAACAAAACACCGTTAGGCTTATCGTGGATTGTCTCCCACGATTATCCTCCCGTGAGAGTAAGTAATCGGTTTTAGGTTAATAGGAGAGTTAGGGTTTTAGATCGCACTTTAATGAGGATGGGTTCCTTTATATACACACGAAATCCTTGTTGGTTTCGTGTTCCCCAACCTTCGCGATCCCGCCTAAGTCGGTTGGTAAACGATTATCTCCAAAGTTAGAGATATCCGATATCTTATTTCATAAATAACTTGGGTTTGGGCCTCGCGAGCCCAAAGCCTTATCGGCTCAGCCCGGGTCAGGCTGGGCTCGCTAGTAGCGGTCATTGGTCGGTTCGTGACCAATGTAGACTATACATCATCATGTCCCCCGCCTAGTATGCGCAGCCGACTAATCATGGATGCTAGACTAATAACCGCAATCAATAAAATCACAAGCGTAGCGAAGAAGCTAAAAAGTTTCCGCCTGAAAGATACACGCTAATCTAGACAAAATGTCTCAAATTCCCACCTCAGAATCGGGGAAAGTAATCAGAAGTTCATTACATCAATCCATCCTATCCACACATCGAGATAGGATCCACGTGTCAGATCATCGCTGGATGTAAAAACTATATAAACATCCGCCTCTCATTACCGTGTTTATCACAAGAAAATCATTTCCGCCATTGTTAAAAAGCTTCAAACTTTCCAAAGAAGAAACCGTAATATTTCAAAGGTAACCGCACACGCATATAAAACTATACCATGGTCCGTGGTTTATCCGACTTCACCTCCGATCCGACCGAGGATGAATCATATCCTCGATGGCTATCGGATTTCGCGGCGAGGGCGGAAGTAGGGGTATACACACGCTTTTTGAATTTGCGAATCAACGCAGGTGTCGCTATCCCTATTTCGCGCGACGCTTTAAACTTCTACCGTCAAGATATCTCAACAGACCGATAGGTGCAACAAAATTAACAAATTTCGAGGTTAATTGCCGATTATTGGCGATTAATCCCAAAGATATACCTTCTTCCGCTGCTTCTACCACACAACGTGGTCCAACGGGCGGGTTTCATTCGCTAAGCGCCGGGGTCCACAATGTTACACCGATAAACCGGACGCGCTAGGACCTGAGGAGAATTTTTTCGGGTCGATGAAGCGGTATTCCCATGGCGCTGACTTCTACACCCAAAGTTCGCCGCCGAAGGACGAGCGCCCTCCCCGGTTCATACAATATATGATGCAAATACAATAAACGCCAATCGATTCCCACCGGCCCTACCCCAAGGAATTTTGGTGCACGCAGGCATCACGAATTATTTTATGACCCGGGCGCCAATGCGAAGTGCCAATCTTCTTAGACACGGATGGCCAGCGGTGCTCGTCCTTTCGCATCCCTATTCTTTATTAATGTAAGACTTTCTTTTCCCTTTGTTATTTATGTAACCTGCTTGTTGTTGTCTTCGTCAGAGATGGATCTATTCGAGTTGTGCAATTGGCGAAACCGCCAAGTCACCGCGGGGCACCCCTAAAGGAGGGAGAAGAGCCTGCTCGAGGCTACCGCGGGCGCACCTTAGATATGCACGGGAGAAGCGGAGGTAGTTCTTCCACCGCTACTGAGGCGACCTCTTCAAAGCGTGCCTAGCCCTGTGGTTCCTTCCCGTCAGGAGTCGGCTACCATAAATGTGGTCAAAACCATCAAGAAGAAGAGAGGAGGAGGAACCATGGATCAAGCGCAAGAGAGGCTTGGTGGCGGCGATGCGTAGGCACCTCCGTGAAGAAGCGCCCGTGATTGCGGACGGAATCATCCTCGTTGATGTTGCATCACCTCCCCGTCACCGACATCGCCGCCTCAATAAGTGTTACTTCCAAATTCCTTATTGCATTCCCTTTTGATGCTATGAAATAATTGCTAATTCACTTGTATGTGTGTAGGTTTGAACACTCTATGGAGTCGCCCCCGAAAGCTAGTTCCGTTCGCGCTGAATCATCTGAGCCCAAGAGCCAAAACACTAAGCCATTGTCATCTGGGGACACACCAATTGGTCATCTTGTGGATGATCTGGTGGTGGCTGTTGCGCGCCAAGCTACGTTGGCTGCTCAAATTAAGGCAAGGCACTCTGCGGATGGTAGTTCGCCACGCACAAGGATCACCAGATTACAATCGCCGAGGCATAGTTGCTAGTGCCAGTCAAGTAGAAGCTGGGAGCTTGTATGCACAGAAACTTGTTGATGAGAGGATGTCCTTAATGACCCAAGTGAGTCAGGAACGTGCCGCACTAGGGGCTTATAAGGCTAAATGTTCTTGGGCGCTTAAGTATTTGGAGAAGGGGAAAGACGAGTTGTTCTCGCAATTAGGGGATTTCAGTGCGACTGTGGGAAGCTCGCTGGAAGAGCAGGAGATGAAGTTGCGTAAACTCAGTATTGAGTATGATGAGGAGTTGTATCCTCAGCTCATGTCTTTCATTGTTGAACGCAGGTGGCTCATCGGCCATGGATTGCGCCTCGCTGCCCTAAGTACTTTGGAGTCTCGCGAGGTAGTTGACAAGTTTGGGGCGGTGGTGCAAGGCACAATATGCGTGGCAAGGCGGAGGCCGGAGGAGCTTCACGAGGCTAATCTTCCAAAGTGGCTATTGATCAGTGCCTGGGTATAATAATCGTGATATGAGAGCTTGTCACCGCATGGGCGATGAAAGTATTGAGCTCCCAGATATTTCTCGATGGAGCGCCACCAAGATTACCCTATAAATGTAATCATGGAAGGGTTAACTTGGCCCGCCACCGCCTGATGGGGCGAGGCACAACCGATTTTTTCCTAAGCCTAACGAGTCACAACCGCAGTGCCGATTTTCGCCGCCTCGACCTTTTGAACCCCTTCAGGCCGAAAAAGATATTCCTTCAAGGAATCCTTGAGGCCCATGCTATGAGGGTTGCTAAGAAGAAGGGAGTGAAGGGGAAAGGCATTCTTTGTGGTGTTGGCGCAGCGCACCTTCCCATGTCTGATGGGTGCCCGCCAAGTAGCCAAAGTGTCGCAACAGATTCTCGACTGCTGAAGCGATTGCAGAGGCCGACCGCGGCAAGTCAAGTGGAAAGCTCTCCTCTTAGGCGTAGCAATAGTTGGTAGTTTGTTTAAATATCCTTTTGTAATAACTTGTAGTCCTTAATAAAATTCTCCTTTTGTTGAATGCGTGTTGATTTTATTGCAACTTGTAATGTTTGTACTTAGTTATTCGTCTTTGCATAAAAAACGACTTTGTTGTCTAAGGACCAAACCGTCACATAAGCGAATAATATATGAAGTTCATAATCATGTATGAAATTCACGGTGTACTTAAAACATAATTTCTAAGTACTTGTATCATAATCGTATGGTGTGATATGCAAAGATCAGAATAACTAAATATCATATCAAGGAGTCAAGTGTCTTGATTCCTAATTTGTTAAACGCAAGACAAGATGCATGGTTGCGCACCCGTCGTGAGATGCGCATGCAGAACTTATTCCAACGCCTCGAGAACAAGGTGTTTAACAAGGATACGTAATCCAATGTTGATGGGTTTGCAACCCTCTTACTCAACGAGTTATTTAGTAGGTTTACTCATCCTTTTACCATCGTGGGTTTATTAGGTGCATGCACGCCATGTAGGCAAGAGATAAAAAATGTTAAGAAATAAAGTATATAGAAATAACAAATTTAAATGTGTCACGGAGTTAGCTAGAAACCGCGACGTTTTATTAATATTTGCAAGTTTTTGTGAAAGAAAATAAATAAGACATTTGCCTAAGTAAAACAACTGTAAATACACGGATATTTATTGAGCACCTCACTAATAGTGCGGGAATGTCCGTGTGCTGGGCCGTAGCCATTTCTAGAGATAACATCGCTTAAGATTGCAAATGTTCCATGTGCGTGGTAGTTCACGACCATCCATATCTCGTAGCTTGTACGCGCCTTTTCCTAATGCTTCAGTAACCTCATAGGGTCCTTCCCACTTCGGTCCAAGTTTGCCGGTATCTTCTGCGTGGCTCGCATCATTGGCGCGGTATACGAAGTCACCTGGTCTGAATGAAACACTTTGCACTTTAGCATCGTAGTATCCCTTCATTTTTGCCTTGGATCTCGCTTCACGTATAGTTGTGCGCTCTCGCGTCTCTCTTCCAACAGGTCTAAGTCGATACGCCATTCGTCGTCATTGGTTGCCACATTGACTTCAGCGGTGCGAATAGTTGGCATCCCAATTTTGGCCGGTATGATGGCCTCTGTCCCATAGACCAGAGAGAAGGGAGTGTCTCCCATGCTAGTTTTGATTGAAGTGCGGTGTGCCCACAGAACATGTGATAATTCTTCCACCCACCTTCCTTTATGCTTGTCCGACGCGCCTTAATTCCTTCACCCGGACTTCGATTTGCACGCTCTACTAAGCCGCTGGTTCGTGGGTGTTTAACCGACGCCAAGCGTCAGATGATATTTAACTTTTCGCACCGCCCCTTGAAAGGGTTGTCACGTAATTTTTTCCGTTGTCCGAGATGATTTCCCAGTAGTCATAAGCGCATACAATATTTTCCCAAACAAAGTGTTTTACCCGATCGCCGCTGATTGTTACAACCGCTTTTGCTTCGATCCACTTGGTGAAGTAGTCTATGGCTACCATGAGGAACTTCAACCTCCTTCGCAATGCAGGGAAGCGGACGCGCAATGTCAATACCCCACTTGTAGAACGGCCATGGCGCCGTGATAGGCGTTAACTCCGCTGTGGTTGGCGGAACGGGTCTATGAACATGGCAACGCCACACTTTCTTATTAAGTCCCGCGATCACGGCATGGTGGGCCAATAGTATCCCGACCAGAAGCGCGCCACCACGGATCGTGGTCCCGAATACATGCCGCATGAACCGCGGATTTCCGAGTACATAATTTGCTTGTAGGGGCCGACACAATGAGCCATGGTTGCGTAGCGAGCGCCGATATAGTATACCGCCTCAAGTTCAAACCTCTCGTGTTGTGCGCCGATTCTTCGGCTTCCTTCGCTTTGGGGCACACGCCTTGCTTATGAATTCCATTATTGGTGTCATCCACGTAGGACCTTCCTCCTCTATTACCGTGGATATTTCCATCTCGGAGATGGACTTGCTCTTCAGTGTTTCCACCAACACTTGTTTTGACAGGTGTGCAAAGCTTGTGGATGCAATCTTGCTTAGTGCATCCGCCTTTCGATTTTCCCCTCTAGGGACTTGCTTGATGGTAAACCTGTTGAAACTCTGAATTAGCGACTTGGTCTTGTCGAGGTATTGGATCATGTTTTCTTCTTTAGCCACGTACTCGCCCAACACATGGTTGGCCACCAGCCGAATCCACATTTGCTTCCGTGTCACAGACGCCCATTCGAGCCGCAATGCGTAGTCCGCGATTAGGGCTTCATACTCGCCTCATTTTTGTCTCAATGAATTCAAAACGCAGTGCGTAAGTGAATTCTATTCCTTCTGGGCTTGTGAGGGTAAGGCCTTCTCCTGACCCATCGACGCATGAAGATCCGTCTGTAAACAAGATCCATGGGTCTTGTATTGCCACCTTACCTTGTGAAGGTAAGTCTTCGGTATCCGGTTTTCGATAATAAAGTCTGCTAGTATCTGCCCTTTAACCGCAGTACGTGGTCTGTAGGAGATGTTATGCTCACCTAGCAACACACTCCACTTCGCAATGTCCCGGCGCGCCGTTTGAGATGATTTTCTTGATTGGTTGGTCCGTGATCATCGCTATTGCGCGCTCGAAGTACCCACGCACCGCTTACGGCGAACACTAATGCCGTGACCAACTTCTCCACCGCTACCGTAATTAATCTCCATTTTCTTGAGTGCCTTGCTTACAAAGTATATCGGTGTTTGACCGAATTCAGATGTTAGCAAGATCGCACCGACCGCCCTTGGGTCGCAGATAAGTACATAATTAATTCTTCCCCAGTCGGGTGCGACTAGCGTGGAGCGCTGCTAGGTGTTGTTTAAGTCAGATGAAAGCTTCTTCCGCTTCTGTGGTCCAACAAAAATCTCCTTCTTTGTACACTTCTTGAGTGTTTTGAAGAGAGAAGTGACTTTTCACCGATTCGGACAAGAATCTGCTCAAACCGCCTAGCTTTCCGCTCGTGGATTGACCTCCTTCAACGCGAGCGCGGTGGCGGAGTCGATGATCCTTTGTTTTTAGCCTCGGCATGGTTTAATGCCATCGTCCTAAATGTTCTATCGTATCCGAGAAACATGCCTCAGTAGCGCCCACCTGCTTTTCAAATGCATTATCTACTAACCACCGGTAAGTGGCGCATGCTCTTCAAGCCAAAGGGCATTTTAGTATAGCAAGAGACGCCTTGGCTTGTATGAAGGCCATTTTTCCTCATCTTCCTTAGCCATTTGATTTGGTGGTATCCTTTGTATGCGCCTAGGAAGCATTTAAGTGGGTATCCACACAAAGACTCTACCTTCAAGTCTATCTCCCAGAGCGGGTACGCTTGTGGACATGCCTTGTTGAGATCCGTGAAGTCCACGACATCCGCCACCACCGCCGCTTCTTCTTGACCATTACCGGGTGGAAAGCCACCGTGGTAGTAGACTTCTCGCATGATACCGCCTCCACAAGTTTGTGTACTTACGCTGAATTGCTTGCGCGAGCTCTGAGCTTGGCCACGCTTCTTCCGGGCGACAGCAGTATCCTTGTCGGATTCTCACCAGTGTTCTCGTGATCGAGCGGGTACCCCTACCATGTGCTTTGGTTCCTATGCAAAGATATCCGTGTTCTTTTGGTGGGCGCACACGGCCGCTTTGCCATTATCCGACAGCCGATCCTCCGATCGATACTTCTTGTTCGGGTAATCGTGATGAATTGCCACCTTCAAGTTCGAACTTTGTCGCTACTGCTCGAATGGGTGCCGCCTCACATGTAATCGTGTTACATTCTCTATGTGGTACAAGCATGCCAGAGAGTAACAATACCACCTTCCACCGGGAATTTGAGCATCCCATGTGTCAGAGAAGATCGCTGTGTATGGTCGATATCCCCGGTCTTCCGATAATGCCATTGTATGGCGAAGGGATTTGATCACCATAAAATTCATCCAGATGTCGCGAGTGTTCTTTATTACCCACATTGACTAGTAGGCGATTTGCCCCATAGGCCATATCTTTCTCCTCGAAACCGCCGTATTGCTATGACCGGACTTAATCGATCACAGATCTCGTGTCGCAATCGCTTGAAGCAATGTTCGACATTATGTCAACAGACGCCCTCCATCAACATACATGCGGTGGATATCGCGACCCCGCATTAATTTCAATGGTGAGCGCCTTACCACCGCGTTGTCCGCAGTCGAGGCGGGAAAGAGATTTCACTTCCACGGAAAACTTTTGGTCGATCTTCCGCTTAGTCACTCACGCCATGATTGTATCATGTATATGGTGTTGGCCTTATCCTTGGGTATTTCTTTCTTATTCCCGCTTTTGCTTATCCTTTCCTCCTTGATGTTTTTAACCAAATGGTCCAATCGCCTTCTTTACTAGTTTATCGATGAGTTGGCGCAGCTTGGACACATTCATTGGTGGTGTGTCCTTCCGTCCATGATAGTCGCAGATCCACTCCCCACGCTACCGATCCTCCGTGTGCGATTGGTGGTAGTCTTGGAAGTTCGCGCTCCGCCGCGAATATCTCCTTTGAGTCTTGGTCACGGGTATATCTGCATTATCCCGTCCGCCTCGGTCGTGGTAGTTCTTGTTACGGTTGCTACTCGGTCGCGGATTGTCTCCGAGGTTGTTCCCGTGACCGATAGTTTGAGTAGCCTTTCTTGCTATTCCGCCGCGGCTTCTCCTCGATAAAGGACCTTGTGCGTTTATAAGTTCATCAAAGGTTCGGGGATCTTGTCGCTCAACCTTTGATAAGTTCTGGGTTATTGATCCCATTCATGAACCCTGAGATCTTCAGCACTTCGGGGCATGCCTTAAAGACCAGAGAGTTAGGTTCTTCGTCAATTTACTAATATGCCGGAGGGTTGTATGTTGGGACATACGCTAACATGTCCCCCCCCAGTATCATGTTAATGAATGCATTCGTTATATGATATTGGGAGTATGTGGTGAACCTCGGCGAGTGTTTTCCCGCCATTCCTCTTCCTTCTTAATAACCTTCTTTTTTTTTTTTTTTTTTTTTTTTTTTTCGACAGGGGGGTGACACGTCACCGGAAACGTGCAATGTTATGCAACGATGTTAGGACACGTGCACCGGGCACGTCTTTGTCGGCGGTGAGGATGGTGCCACGTCATCGTTCGACACGACGGGGACGCTTCGCCTACTTCCTTATTTCGCTTATAAATACGGCCATGATCCTTCTTTTACCACAAGAAAATTTTTGCATTCACACTTTTCTCTCTGCGTTATTTGGCCGGACGATTTTGTTTGCTCTCCGCCTTCTATTCGGTATTTTCTAGTTTTTCCTCTCTAGATTTTAAGGTGTGATTATTCCTTCCCGCTAAAATGTCGAACCGTCCTACCATCGCCGCCGCTCGGGGATCCGGGCAATTTCCGAGGGTCCGCCGCACCCAAAACCTAAATTTGACTTGATAAATATACTTCCATTATGACCGAAAAATCGTTATAATGGGCCGCTGAAGGAATTTGGGATACCTCCGACCTTCATCCGAGGCTTCCACGGATGGTTTTACCATGGGACAACTAGAGATGATGCCATAGGATTGTACTTAGAATATTTTATCAAGGTGGAATTTCCGTCCTGCTTTCTAGTTTTCTTTTGACGCTCTTCATTACTATAAAGTTCATATATCCCGCTTAGTGCCGATAGGTTTACATAGGGTTACACTTTTGAGGTATATAGTCGTAGCCTTCATATTACTCCCACGACTTCGTTGTTTCGAGCTTTATAAGTTACATAAACAAGGTCATTGGTTCACTTTTTCTAAGCGGACGTGGAGCGCAAAGGTCCGCTTTTCAAGAGATCTTGTCGGGTCAAGGGTTGGAAAAGGCAATTATTTTTAATCGATCACGGCAATACCTTTTGCCATGCCGTGGAGGCACCCTGATTCAGATGTCTCCGATCCTTTTCCAACCGGGGAATTTTCCATGCCTCAAGCGGATCTACTGTCCGCTAACGTTATAGAATTGATAAAAATTCCGCCGGGTTTTTTGTATGCCGTGGGTTTGTCTGTCAAATGGAAATATCCAGGCTACCGGGCGGCTCTGAAGGATGCCGAGGGGAATGGTACTTGGCCTGCATTTTGTCTTTATTAGTTTAAGATTTTATGTTTTCTTGTGACTAACATTTTCGTATGTTTTGTAGTTTTAACTATGTCCGACTATCTCATCAAGCCAAACTTTCGTAAGGGGGCATCTATGACCCGAGGGGATAAGTATCAGGAGGGACAGGCTCACTTGATGCATGTTACCATTCCTAGTCCGGCCGGTACTGCGGTTCCGCCGAAGACGGAGGCTATGAAAAGGGTCGAGGTGGCCGACCTAAAGGTTTTGGAAGCCAAGGACAAGAAGAAAAAGGCTGCGGAGGCGAAAACTCAGGGTTATAAGCCGCGCAAACGTCAAGTTGGGGAAGGAGGCTCTGGGCAACCGAAGCGTAGGAAGAAAAGCCCCACCCCAGTGGTTAATCTGGATTCCCTCACGAATCCTACGCCAGTGAATACCATTCTGCCGGAGGGTCAACAGCTGAACGATCCACCCTCCATTGATAAAGAGCATTTGGAGGGTCACCCAAAGAATAAAGTTAGAGAATGCGGATGCTGTTGATTTAATCACCGGGCGGATCCTCAAGATCGTAATCCGATCCGGCGATCATAATGCCGAGGCTTCTCAATTTGTTGAATGGCCTGCCCAAACGAGGATGGCGAGTTGGTTTCTTTTCCGAATCGCTTTTTCTTGTTGCTATTTATTCATGTGTGCTTATCATTCATTTTGTAATATTTGTAGCGGCTTCTCCTCCTTTCGGCCGCTGAAGGGTGGTGCCGACGAAGAGGAAGGTGTCATTCGGCCGCTACCCACGTGCCGGGTAGTCGATAAAAAGGATGAGCGGGTTAAGGGGCACGAGAAGCATGTAGATCCGATGGTTCATTTGCCTCCCCGTCAAGAGGAGTATATGCAAACCTTATCTGACACCGAGGCGCCTGCAGGTCATGGGATATTCTCGCCCGGGTTCTCTTGCTTTGTGGATTTACTTGTTCGCTTGAGAGCCTCGATCCGACCATAGGGAGTTGGCCGAGGAGCATAGTGGTTGTCGGGCGGCTAAGGATAACTTCGCCTTTTGGATAAGACTTTGGGGAATCAAGACGGCGAGGATGAGCTCGAGAGGTTTCGCCCGGAAGAGGCTTTGAAAAACAAAAGGCACTGGAGGCCGAGAAAGTCGAATGGTCTAAGTTATCCCAAGCTCGTGGCGAAAAGATATCCGGTTTAGAGAGGAGTTGATGGAGACAAAAGGGCTCAAGAATGAAGAAGAAGAGAATGCCGCTGCTGAAGCAACGCCAAGAGTCACCGCGGGCGGCAGGAACTGAGATCGAAAAGTCACATCTTGTTAGGGATTTCATCCCCACTTTGTCGCCGCCTTCATGGGAGTCATGAGTATAAGGCTTCATTGGCCTCCCTTTAGTCCGAGTGGGATGGTCGGGTGGTTGGACGGGTGTCGATTGGTCGCTCGGAGGAGGAGGTGAAGAAGATATTGGCCGGCACGCAGGATTTGGACGCGATGCTCCTAACAAGTATTTGGCTATGTACGATGAACTTTTGTCAAGGAGTATCCCTATGTCGCCAAGGTTCAAATGCCCGCCACCGTCCGCTTGCTTTATCTCGCCTTGATGCCCGATCCGCCCGGAGCGTGCCTTTGTGGAAGAATTAGATGATAAGTAAGGACGGGAGACCAAAGGTTCCTCCTAAGTGAAGCTTAGTTACTTTTTATTTTTGGATGACTCCTTTGTAATGGATATGTTGCCGAACAATGTTATTTGTTGAAGCTTGTAATGTTTAAGGAAGTTTGTTTTGGGAATCTTTATTTGTTTAATGAAATCGTTAGTCGTTCTTCTTCATGTATCTCTCAGTGTGTATATTCATTTTTTTTGTTTGACTGTCTTTGGATATGAACCATCTTACATTTACTTCGGCCACCTCGTTAAGGTATAAATCGTTCGGTGTATCCATTCGGTATATGGCAATCTCCTTTTGGATATGAACCACTTGATATGTCACCTGGGCAACCCTTTTTGGGTATAAACCGCTCGGCGCTTGGCAATCCTTTTTGATATGAACCATTTAATATGTCACCGGCAACCCTTTTGGTATAAACCGCTCGTCGTTTGCAATCCTTTTTGGATATGAACCATTTAATATGTCACCGGCAACCCTTTTGGGTATAAACCGTCGGCTTGGCAATCCTTTTTGATATGAACCATTTAATATGTCACCGGCAACCCTTTTGGGTATAAACCGTTCATGCTTGGCAATCCTTTTTGGATATGAACTATTTAATATGTCGCCTGGCAACCATTTTGGGTATAAACCGCTCGAATTTTTATGGCAATCCTTTTGGATATAAACCATCTTTGAACAAGGATCATTTTTCCCTGAGGTCGCGAGTCTATCGGGAGATCATTTACTAATTATGTTCAAGACAAATGTGCGGAAAATTGCCCTCCGACATCCGGGCTAATCTTTTCATTAATAACATGTGTCAATAATCGCCTGGCTTTACTTGCCACAACGTTTCCTATAAGAAACATTTCCTTAGGTTCACCGCGTTCAAAGCGGGGACTTCTTTTCCTTCGGTTGTTTGCAACTTGTATGAACCGCTATCGATGCCTCTATCACTTGGTACGGGACTTCCATTTGGGTCCCAACTTTCCTAGGTCTTCTTGCCTCGCCGGCTTCATTTTTCCCGCAGACGAAGTCTCCTACTCGAAGTTTTTCATCTCTAACTCTTCGTTGTAACATCGCTCCATCTTCTTTTGTATCCGCTTCTTCAACAAACCGAGTCCCTTCTTTCTTCCAATAAATCTAGCTTTAAACGCCTTTCCTCTTCGCCTTCTTCATCATCATAGTTCTGGCGGGCATGCCACTTTCATGGGATCACGGCCGCTCAGATGTCAAACCGAACGGTGTTTCGCCGCTGTTTATCTTCAAGGACGCCCGTGAGCCCACAAAACGCTTGGTAGCTCATCAACCCATCGTGACCTACCGCCTAGTCTTGTTTTGAAACCGCATCAAGCTTTTGTTGGCCCGCCTACCGCATCGCTGGCTCGAGGGTGTGCCACAGCCAGATTTATCCGCTTGATATCGAGCTTTTCGCACCACCGCGAAGGGATCATGGATGAAGTTGCCGCTGTCGGGCCACGATTATGCGCGCGTGTCAAGCGACACACGATGTTATCCCATACAAATTTTATGACTTCTTTTCCCGTGGTCTTTGCTGAGGCTCGGCCTCCATCCATTTTGTAAAGTAGTCGATGGCCACGATGACGTATTTTACTTTCACGGGCGCTTCAGGGAGGGGACCCAACACATCCATTCCCCATTGGAAAAATGGCTAGGGAGACATGATAGAAGTCATAAGAGTCTTTGGTAACTGGGAACCGGGAGTGTATTTGGCAGACTCGATTGAATGACCTCTCTGGCCCCTCAGCATGGTTGGCCAAGAGTATCCCTCGCTGATTAGTTTAGCCACCACGGATCTTGGGCCGGAGTGCATGCCACATGCCCTTCGCACTTCCCTTTATTACGTAATCGTCTCAGAATGGACCCACGCACCTCAACATTGGACCTAAATATGACTTCTTGAATAGCACCCGTCCTCCATTGTATAATGGGGTATCTTCATCCGCAGGTTCTTGCTTCGCTTTCATCATTCGCCATTTTCCTTCGATAATGCACCGGATGATCTGGGACATCCAGTTTTCCTCCTCTTCTTCACTATTGTCGATAACCTTCTTCCGTCGATGGTGTTCCAATACTTCTACAAGTATTTCCTTGGTCAAATGGTCAAATGCGACGGATGTCAACTTGCTTAACACATCGGCCTTCTGGTTCTGTACCCTGGGGATATTTTGTATTCTGAACCGTTTGAAACTACCAATGTATTCTTTTGCCTTAGCTAAATATCTCGCCATGCTTTCCTTGTAAGTGGTGAACTCTCCATTGATTTGGATTGACACCAGGTTGGAGTCTACCTTAGCACTTAGCACTTGGATCTTCATGTCCTTGCTATCCTTAGTCCGGCCAAAGAATGCCTCGATTCTGCCTCGTTATTTGTGCTGGGAAATTAAGTCAAGAGCGTAAGTGTACTGCTTTTGGTCGGACTTATCAAGACCAACTCGCTCCCAGAGACTTTCTTGTTAGACGCTCCGTCCGTGAACAGTGTCCATTCCTCCTCCTCTGTTGTAGAGATGTTGCATACTTTTTGCTTTTCCTTCTCTCCCTACTTTGTCGACCGGTATCTCATTTATGAAATCTACTGTGACCTCGCCCTCGACGGCGCTTCGGGATGTAAGTAATCTTGTATGCTCCCAACTCTACCGTGATATTTCATCGCCTTCCCAAGATTCAGCTTGCTCAACACGTCACGGATGGGTTGGTCCGTGATCCCCTTGATGCGATGTGCTTCAAATACCTCCGAGTCTTCTAGAGCAAAGGAGGGCCAAAGCCAATTTCTCCGTAGGAGCATAGTTTCGCTTCAGCATCGTGGAGTGTTCTCACGACATAGTGCACCGGCATTTGTTTACCCTTCCTTTCTACCATCAAGACATGCTTATGGCTTCTTCTACCGCCGCTAGATACACAAAAGATCCTCCCCGCCACCGGGTCATTAGATCGGGTAGCTCTAAGATCACACTCTTCATCTTCCGAAATGCCTCTTCGCCTCCTCGCCCACCCAGATTCTTTTGGTTGTCTTTCGTGACACTTTTAAAGTGTTGAAGAAGGCAAAGCTTTTTCACCGATCGATAGGAATCTGCTCATAGTCGCCACCTCACCGAGGCTCTCAGATTTCTTAAGTGTTCGGCGATTGCATGTCGGCTATCGCCTGCTTTCTTCGGGTTGGCTCTTATTACATAACCGAGGAATTTTCCTTCTTCCACCCAAAAGAGCACTTTTAGGGTTGAGCTTCATGTTGATCCTTCCTGAGGTTGTCGAACGCTTTCGCCATGTCCGCCAACAATTCTACTTCACTCGCTTTTGATCACCATATCGCCGACGACACTTCCAAATTCCCGCCAATTTGCTCTTAAAACTTGAATCCACCAGCCTTTGTACGTCGCCCGACATTCCTTAAACCGAAAGGCATTTTGGTGTAGCAAAGGTTTCATGTTCTGTAGAAGGTCGCTTTCTCTTAGTCCTCTTCGCTATCCGGACTGGTGGTACCCCTTGTATGCATCAAGAAAACACTTGTACTTGTAACCCATTACTGCACTTATTTTCCACCGATTGGGAGTTGGTAGTAGTCCTTGCACGAAGCATTGATGCTTTTGAAACCATGCACATTCTCCATGATCCGTCCGGTTTTTACCAAACCTGATTGGAAATCCATGTAGGATATTTCACCGCCTTGACTATTCCTCGCTTTCACCATTCTTCTACTTCGTGTTGATTGCTCGATTCTTTTCCGTAGAAGGCTCTCTTTTTCTGAGCTATTGGTCCGTCATTCACGCTGACATTCGGTTTGTGCTCTATGACTCAACGGGACCCCGTCATGTCTGCCGGTTGCCACGCCGAATACATCCTTGTTGTTTTTCAAGAGTTCTACCAAATGCCTCTTGCATTCTTTGGAAAAATGCCCCCGATGGTAATCATTTGCTCGTGGAATCGGGGTTTATCATTACTTCTTCGCTTTGTTACTGCACCTTCTTCTTCCGGCGGCATTCTCACCCTTGCTTTCCGACCCTTTGTCATGAAGTGTTTTTCTAACCTCCTACATTCGAGATGATTATTGATCCGTAACCAAGGTTGCCACCCCTGGCGCTGGGAATTTTATCATGGAGTGATGGTTGAGGATCGCCTTAATTCCATAATACCGATCGTCCTGTGATAATGTTATACGGGAGGGGATCTTATCACCGCAATTGTCATTATGGTTCGCGATATAGGCCATCGCTTCAAACAAACGCTTAGGTCTATTTTCCCGAGGGCTTTATTGCTTCACCGAGAATCCTACTAGAGGCGTGTTCGTTTCTCTTAGCTTTCCTTTGATTTCGGGCATAGGTTTTGAAAACAAGTGTTCAGACATTACTTCCAATCGCTGCCCACGGGTCAACATAAACCCTCCTCACAAAGTATCCTTCCACCTCCGCTCGATTTTCACGGACTCCTCGGAAACATCTCCCATGTAATGGAAGGAACACTATAGGACATTCATCCAATCCTCCTCTCACCGCTTGTCTTCCTTTTCTATCGCTCTTCCGCGGATACCATGTTTATTATCCTTCCTCCGGGCTAATTATCTCGGGGGTTTCTTCCCTTTGCTTCACTTCCTTTAATAAATGATCCAACTTGCCCGCCTCCAAGGCTACCCTTATTTGTTCTTTGAGTTGGTAGCAATCATTGGTGAGGCGACCTTCTCACCATGATAATCACGTAACTTATCTAAATTTTCTCTCATTGGTGCTCCTCTCAACGGTGCGGGTGGTGGTAGCTTTAGTTGGAGTTCCGCTGCTGAATTTCTTTGGGTGCTTTTGAGAAAGCTCAAATCAATGGGCGCGAGTATCATTCTGTAATGGTTCCTCCGTAATTGCTTCGGTGGTCGCTCAGAGTTATCATCCTTGTCTGGTAGTAGGATTGTACGGCTTCGGATTTTTGTTCTGTTCTTCGTCTCCTCTTCGCTTTGTCTGGGAGGTTCGCCATTCGGAGGGTTTGATCCGGCCGACTTCACATGTATAACTTGCGGTTCCATTCCCTTTAGGGAGTTCCGTGGTGTTGTAGGCTTCTTCCGAGCGCATAAAATCGCTTACCCTCTTCATCATTTCCGTGATGCTTTGGGAATTTCGCTCGAGAATCGCTTTACCAATTCCGGCATTTGCTTCCGCTGGTGAATGAGGATATCTCATTATTTCGCACCCGGGGATGTAGCTAGCTTCGCTTGTCCATCTTTCCTTGAACTCTAGCAGGTTTCATGAGCCTTCCGACGATCTTTGTGAGTTCCATCGGTCTTTAGACACTTCCTCCCGAGCCGAACCTCTAGAGGCTCTCTCGAGCTCCTCCCACCGCAATACCGCCGCTGGGTAATCGCCGAACCACCCGCTTTGGACCGTCAAAGTTTGTCGGAACATCCAAAGACCATACCGGCATTGGCCACCGCCATGATTTGCTACCCCGAGAAGCGAGTAACTTGGTCATCCGGTCTCAAGATCCGCTAGAGTTTTATGTTCTTAGGCGCTCATGTCTTGTCCGCGAACTCTACTATCCGTCGCGCGAACGGGATCCGGGGCATCTTTGTATGGTTTGTGTAGGTCTTCCGCGACCGCTTCCTTTCGGGTCTTTTCCTTTTCTACTCGGGTGGGTCCTTCGACTTCATCTCCAAAATCTATCCGTACGGGTTGCAACGGGCTTTTTCCTCAAGTGTTATGTCATTGTATCAAGGCCTTTAGCGATGATATGTGGTTTAGTATTTGTTCTTCTGTTAGGCGGGTTGCCTCCGTGCGGCGTTTTCGTGGAGGGACCTGGGTGTTTCGTGGTAGGACCCGCCATTTTCTAGTGTTGGTAGTTAGAATAGCGGTCCCACTGATGGCGCCAATTTGTTGAGGTAAAATCGTGATTACCGAACAAGCTAATCCTTCCTGCTAAGCTCTCCGGATTAGTTCCTTTCGGATCTGTAAATACAAAGACAACACTGCTAGTCTCGCCTGTGGTTTTATCCCCGCACTAAACTCCGCGTGAGAATGAGTATATTGATACGCCGAGTAAAGTATAATGAAAATGAGTTTAGAATTAATTGACCTTGAGTCAGAGCTTGGATCCTTTTATAGGGAGGAGTTTTGTCCTCACCCGGCGTCACGCAAGATAGTGACTCTTTCATGTGAGTTGACTTTACTGCTTGGGATCCGTTCGAGAGGGTCGGTGGTTCACCAAGATTCCTTTCTTCTTATACATGGTGATTTCAGAGCCCGTTATGCCGAGGGTTATGTCTAACCTCCCATATGCTTGTTCTGTGTGTGGTCTAAATTGGCTAGTGTGCTTTATCCCAAGGTTACGTATAGTGTCGGGCTATTTTGGTTAAAGACCGGAGAGTTAGGTTCTTCGGCAATTTACTAATATGCCGGGGGGTTGTATGTTGGGACATACGCCAACACCCTCATAAGTGAAATCAACTACAGTCTTGTTTTGAAAAGAAAAAAATATCATCGCATATATATAATTACGGTTTGAAATGTCTAGTAAAGATGAGATACAAAAACTTTATAAATTAGCAATTAACAATTTCATAATCAAGATTGTACGTAAGCTACTATAGCGATTGTTTCGTGTTGCTTCAAACCTAAATAAAAATGAGAAATAAAATGTACTTGTCTAGCTAAAACGAATTTAAACTAGTTAGCACACACAAAAACCAAAAGTTCCACAAAGAAAACGTCAGAATGTTTTGCATGTTTGAATTAAAACATATTAGTACACTTGTGCAAGTGCCCGCTTATTAAATAATGTAATTATGTAAGAAGTCGAGCTCTCGTATGAAATCTAACGCATACGTTTCTTGCTATGGAATACTCGAAGTTTTATCTGAACAATATTGATTATGCTGAGGCTGTAGACGTGGACTCGTGGGGTGGTCCTTAGGCTGGACGGCAAGGGGATAAAACGACTCACCTTAAGTCATACTCACTCGCGAGTCATCTTGCACACAAACATAACTCACGCGTGAGTCTCGGTATCCCAGGCAATTTAAGGTGACAAAGGGTATGTTTCATGAATGGAAATTACAGTGCTTTTATTATGTTCAAGTTGAAATTTGATTTTAGACTTGTTTCAAGAAACTAGTCATGCTAGAGCTTATTATTGCAAAATTACTAAAATGATATAATTAAATAAGTTTTATGGATATGTTAGATATTTTCATGGGTAAATATGTAATTTATGGTTCATGTTCCCTGCCAAAGGTTTTAGCCCTTTTATGAGCTAAAATTTTAAGCCCTTTAGAGGCTTGTGATTTCATGTTCAAGACGACAAACGAGACTTATTTTATAAGCCTATTTATTTTAAAAGTCCAAGCCCCATAAGCCCTCCATAAGCTCCTCCCCAAGTCACCTAGTTTTATTGTTACTAACAAAAATACCATCATGCCTTACACAAAGGAAGTGATTGACACACTCTTATTTTTTATTAGGACACTCATAGTACAAAACAGTTAAAACAGTTTATGCTAAAAATACAGCTGTCTCATGCATAAAGTGAAGTGTTCCAATAAAAATTAAGAGCGTGTCAATCACTTCCCCTAACATAATTGCCATTACAGATTGTCAATTCCAATTCAATCATATCATTTAACACCCGCACTTAAGAAATCGCCACTTGTTCATTAAACGTCTTTGATACTAGAAGTATACTTTGATACTTTTCAAAGGGCTTCTGGTCCATTGGTATCTCGGTGAGTTGTGATATTATGTCTTCGACCTAAGTAGTTACAACTTTCAGTCTCGTTATAGGTGAATATAGTGTCAGCATGTGTGTCTTAGCTAGTTTACATTTCTTTAAGAGAAAAATAAATATGTTGTAAGTCATACTTTTCAATTAACGGAATGTCTAACCATCGGCTCAAGGTACTAGTTTAAATGATAAAATAAGAAAACTTTAAGTTTATCAATTACAAAATCAAAATTAAGTAAGATAAATTATAAAATCAATTAATATGTATTAAATATATTTATAAATTTAAAAGAAAAACTCAAAATGAATTAATGCACATTACCAGTAACTTGAAGGATATGTGGATTTTAGTCATAAATCAAAAGATTCAAAACTCAAACTTTCTCTAAATTTGTTAGCTTGTGCGACTCATACATGGCTAGATGCATTCCTCAGGGGCATTATCGTCTTTCTAGTGATTTGCATCCACATACGAACTACTTTCGACTATAGATCATTTTTGAGGGGCGTGATATTTGGACACTTTATAAAGAGTTTTCAATCATTGCATGCATTGAAAAATTATACGATATGCATCGCAATATTATGTTGTGTGCTTCGCGATATTATACGATTGACCATAAAAAAAGTCCGAATAACACAACTCCATCTTTGGCAACTTCATCAAAACAAAAACTTTCCTTGAGTATGTTGTCCAACTGTCATTGGATGACCCTATATTTATGGTATATATATGAATATTATATTATTTCCAAATAATCACGACGTGACAATGAAATACGGCATTATTATGAGAAAAAGAGTACGTGATCCAAAATCACTAATCCAACATTTCCCCCAATTCAATTTTCAATCAAAACTGACTTCTTGAGTCAAAACCTTTTCATGGCTGCTCCTAATGGGTGGTATTCGAACAAATCAAAAGAGGATCATACTCAACAGATATCGAACTCGGTATTTGTTACGAACTTCCCCGATCACTTTTTGTCCCGGGATCTATGGAAGGTGTGTAGCGATTACGGTACAGTAATTGATGTTTTCATTCCTTTCAAGAAACCAAAGCCGGTAAAAGATTTGCTTTCGCTCATTTTATTAAGGTTGTTAACTTGGATCGCCTTATTGAGAATTTATGTACCATATGGATCAGGGCCTTCGCCTTCATGCAAATGTTGCGCGATTCCAAAGAGATCCTAAACCTAACGCTTGAAACCTAAAGGGTTGAATCGGGGACTTCCATGGTACGAATATAGGGAATTCCACCAGCTCTTTGCTTCGTTCTCAAATCGTGGACCCCAACAACGCTCAAAAGAGGGCTCTACACCGCCTATGGTTCTTGATGACTCGCATTATGGATCGTGACTTTAGTTTGCCTCTAACGGGAAGGTTAAAGACATTAATGTTCGCCAAATCTTTACATAACGCCGAGGAAGAAGGTTTTCGAATGTAAAACTTTCTTACTTAGAGGGTTGTGGGTTCTCATTGACTTGGCCTCTAGATTCTAAAGAAAATTTGGTAATCATGTTGAGTCTGTTTGGTTTGATGTTTTAAAACCCGCATGTAACTCGCTTGTTTGTGATGAAAGAATTGTGTGGGTTTCTATTGAAGGCCTACCTTTGAAAGCGTGGACTCAAAATACGTTCGTTAAGATTGCTTCGAAGTGGGGAGAACTAGTGGAAATGGAGAACAATGGTGATGTTTCATTCTCTTGTAGACGTTTATGTGTAAGGACAAGGTTTGATGAACTTATTAGCGAAAGGTTTAAAGTCATTTTGCAAGGTAAAATTTTCCGATTTGTGCCAAAGAACTGGAAGCATGGGTTCCAAATTTCGAGATAAAAATTCGACTCGGTATCTTCCGATGATGAATATTTTGATGAAGAAGAGGCCTAGCGAGTGGTGTAAAGGAACAAAATAAGGTATTTATTGATGACAATCAAAGTGGAGAAGGTTTCAAACGAGTTTTGGGAATGAAAATGTTTCCATGCATGGGAGCGACGAAGAATTGCACTCTGATGACCCTTTTCAAATTTATGATATCTTAAAAAAAGAAAAAGGATAACGTTGATCTTTCAACGGATGAGGAAATGCAATACCCCCCGGGTTTTACACCCGTGGATAAAGTTGGAGAAAAAGGAGATGCACAATGCATAGAGGAACTTGATGCTCAACACTTAAGTATGTCTAAAAACAAACATGATCCAGGGAGCTCTAAGGGTGTTTCATCACAGAGGTGTAGCGATATCCGATTCTCTAAGGTTCATTATGGAGGATCTATATTAGAGGTGATGGATGAGTTAGTAAAGGTCGGTCAAACAATGGGGTACAATATGGAAGGATGTATGAAAAATATTGAAGTTATCATTGGTTCACAGGGAGATGGTAACTTTTTTAAATGAATTTTTTGTCCTTAAATGTTCAAGGTCTTGGTCACAAGGCTAAAAAAGGTTGGATTAAGGAGTTATGTTCGAAACATAAAGTCAATTTTGTAGCAATTCAGGAATCTAAGATGGATAGCATTGATTTGTTTTCTATTAATGCGCTGTGGGGTAATTTCTCTTTTGATTACGCTATCAGTTCTTCTGTTGGTAATTCCGAGGGTATCTTATGCGTTTGGGAGCCTAGCTTGTTTGTTAAAGATAATATTAGTGCTTCCGATTACTTCTTAGCGATTATGGGTACTTGGATTCCTACATCCACTAAATTGCTTGTTATTTCTGTTTATGCTCCTCAAGAGCTAACAGAAAAAAGGCAATTATGGGAGTATCTTTTTCTATGGTGAATGATGGGACGGAGAATGTGTGATTTTGGGTGACTTCAATGAAGTTCGACGGAAAAGAAAGGTTTGGTTCAAGTTTTAATTATCAAGGTGCATGTGCTTTTAACAATTTTATTTCACGATCAGGTCTCTTAGATCTTCCTTTAGGCGGATACTCTTATACTTGGGCTCATAAATCGGCTTCAAAGATGAGTAAGTTGGATCGATTCCTAATTACTGAAGGTCTTATGATGGTGTTTCCTCACTTATCAGCCGTTTGTTTAGATAGACACCTTTCTGATCATCGGCCCATCTTAATGAGAGAGTCAAACTTAGATTATGGTGCTACTCCATTTCGGGTTTTTCATTCATGGTTTAACATGGATGGCTTTGACAAACTGGTAGAAGAGTCTTGGAAGAATTCCAATATATCTGAGACAAATGGTATGTTACTTTTGAAAAAGAAACTTCAAATTCTTAAACAAGATATTAAGCTCTAGTCTAAAGAAACTAGGAAAAATTCTTCTGATGTTAAATTGTCAATTCAAAAGAAGCTTTCGGATGTGGATAAACTTCTTGATCAAGGCGGATTTTAATGAAGCTACTTTGAAGTTCCGTTCTACGCTTTTGAACGAACTTCAAGACATTAATTCTATTGAAGCTTTGGACATTGCTCAAAAAGCTAAGGTTCGTTGGTCCATAGAAGGGGATGAGAACTCTAAATATTTTCATGGTATTCTTAATAAAAAGATCCCAACTTGCTATTCGGGGGTTCTTGTTGATGGCGATCGGATTGTCGACCCATGTAAGGTGAAGAATGAATTTTGGATCATTTTGCATGTCGATTTTCTAAACCTCAAGATTTCCACATTAGCCTTGATACTCATTTTCCAAACCACTATCTTTGGACCAAGTAGAAGAGTTGGAACGATATTTCTTATGATGAGATTAAAAGGGTCGTTTGGGATCGCGGCACAAACAAATCCCCGGCCCCGATGGTTTTACGCTTGAGTTTTTTCGTAGATATTGGAATCTCGTAGATCATGATGTGGTGGGTGCATTTCTCATTTCTTTTCTTCGCACATTTCCTCCGGTTGTAATGCCTCGCTTATTACTTTAATCTCAAGATTCAAGATGCTAAAATTGTTAAAGATTTTCGTCCTATTAGCTTAATTGGAAGTGTGTATAAAATTATTGCTAAGGTGTTGGCGAATAGAATGAGCTTAGTTATGTCGGACCTTATAAGTGACGTTCAATCAGCTTTTGTTGCCAAACGTCAGATTCTTGATGGGCCTTTCATCCTAAACGAGCTTTTGTCTTGGTGTAAACACAAAAGCTAAAACTATGATCTTTAAGATTGATTTTGAAAGCTTTTGACTCGCTCGATGGGACTATTTAGATGACGCCTTAAAGGCTTTTGGGTTTGGTGATAAATGGCGTGGATGGATTAGTGGTTGTCTTAAACCGCTACGGATCTGTTCTTGTTAACGGCCCGACTCGAATTTTGTTTTCATAAAGGTTTAAAGGTGGAGATCCTCTATCTCCTTTCCTTTTATCTTAATTATGGAAAGCTTACATCTTCGCTTGGAAAAATATTGATGCGACTTATTCAAAGGTATTACTATTAATGACTCTTTGACGATTTCCCACTTGTTCTATGCCGATGACTGCCTTTATAGGTGAATGGGATGCTTCTAATATCAATACTATTGTCAAAGTTTTGAAGTGTTTTTATGGCTTCGGTCTTAGAATAAATATTCAAAAAGCAAGTTGATGGGGTTTGAGTTCATTCAGATGAAGTAGATTCAATAGCTAGGCTCGCTGGATGTTCTACTTTATCGACTCCTTTTAATTACCTTGGTGTCAAAGTTGGTGGTGCCATGTCGCATATCGCCTGGGATGAGGTTACTTCTAAAGTGTATTCTCGGTTATCTAAATGGAAGCTTAATACGCTTATAGGCGGTCGCCTTACGCTTCTTAAATCGGTTCTTACCTCTACCCCGCCTATCATATGTCGATTTTCAAAGTCCCTATGGGTGTGCTTAATCATTTGGAATCAATACGCAAATTTCTTTAATGGTGTTGATGGCTCTAATAGGAAGATGGTGTGGATTAGTTGAAAACGCTTTGGCGCCCAAGAAAAGTGGTGGTCTTGGTTTATCTAGTTTCTTTGCTCTTAATCGCATTGATGTTTAAATGGCTTTATGCTTCAAGAGTCATAAGTCCTCTTTATGGTCTCGCTTCGTTATAGCTATTTATGGTGCTCATGGTGCTTTTGATAGATTTGATCGTATTCATAGGAGCTCTCCTCGGCTTGATATTCTTCGTGAGTCTACTTCTCTTAAAAACAAAGATATTGATCTCTTTGCTCTCATTCAAAAAGATAGGAAATGGAGAAGATACCTCTTTGGGAAGAAACTTGGTTGGGGAGAAAGAATTGAAATTTCAATTTCCTAGACTCTATGCCTTGGAATCTTGTAAGCGCTATCGGTGGTCAAAAGACAAAGCATGCTTCTTTATCCTCTTCTTTCGTCAGTCCTCCGCGGGCGGGTCAAGACGCAGCAGCTTTCGCCTCCTTCGCTCATGTCTTGTCGATTTGATTCTTCCTCAAATGAATGATCGCTGGTATTGGTCTCGTGGATGGTTCGGGTGAGTTTTCGCTAAATCTGCATAATCTTATTGATGATTCTTTATTACCTATGGAGGATGCGCCTACTAGACGGGTTAAACTCATCCCGATAAAATAAACATTTTGCTTGGAGAGTGTTCTTGGACAAACTTCCTACCCGGTTGAATATTTCCCAAGAGGTGTGGAACCCATCTATTCTTTGCCCTATATGTAATGCTTCGAGAATCCTCTTCTCATCTTCTCTTCACGTGTCCCTTTGCTCGCCAAGTGAGAAGTAAGGTGTCATACATGGAGCTCGATGACCATGATTTTGTTCTTATGAAGAGTGGCTTTTTGGTTTAAAAGCATTCGATGTCTTCGAGTTTGAAAGCTATGTTTGAAGGCGCTTGCACGTGATGTGGTGGGCTATATGGAGATTTAGAAACCGCTCCTTTTGATAAGAGTCCTCCTCGTAAGGATCTCCTTTTGATGATATAGTTCAAAGGACTTTACTTGGTGTTTTAATCGTTGTAGTTCTTCATTTAATTGGGTTACTTGGATGCAAAATCCTAACCTTATTTGTTTGTAATTTTCTACTTCGCTAGTTTTTTTTTTCTAATTTAATATGCCGTTCAAAAAAAAAAGTATGTCATAAAATGTGGCATATTGGTTGTAATATCTTAACGTGCGGTTTTATTGATCTGTAAAGTCATATCAATCTCCGATATTTAAATGCCATAATTAGATGTAGGTCGAATTAATATACTAGTTAATACTCTTTCTATCTCATAATAAGTTATTATATTGTTATTTTGAGAGATATCACTTAATAAACGTTCTTTTATTTTTCAATCAATAAAAGAATGTTTTCAGTAAGAAGAGATTATATTTAATTGATTGAAAGTGTAGTTAGTGAAAATTTTAAAACTTTATGCATATTAGAAGTGACACTTATTAAAAAATGGATTGAGTATTGGTAGATAACATAAAGATTATGTGTCTACATGTAAGACTACTCATTATGAGAGGTGGTCTACCACCATCACCTCCACTTTTCACATGCCATCCTTTTAGCACATGGTCTCAATCGCTCGTCAAGGGCATGATTTTGCAATGAAAGATGATTTGCATACTCTACCAAATGATTATGACACTACAATTTATTGTGTTTAGACATTTATAACTTTATACGAGTGAAAATGTAAAGATAATTGTGAGGGTATAAATGTCTAAACACAACAAATTGGAGTGTCTCAATCATTTTATGGAGTGTGCAAATCACCTCCCTTTTGCAATGGTTCGGTGGTGCAAGTTTCTTATCTTTTTTTATGTGTGTTTATGGGTATATTGTGGGGTCTATTCATATAAAGTGAAATATTTTTATATTTTGGTTCACGGTGACAATAAAATATGTTTGGCGATGATTCGATAATAGGTTGAACGATGATACGAATACCGACGTAGCGTGGTAGGTTTGATACTTTGATGACAATAGCACTCAGTCTATCGGACGCGAGAAATTGTGAAAACGCATTTTATAACATCGATTTACAACTTTTATAACTAAACACGTGTTTTTTGTTTGGGAGAATTGCATATATACCCACTAAAACTAAAAAACTTGCATATTTCTTCAAATACAAGTTTTCAATGCATGATGTACAATGCGAGTTAAGCATGTATTTAATATATGTGCAAATATGCAAGTTTTGATTTTATATATGCAATTGCCCTTTTTTTGTTTTTACACTTAATTTGATACAAATTTATGATTGAAAATAACAAACTTTAAGTTTGTATTCACTAAATATTTAACATTATCATATAAATGTATGAGAATCGAGAGGACTACTAACTCAGACGCTTAATAATACGCCTAAATATACGTACAAGATTCCATCGGCGATAATAGGAGATCAATTCTTCACAAATCAATAATTTATTGTCACGTCTATTAAACACACAATTAATTACATATTTTAGGCTCCTAATCATTTTTTTAAATGTATTATCATAAGTTTTAATAAATGGTGTGAAATGTAAATAAATTTTAATCTGATTCACGAAGTTGCATTAGATCAAATAAAAAAACATGTCTACGTATACAAATTGTGAATCAAAGTTACGAGCAGTTCTCAATTTCACGACAAAAATGTTTTGGCTGAATCCAAATTATGTGTTATACCACCTTTCAATAAGCATTTGATGTCAGAAAAATGTCGCTAATCTAATCTTTTAATGACATTTTATAAAAAGTGAGAGTAAAAGCTCAAAATTTTGAGATTTGATAACATTATTGTTGCATTATATACATATCTTTATCAAGAAAAATGCCAACATACTAGGAAAAAGAATTATAACTCAATAATAACCACTATGATGGTTAATATTATGATGTCTTTGCAAAAGATTTTGAATTAAAATCTCACTTGAACTAATACTCGTATATATTAAGGTCGTTGGGGAAAGAGTTGAAACGATAAAAGGAATACACTAATTAAATCATGAGCTTCCTGAAATAAATTAACAGAAAAATCCTTTATGAGTTTATCCGCGTATAACTCAATAATCTTATACGAATTTTAACCCAATAAAACATGTGGGGTGACCTTTGATAACACCAAAACACCACTAGCCCATAGGACACGTCATAAGACAATTCTTGTGATTAATTATCATGCATGATCTGTTTATTACTTGTACTATATATATATAAAAGTTGGTACATGCAAAGTTAGATATTATTATGCTCTATGATTGAAAACGAAAGCTAGGAATGTGGTGTACGTGTCGATTATATTATGTAGAACACGTAACATCATAGTATCATATATAACGCGTAAACCCAGATATTATTTGTCAAAAAGTTATCTTTTTCAAGACGGAACAAGAATCAAATATAATTGAATAGATAATTTTTTTTGAACTTTAATATACAAACACATTTTAATAGACCGGATGTATTTAAAATGCGTTTAGAAAAAATTATTTTTTTTCTTCGAAAATTAATACTACATTGTAAAAAGTCATAAAAGTCTCGGATATCCGCAAAAACCTCCTCGTCTCAAATACTTACGAGTTCTTCTTTTGTCACCGTTCATTTATTGAAAAAAAAAAAAAAAAATCTTGTTTTGAGGAGGTTGCCTTTTTCTTTTATGTATTATAGTTTTCGAGCATGTATATGAATTTAATGTAGACAAAACAAACGTGTAATTGTACGACTTATAAGCTAATTTTATATTATGGGAACAATTGATCTCAGAGCATTGTTAGAGGTGCATTAATTCATCTCGAACTTTTTTTTTAAAACTAAATTTTGCAATTAATACGCATGCATTTAACTAATAAATTACTATAATTAATGTGATTTTTTATTTAATAAGCATAAAATTTTCTTAGATAATCATCTTAACCAATGTCTTGACAAGCTCTTTTATTGCGGAATGATCCTTCGGTTACCCTCTTCACGGCCTCGAGGAACCTTTGTATTCTCTATGAATTTCGTAGCTACACTTGCTTTTTCGGCGTTAGAAATATCACAGATATATAGCAGTGCTTCGCCCATACTCGCTTCGCCACACAAGAATACTTTTCACACAAACTTCGCGACGTAAATTATCGTCATGAGGTAATCTCAAACTTATCACTTTTAATACAAGGCAGCGTTGCATCACAAATTCCTGCTTTTCAGAATTCTTCGCTCTTTCCTCTTGTTTACGTCAAAAGTCATTAGATCTTTATTATATTTTATTTTGTTATCGTATTTTGATCTTTTTATCATTTATCCATTGTCCTTGCATCATCAACCTATAATCATCATTATGTATAGAATTCGAGTTATCTCAATCACATAACAAAGGGTTTCAATGTTGTTCTATTTTATCGCTTTGTGGTTCAATCGCTACTGAACTATAAGATTCTTCATGAAATCGAAGTTCATTAATGGATAAAAGGTTGGGTATTTGATCGATTTTGGTTCAATCACTATTGAAAAGTTTCGGCTCTTGTTCAGTTTGATGAATGAAAATTTTATATTTAATGAAGGATTGATTTCATATAATCATACTTTCATGATTAATTTTATATATATTTTAATGAAAGGGTTCAAATCATTTTTGATGAAGTTCCGGTGACCATTAGTTTTCCGATCATTTTGACAAACTTCTTCTGATGAACAACAAATTTTATCAATAATCTATATGAACTTTCAGTGAACAATAATTTAGCCCGGTGAATTTTGACAAACTCTTTTAATGAACAATGGTTTTTCAACAGTTTGATGATCTTATAATGAACAAACTAGGTACATAATCCGTTTGTTATATTAATTTGTTGACGTTGTTGTTCACCAATTTACAGGGCGGAGCCAGAAAATATTAGCAGCGGGTTCAAAATTTTACATGTACATATAATAATACTCATTATCTATGGGCGTTTGGTATATTCAATGTTCAATTTTTATTTTAAATTATTTTTGGTGATGAAATCTAAATTTGTGACCAAAGATTAAATTTAAGTTATTTGACACCAAACAACCACCTAAAAAAAGACAAAACATGCAATAACGAGTAGTAATATTACGAATTAATTAAAAAAACCAGATTGTAAAACATGTGAAAATTTAAAATACTTAGATTTGCTTAGTAAGTTAGTAGTACCAAATTATATGTGGGAAACAAGTTTTACGGTTACAAAAAGCACACATACAGGCTCATACTTTTTTAAGCAGTTTGGCCCAACAATCATCAAAACCCTTGGCCCACTTAATGTCTGTTTGGTTTATTATATCGTTGACAGTTATTCGTTAAGTTTTGATCATCAACGAGTTCGAAACCCGCAGCCGCGTTGCGGCGGGTTTTCTCAAAAAATTTATCGGTGTTACATGCGTGTTTTTCTTTTGCGTTTGTGTACTTTTGTGCCTCATGTAGTCGTTAAAGAAATAAATCCAACAGCAGCAGCTAAACCTGAGACGGATGCAATCAAAATAATCTAAATAATAACCTTTTACATCGAATCTGTGAGTAGCAGGATCAAGTAAAACGACATTACAACTACTCGACTACTTTTTCTTGCCGTCGCATAATATAATTAAAACAACTTCTAAAGTAGTTTACACGATCGGGTAGCCGCGCATCACGTGGTCTTGCCTCGCTTTTCGCTTTTTATAATATCGGTTTGTGGTAATAATTTTTTGTTTTAGAACAATTAGTAGTCGTGGTTTTTTTCTATAATCAAGGTGTATTTCATTTAAACAAATTCACCGGATTCTCAAGCTTTTAAGGATCAATCATGCTTTTAACTTGTGTATTAGTTGTCACCTTCTTCGTACTATTAGCCGATGTATTCTTTAGTTATACTTAATGTTACCTACACAAATAAATACTACTACTTTGTCACACTGCAATCAGTTCACGTAACAAACTAAAGATAATGTGTCATTTTTACTGATACACGAAAGCGGACCCAACTGAACGATTCGCGGTTTATGTTAAAAGCAACACACAACGGGTAAAATAAATGTACAATATTTCTACCGAATTATATTCAATGTAAAAACGTTCAGAATAATGTCATGGCATGTCCCCTCTCCTTGTATCTCTATGGCCAAAAACAGAGCCTGCAGCATTCAAAGAAAAAAAAAAAGTTAGATGCTATAAGTAAGTATAGAATAAGAATAAGTGTTAGTAAAAAATAAAATAAAGTAAATTTTGGAGTTGTCATGTTTACATTTTTTTTTCTTGACTGGTTTCATATATACATGAACTATTTTATTCCTGAGAATTATAGGGAATTGTATGCTGAAAAAAAAAAAAAAAAGTGTTTGAAAGGTTGCTCATTTAATGTTAGCTCTTGGGGAAGATAAACACATCATTAGTGTTCAATGGGCTTGGTTGCTATAGGATGGCTGTCAAATCAAGGTACTAAGCAAGTGTGTAGAATAAGCTAGAGTAATAATTTGACTTACTTATAGTAAATCTCTCCTTTAAAATACACACATAGTAAATCAATTTTACTTTAGAACCAAAGCTGAAAAAAAACTAAGGGTATAGATAAGAAAACATGAAAAAAGATGAAAACACACATGCCATTTTGTGAAGAACTCGCTAGTGTTGCAGGTTCTAGTCTAGTCAGTGACATGATGATTGTCCGTTTCGAAAGGAGATCAAGTGTTGTGATGGTGGACGAAGGAGAGATTGTGGCGCAGAGATCGAGCTCGTAGCCGAGAGGATTATGTTATTGAGAACCTGAGCTTCTATACCCATTCGACTTTGTGTGTAAAGTATCTCGTAACCAACCAAGCCGCAAACCGAGGATCTCGATGGAAGCCGCAACGCTATTGTTAAGGTTATGAACAAATGTATGCAGCACAGAACTTCGTTGTTCATAGAGAATCTAAAGGGCATGGTGTATTGATCCGCTTATCTTGGTTATTCGAATATCTTTCGGGTTTAAGCAGCCTTGTGGATGGGCGCCTTGTTATGTGAATGGGTAGTCTTGTTTTGGGTTTAAGCACTTGGTAATGTCTATGGTTCTATATCTTTGAACATCATTGTTTTTTTTTTTTTTTTTTTTTGTTTTAAAATTATTCAAATGCGTAATGAAACGTATGTTTATGATAACATATTATTTGTCTTAGAACATACCTTTCTTTGATATATGGTATAGATTGCCATCTTCGAATAGGTATGATGTAGTCACGTAGTGCCAAACCGATCTTGGTAGCCTTTGGTTTGTTCCACGCCTAGTTGATCAGAGAAGTTAGCGTGTGTGTAACCTAAGCATCGTAATGTGATGTCGTGAATACATTGAAAAAGAGTAATGCATATCAAAGGCATGATACTATTTTTTAAAGGCATTAATCGAAGGTGGTTCCTAGAAATCAGCAAATCAATTTATAGCAAACATTTTCTAGCCAAATTTACATGTGGGTGATTGTAAACCGTTAATAAACTTTAGCTGCATGTAAGTTTGCAGACTAACTTCAAGTTGCTTCATAAATTCCGGTGCTAATATTTAGCATGGCCTCAGATTTGGTTTTAGAACACAGCAACAAGCTTATGATATAAAACGTAGATTTGAATGTAACATTTAAGACCATGTTTATCAGCTAGATAAAAGCATGTTTGTATCAGTTTATGTAACCATTTGAAGTTTGCAAAGTATTTTTTGGATGACTACGAATCATATTAGCGATGTTTTTTTCTCATGACTCATTAGGCCGCGTTGGTAAAGTGTGGATTTGTGGTACTGGTTTAGAAGCGCATATGTACCTTAAAGGACACGTACACGATACCGGTGCTCACGTACGATTATACCTTCTGAAACAGGATCTGCTCAATATCCTTCTGAAACAGTAGAAAGAGCCTCTAACGACACATGCATGCCTGTTTGTGTTGCTGCAATATTGGGAAGAAGCAAACAAATGAGCATGTGAAAAAAATATATGGCAACACAGTCCAATCTTTGAAATGAACTAAAACGACATATGCAAAGAGTCGTGAACAAACATAAAAAAGTAAAAGAAGTCCAATAAGACAGAAATACGCGAGTACATGCATGTTTAAAGAGGTTATCGCTATCGACTTTCAGGAAGAATCTTCACGTCACAAGGTTGTACCCGCATGTTGTACTATGCAAAGGATCCTTTTGTTCCATACTTTAATATCGTTGTGTCATCGAGTTGAATCTTTCGCTCGAAGTATATCAAATCGCCACCGATTATGTTGATACGCGATGCTCAGATAGGAGACCCGTCTAATCGCCCCCTCAAATTCCTTTTGTCGTGTCGAGTCTTTGTGCAAAGGTCTCGCACTGATGTATTGCTAGACTATTGTCACAACGAAAGGAATTCGAGGGGAAGATGAGAACCGGCCAATATCTTAAACACCCCGTATCAATATCAACAAATGAAGATCGTATTATTTTACCGAGTGGAAAGATTCAATCGATGACACGACTATTTGCTTATGTAAACAGCTCTTGAAACCTCAACCCGCATGCATCAGATCGCCAAAACTTTGTTTGCTGCACTCGAATATTATTGCGCCATCGAGTGGACTCTTTCCACTGGGAGTACATTTAAAACGCCGCCGGTAATGTTGAGACGCGATGTTCAGATATGAGACCGTCGATCGACCGAATCCTTTTGCTATTTCAACACCTTTGCAAACCGCTCGCACGCACGTGTTGCTAGATCACGAAGAACGAAAGGAATTCGAGCGGAAGATCAGAACGGGGCGGTATCTTAAATATCTCGTTTCAACATAATCAAATGAAGTCTGCAATATTCTACCGGGTGGAAAGATTCCAATCGATGACACAACCATCCAGTTGCATAACATACTACTCCTACCGACTGTAAACGTATGGACAATTCTAATCACTGCCTGTTTACGGGAATGCATACACCCGCACAGGTTGTAATCCCCAATGGTTTCTTTGCTTCCGTACCTGAATATTGTTGCGTCATCGATCGGGCTCTTTCCACTGGAGTGCATTTCAGCGCCGGGCCGCTAATGTTGAGACGCGATGTTCGTGATAGTGATACTGCCTCTAGTCGCCCCATTGAGTTCCTTTTGCCATTTCAACGGCCGCTATGCAAAGGTCCGCACTGCACATTTTGCTAGACCGTTATGGGATGAAAGGGTCTCAAGGAGTGAATTAGGACAGGGAATATCATAAACATCCCATATCAATATTAGCAAATGAGGCTTGAAATATTCTACCAAGTGGAAAGATCCCAATCGCTGACACGACAACTCGGTTAGATAAGATTCCACCGAATCGACCGCAAACGATTGGCAATTGTACTCACTCCCGCTACGGCAATGCAAGAACTCATGATCCCGAAGGTCATATAAGCGATACACAATATGAGAATATTGGTATTCCAAGTAGTCTTGTTGCGAAGATTAGAATTAGAACCTACTGATATAGCGATACATAGACAGTAGTTGTCAGCCAACATTAGTTGGCGTGAAACTTTTTATATTCATTAGTCATGCTTCACGATGTAGCATAAAGTGCAGCAACCATATCCGTTATGAAACTACTGAAAATCTTAAGAAGAACAACGAAACTGAAATTGAAAATAAGTACTTGTCTCCTTAAAGGTTGAAACCTTGTATGAAATATCAAACCTTGTGGTGGATGCATTATGGAAATCATAAACGGTGATCAGTATTCAACGAAGAAAAAGCAATGCCAGTACATCAGTAGTGGGATTAGTTTCTCGTGGCCGAATACAGGTCACAACATCCATGTGACGAATACTTCTCAGGAATGGTAGATGCCAAAGAAATGCATCGATCGAGATCGATCGCACCAAGACTTTTATGCGCTTTTTTAACATATACAAACCATCGTAAACCCCACTCTTCATAAAAAATGCTTTTTTTCATATTGATATTTTGAAAAGCGACACCGCAAAATAAATTAAAGCATGTTTATCCAAAAAGTTGCCGCAGAGGCTACTCTATTTTTAGTACGGCCAATATTTATAGAAGTTGCATTAAAAATTCTAAGAAAGTATCTAAAACGGCACGCTTAAGTCACAGAATAAAACTGATAGTGATCATGAAAGTTCACTACGCTATATATACATGTTCATCTACACATATTAAAAATGTATAAAGCGGTAACTTTAAACAAAATTTCAAAAAAAATAAGTAATTAGGCTCAGATTCTTGAATGCGAAAGGGTAAAAGAAATCCGAGTTCCGCCACGACTGCAAAAAACACGGTTGCATAATGATAACTACATGCCGCCCAGTTATTGCCATGCCAAATTACGTATCAAACCTCTTATGACCCACTTCAGTTTATTCAGAAAACATGTAATCATCACTGCCCCTTAGTATACCATATATTTGTAAATTCCTCACATAACAGTGGCTGCAAGCCTAGTTAGCTGCCTTGCCAACATGTTATAATGGATCTAAGACACTCTCCTTGTGTCAATGATATTTTGTATGATATTATCAAGCAAGCGGAATTTACTTAAGTAATACTTTAGAAGACGAATTATATGATGTATGAGAATAAACACAACTTAACACAAAACTCAAGCTCCAATATTATTAATGAATAATACGAGTGATCTTAACTTATCACTAGGGTTACACCTTGAAGCTTTCGTAGGTAATATTGTAATGTAATATGTACCTAAGACAATAACCTAGGATCTCCTTTTATACAACAAGGAGTCCTTTACAAGATAAGTATAAAGTTAACATAATAGAATATACACACGCTATTCTATACTTATCTAGACGCTTAACCATATCATAAACTAATAGCAAGGGTAATAAAGAACTTGTGTTGGGAATACGCTTCCACCGCTAGTGTTAAACCAAGCAAGGTAAACCACTACTATCCGTAGTAACGGATTATTCTCAACAATCCTCCCTAAACTTATGATTTCTCCGCAAATCAAGAAGTTTCTTCAATATGCATTAACTTCAAGGATTTGGGAATTCAATCAAACACTTCACTTCTTTTCTCTTAACTTTGTATAGCTCTTGAACACCGATCTTGAAGCCTTTGTAATAATGCTCGACCTTCGCATTGTCTTCATTGACTCTTATATGTAAGCTTAACATTATCAGAAGAGCTCCACTCTAAGTGGATATTCTTTCTCAAGAAGCATGAAAAGTCTTCCATTAGTCAGAGACATGATGAACTTCACATGAATCATAGTAAAACCATTTAGTACCAAAACATGTGAACAAGGTTTTCCAAAGAGTCATCATCAAAGATTTGGTTCAAAAGCCTTCTAAGATTTACCCATAACCGCATCTCCTTTGCATCTTTGAGATCTTGAGCATTAAACCTTTCTTGAACTAATTTCCATAGTGTATTAAGGTCATCTCTACGAAAGCTTTAATAAGATCTTCAAATGTTATGAAAGATGAAGTTTCTCCTCCCACCCTTGTAATCTTCCATGTTGAAGCAAGATTGCTAGCAGTGTAAACTTCCCAATCAATGATAGGATGTCGAATTTGCAAGTGGTTCTCGATAAAAATCTCGCCTTCAATCACAATCATTTCACCCATTTGTTCTTTAGTAAACTTCTCAAGAGGGAATGTCCTTCTCAAGAGACTTTGTATGATCTTCATCAACCTTAGTCTTCTTAATAGTGTGAGAATCACTTACTTTGGCCTTTCGCTCAATCTAGGAATTATTCTTTCTTCTTCTTCGTAACCCATTGGAATAAAAGATTTATCTTGTTTTACAGCTCAGTAGTAAGCCTTTTCAATTTGATCATCGACATTCTTTAAATTGATGCATTTTCCAGCTACCAACATGACAACAATAAGTCTTCATGTATGCAAGTATTTGAGCCTTGGTTGGTTTTCTTGGTTTCTTCCGACCCTTTTTGATCAATTAATCACATCTTCAAGTGCTTGATTGTTCTTCATTTTAATAAAACTTTAACCGAGCGCTTTGTTCCTCGCTAAGGATGCATCAAGAACAAGGTCAATTGCCTTTTTCTTGATTTCTCGGATTATTAGCTACCGTAAACCGAATATCTTCTTCAAGAGGAACATAGCTAAACTCGGAGATTTTTCTTTCATAATTGTAGGTTGAACAAAGGAAATTGAATCAAGATCTTCCATTCTATCCAATCTTTTAGCTTCCAAAAGCTTACAACTTCCATCTCCTCGCAATCTTTTCTTTTCAAAGAACTTTCTCAAGAATTTGATCTTCTACTATCTTCTTAGCAATTTCTATCAAGATCAATATGAACTTTTCTTTTCTTTGAAATCTTACTTTCAAGTTGTCAGACATCTTCCATAACTGCTTACCCTTTGTTTGTCTTCAATTTATCAAATTCTTCACTTGTAGTGGCAAGATTTGGCTCATAGTGGAAATAAAATCATGGTAAAATGGGCTGCGCTTGGAAAATGTCAAGTTGCTCTCCATGAGTTTCAAAGATCCTTTGCTCCTTTACTTGTATCTCCTTCATCTTCAAAATCAATTTTCCTCCCCTGTCGAACCTGCTTTACTCCCCTGCTTGGAGGAATTTCCCAAATCTTGATCACCGAATCACCATTGGGGTGAGGATGAAGATGAAATCACCATCTTTGTAGTCTCGCCTGCGCTTTTTCAACCTCTCGATCTCTTCCTTTAAGGTCCGAATCTGCTTTTAATAATTGAACATCCTTGGCATGGTTCTTCTTAATAAGAGCTAAGTATTTTTGTAGAAACTCAACCTCGCTTTGCTAATTTGGTACACAAAACCATCAATTCCATTTGGTTGTCATCGCCTCAAGACTTCCAACCGTGTTACCTGCTGGGAGAGGTGAATCATGGGCAAAGGTCCGATTCCTCCATAGTAGGACTAGGTGGAAGTCTAGAACCACCATCGCTTGTTCCTACACCAAAAGGTTCGTAAACTAGTTGTGTTGTCATGAGAGGAGTTGACTGCTTTGACCTTCTCTCATAGGTTCTTGAAACGGTGGTGTATAATAAATGTTGGGTACATCAATTATAGGTGTAGTTTGTTCGATGAAATTTTAGCAAGCATTTGGGGTGGAGAGGTGTAAAAATCATATTGCCATCTTTATTCAAATTTTGAAAACTTTAGGCTTTAGGCAACCGATTTGATAAATGAGAGTGTGAGGTTGCGCTGAAATTCATTAAGCACAACTTGCACAAACCTCGATACATTAGAAATTTGTTTTACTTTGTACATTGCCTTCATACCGGTAAAATATAGTTAGACCAGCTTGAAAATCTTATCGATGACTAGACAAACCAAAGGATAAGCCATGGTTGAACTAAATTTCTCATAAGATGTTTTCTTAGGACTAAGGCAATGTAACAAAGTATGAATAAAAATCTCCAAGAGGACGAAACCACTCTTTTGAAAGTAGCCTTTTGATGTAGTATCATACCCCATGGATGATAAAGTATCATGAATGTCGACATAGGTAATGTGATGAGACCATTGAGATCATCCAAGTGAAGTACTCTCCTCATGGATGCTTCAAGAACATCAATAGTTACCCCATCTACAATGGCTCGAGAGCATCCATCGCTTCATGTGTATCTCTATTCTCAAGTGTGATGGACTGAAAGTAAGTCCAAACCGATTGATTTGAGAGATATAAATTGTGGGTTTTAAAAGCAAAGCATACCTTATATGAGTGGTATGAAGAAAGTCCACAATCGCATGAAAAACAGGCCACTCTTGTCGTTATTCTTTTGTAAGTAGCCTACAAGGTTGTGCTCATCTACAAATTTCAAAGAAGCCATAGAAACTTTTGATGAAAATATGATTATGTCAAGAAGAATTGAAGTAATGAATAGCCAATCGAGAGAAAAGATATATAGGTTAGGGTTTAGAATTGATGCTAAGTAAAATTATCTTTAGAAAGTAGTTATAATATAGAAAGAAGATAATTTACTTAAAATATTAACCCTATATATATGACTATCGCCGTTACTTTCAACGGCTAGTAAAATTTAATTATCGACATAATCGCCAGTAACGGCTAGAACAACAGTGGTAAAATAACACCGCTGGAAACCGTGAACTAGCAAGGGTAACGCCACAAAAATTTCAAAGAGCAAGGAAGATTAGATCATTAGAAAACAATATTGCTCCCATTATAGTTTTTAGCAAACTATCAACTATCAACGGATTTGATATGTCTTTACCATGAGCCGCTTGCTATGGACTAGCCAACTCTTAATCATAAAGAATATGGTGAGTTGATAACCATATAGTTTTGGTAAACTATCAACCATAAACGGATTTGTCAAGTCTTTACCAAGAGTCGCTTGCTCGGACTAGTTGATTATTATGTGTATTAGACATGGTGAATCAATAACCATTTGATGTATCTCTCGATATACACCTTTAACTCCAACTCTCATCAAAACTTGATATACAAACTTAAACAAGATGAGAATAACCAATTTGGTATTTACCAAAGTTACCGTTAACCAAACTATTTCCCAAGCAAAATATCTTCCAAAGTCAACTCAATAATACCTATATTTACTCCTTTACCTACCAAAATAAGAAAAAGGTAAATATCTTCATTAAATAACCCTTCAACCGACTTTGTCTATATAAGGAGACGTGGCTTAAGGTAAACTTAATCAACTTTCATTCAAACACAATAACCCCAAAACCATGAGCAATCCCTCCAACACAATCAACATCTCTTCTGACTCAGAAGAAGAGTATGTAATCGAATCAGAATCATCTTCGTAAGTATCGTGGATGGTTTGGATACTTTCCACCGTGGGATGGGTCTTCATCCAAAAGATATACCAAAGAAACTAAGCGAAAGCTCTCAGCCTAAGCCTCGCAAAATCTCTTGAGTTCTACTCCGATTCATCGAGGATGATGATGCAAATGATGAAACCTATTCTCTTGCTAAAGAATTGCCAAAAGCTTTTTCAATAGCACTGAAAACAGTTATCTCCAATATGAAGCAGATATCCAATCCAACAAGGCCTGCAATGCTACCAAGACCTCCACCACAGATTCTTGGGCTTCCATGTCCAAGGATGTAATCCACGTTTGAGAACAAGAGAAAGAGAGCCCAGAAGAATAAACATGACTATGTGGGCAAGGGCAAGAGGCCAATGGAATAGCTGAAGATAGGTATACAATGTGTTAGGTTTCAGTTTTTGTGTTTTGTCAAGAAGTATCTTTGATTGTAATGAATAATGTGTTAGTAATGAAGTTCCTTTGTTTTTCCTTTTTCCACCGAAAGTATGTTACCACCGGTTTCAATATAGTTCCCATCAGAAATGTAATCATCAATGAACAACTTAGATAAGGTCTAATAAACCTAGAGCATCGATTCACCGTAGAGTAACTATTGAAAACAAAAATCCTTCGATCGCAATTTACTAACATGAACCAAACACTGGAATCATAACTTCGTAGGCAATGGTTAATATATTGAAAGAATTAAGCATAGAAGTGGATATACTCAATAAAGTCAACACTTAAGCATTGATACATTTTCCAAGAAATAGGACTCCAATTTACTCCTCAACTACCTGCACCTTCCCCTCATTAACTTCTTGAATCCAACTTAATATATATTAAACAGATCATTTAACATAAACCACTCAAATCACATACTCCATAACTTTCACACTCAAAGCAACACCATGAGTCAATCAAGTCCAATCAATCTTTCTTCAAGCGCTCATCCGATAGTTCCCGGATGATTTTGTTTTGAAAACCCCGAGAGTTGAACAATAGGAGTATGAGAAGGTTGTATCCAAGAAGAGAAAGCAATACTTGCTCTTTCAAATCCTTTTTCTCTCGGACCTTCATCACTACAACCGTGAGCCTCTGTGGATGCAACAACAAAGAAGATAGCTCGTAGATTAGCTCCTATGTGTCTCCATATGTCACGATGATGAGATCTCGGAAGAGTCCTGAGTGTTCATCCTCTTGCGAAAGAGCTCCTTCCGAAGAGCTGCAATCATCACCTTCTACCATTTCTACCAAAGACCACCATCAAGATTTCTTCATCATCCTCACCACCCACCGGTATAGTGGTGATGGGTTTAGCAAGCCCTAGGGTGTATGACCGATTAACATGCGTGGAGCTCCTAAGGTGATGCCAAGTCGGGATTTCCCAAGCCATAAAGGATGAATGATGGGTAGGAAGAGGATGGGATAGTAAACTTGAGTTTGGGGTAGGTTGTTGGTAGTTGTTTTCGCTGATGTAGTGATGTTTGTACTGCTCTCATGGATGGTTTTACCGCACTTTCAAAGGCGCTTTGTAATAATAATAATAATCCATGTTTTCTTTATCTTTAGTGTTCCTCGCATCACACATCTTAATCCACTAACTTCATTATCAAACCGACATACCGTCCATCACAATGCTCAAAATCGAAAGATAGGACTTGTTGCCGCCATGTGCCTTGAACACCCACTATCTCAGATATTCTTGATCCGAACTTTTTGTCCTTGGATGTTCCCGCACAAATAAGTAAAGAGTTAGTTTTTTTTGGGACCCAAGCCATGATTGACTTGGATCGCCTCGTATCAATATAGTTAAATCTATCAAAGGTCATTGATACACCATTGGGATTGGTTGTAGAGGTATTTCCTTTAGGTTTCCATTCCCAACGTGCTAAGGCCTTCACAAAGATTGCCCATGTCCCCCTTTTCTTATTAAAACCCTTGCAAAGGGTAACTTTTGAATGAGCAAGGGTAATCGCCGGTTGATTTTTAGGTACCCACTGTTGATTATTATTAACCTTTTAGCTTGAAAGGTTCTTTTCCTGTTTGTGCAGCATTTATTAAAACTTGTTTTGGTGTTTGCACTTTTAACAGTGACTTAGGTGAGCAAGTGTTAGCAGCTTTTGCAAAGGGCAAGTGTTTTGAGGCCACTTCTAAGTTGAATCGCTCTTGGGACCAAGGTTCCCCACAAGGGTAAAGGAATCACAAGTAACGGTGTCATATCAAAGCAAACATATAAACCAAAAGAAATCCTCAACATAAATATGGAAATAATCCAAATCAAAAGACTTCAATACATAGGTCCCAAATGAAAATAAACTCCAAAAGAAATGTCTAAAACATAAGTCTAAATGGTATCATAATATCAAAGCTAAATCTCTAAGGTAAGTCCACTCAAGACTCATCCCAAAGCAATACTCAGCCCAATGCTTAGATACCGCCATGAAGAAAAGAAAGTGCGGCCGAGCTTCAAAAGCCCAAAGGAATGATATACAAGCAAAAGAATACGAAACGAAAATCGAATACTAAGCAAAGTAAAAGAAAGATAGTGAAATCATAGTCTTTTCAAAAGATAATTCGTAATATCAAAATAAGTTTTATAGCTAACTACCTCGAAGCCCGTAACATATGCCATATCGTAAACATATCATAATCACATAAGGCAACATATTTGTAGGGAGACCTACCAGAGTTATGAAGGACGGCATGCACGCAAAGATCAATCATCGATAACAAATAGCATATAACAAATAATATATGGCATATAATGATCTAGGATGCATCCATACGCCCACGTATGTATATTCATAATATAATTCAAATTGAGCTCATACAGATAATGATAAGGGACGTGGCGTAACATCACTCTATCGCCTAGAGTCATGTCAAGTGCATTTGTCGACACGGACATGGAACCCCATGACTAGTTAAAATTGGCTCGGTGTCATACTATCGAATTCAAATAAGAATGTCATAACCGATATAGATCATATTTTATCAAATGTTTAATCATGTTTTCAAAATCAAAGTCTTCATATCATATAGTTCAAAATCAAATGGTTTATGATTCAAAATCAAAGTTCGATAAGCAATACCAAATAGACACATTAGGGTTCATAGCAAAGGTTTAGGAAATCCTAATATGAAAACGAAAAGAAACTTCATACGAAACCTTTATCAAAAGGTCGAATATCCGTACTTTATTCAAAAGCAAAAGATCAAAAGTCGAAACAGGAAGCAAAGAATTACTCCTTCTTCACGTAACCTATATACATTAATGTCGATATATTATTAATGATTCAAATCGTCACAATGGTCTTTTAATATTTTAGGTTTCCATAATTAAATGAGACTTAAATGCTTTAATATTAATATAGTAAATTAGGGTTTATATATCTTTTATTAACGCTAGGGTTTTCATTCTTTAATGTCTCATTAATGTATATGTACTAATATACTTAGTCTTTTAATGACTAATTACTTAACCTAACTCGCCACATAATACTCTTTCCTTTTTATGTTTCACCATATACGCTTATGATTTTATGTGACATATAAGTTACTTATTACTCAGACACTACGCATTTACTCTATTAGGGTTTAGCATAACTTAATAAATTATCATATCAAAACTAGGGTTTACGCTAACATAACCTTTACTTAATTAATGCATCTTCACAAACTCATATGTAACTCGATTCAAATTAGGGTTTCGGTTATTAGGGTTTACACTAGTATTAGCTCATCTAAATACTTTACTTACTCAAGTTATTAAGTTATAATCATTATTCGAAAGCTACACATGGTTCGGTCCTATTTAATGTGGTTCGGCCAACATTAAATAAACACAAACACGACTCGATTCAATATCACATCATACGTACATGTCTCTTATTTAGTTACTAGGTTAAATTAGTTAGGGTTTCCCTTGGTTTTGTTTCACCACTCTCGGCCACCAAAGAAAAGGAACAAAAAGCGACGAAACAATTATAACTTGACATATACGTATAAGATACGTTAAAGGAAAACAAATAAATGATATACCTTCACTTGATTGAACAAAATCGACACCAAGGGTGTGTTGGGAAGTCTCGCCGAATAGGAGAAAAGAAAAGAGAGAGCAAAATAACTAGGGTTCCAAACTTATGATTATGTGATGTATTTATAGTTGTAGTATTTGAGTTAAACTAGGAAAGTAATTGGGTTGGGTTTGGGTTTGGTCCAACCGTCACACCATTCACACGACACCAATGGGCTTCGCCCTTGACTCATTCAAACAAAAGAACACGACCCAAAATCACGAAACATTAATTCTTCGTCGCACTAAAACAATTACGTAATATACTTTAGTTAGGTTTTTAAGTATTCGAAAGTTAATCTTTATATTTCTTTAAGTGTTAGAAATATATTCTACGATTTTATAAATTCTAGTTCCAAGGGTATTTTAGTCTTTATTCGATTTTAAATTTTCGTGTTTTACAATTCTTCCTCTAAAGAAAAATTTTCGCCCTCGAAAATTGAATGAAACGAAATGAAAATGAAAACGAAAAAACGAAACGAAATGAGAACATACCAAATTATTCAAAGAAATGAGGATAACTTGCACGCATCGACCCTCGGTTTCCCAAGTAGCCTCAATGCTCGTGATGATTCTTCCAAAGAATTTTAACGAATGGAATAACTTTATTCCTCATAACTCTTTCTTGTCTTTCCGTAATAGCTTCGGTTCTTCGATAAAGACATATCGGATTGAATTTGATCAAACGGATAAGAAGCAACGTAACGGATGATAGTTGTATCCCCAGGAGTGATACATGAAAACGCCATGAACATGCGATAACCGAGGCGGAAGTGCTAAACGACACGAAACTTCTCCTATACGCTCCAAAATCTCAAATGGTCCAATAAATCGAGGACTAAGCTTGCCCTTGATTCCAAAACGCTTCACACCTCTAAACGGCGAAACTTTCAAAACACACGATCTCCAATCCGAAATTTAAATCACGACTTGCTTATCAAGATAACTTTTCCGACGAGACCTAGCTTCCTTCAATTTTCTCTAGCCACGCCTACTTTCTCATTAGTGATCTCGATCATTTCCGTCCTCAATCAAACGCCACCTACTTCATCCCAACAAATAGGTGCTCTACATTTCCTTCCATAAAGAAGTTCAAACGGTGTCACTTTAATGCTAGCATGCCAACTGTTGTTATAAGCAAACTCTACTAAACACAAATATTCGTCCCAACCGCCAAATTCATTCTAAAGCACAAGCCCTTAGCATATCCTCTAAGGTCTCAGATAGTCCTCTCTCGACCGACCATCCGCTTGAGGATGAAATGCCGTACTAAAATTAAGTCGAGTACCCCAAGCTTTCTCAAACCCTTCCGTAAACGAGAAGTAAAACGCGGATCTCTATCGGACACAATAGATGTCTGAGTACCATGAAGTCTAACTATCTCTTGTCGAAAAATCTCCGCCGCTTTACCAATACCATAATCCTTCCCGATTGGTAAGAATGAGCGATTTGGTTAGTCGATCAACAACCACCCAAATCGCATCATGCTTCTTCCTAGTAAGAGGTAATCCAACACAAAATCCATAGATATCTTATCCCACTTCCATGTTGGAATCTCCAATGGTCAGAATAATCCACTAGCCCTCCGATGTTCAATCTTAACTTGTCGACAAATCATACACTTCGACACAAACGCCGCCACATCTTGCTTCATGCCGCTCCACCAAAAGTATCGCTTCAAATCCCTATACATCTTGGTAGAACCAGATGAATAGTGAAAGGAGAACTATGAGCTTCACCATAACTTTCTCAATGGCACCGATCATTGGGAACACAAAGCCTATCTCCATACCATACAATACCGCTATTATCAACCTTAAACTCCGTCTCGCTACTTTCTTCAACATTTTGCACCACGCCCACAACCATCATCTTTCTCGAGCTTTAATTTGCGATAAGGTTCGACTCCACCTTCATACTAGCCCAAGATCCATCAAAACCTCGTACACTCAACTCAACATCCAAACTCTCTAAATCACGCAAAATCCTAGGCTCAATCTTGATACTCACAAGAATGCCCGATTTCCTGCTAAGGCCAAGAACTACGTTAGCCTTACCCGGATGGTAATCGAATGTTGGTGTCATAATCCTTAAGAAGTTCTAACCATCTTCTTTGTCTCATGTTAAGTTCCTTCCGAGTGAAAATATACTTGAGACTCTTATGATCAAGAATATATCACACGCCTCCATACAAGTAATGTCTCCAAATCTTCAACGCAAACACCACCGCAGCCTAACTCAAGATCATGAGTTGGGTAATTCTCCTCATAAGGTTTTAGCCTCAAGCATAAGCTATTACCTTCCCATGTTGCATCAAACATAGCCTAATCCTTTCTTAGATGCATCACAGATTTGATATCCTCCTCGAACCAGCTTGGAAGAGTCAAAATAGGAGCCGACACCAATCTCCGCTTTCAACTCTTCAAAACTCTTCTCTCGCTCATCCGTCCATACAAACTTTTCACCTTTCCTCATCGCTTGGGTTAAAGGCAAAGCTAGACGAGAGAAACCTTCAACAAAACGCCTATAGTAACCAAGAAGTCCAAGAAAACTCCCGACCTCAACATCGTCGAGGTCTTGGCCATTTAGTGATAGCCTCAACTTTAGACGGATCCATGGTTATACCATCACCGACACGATATGACCAAGGAAAGCAACTTGTCTCAACCAAAATTCGCACTTCAAAATTTGGCGACAACTTCTTCTTCCTCAAAATCTCCAAAACTATACGAAGATGTTCTTCATGCTCTTCTTCGACTTAGAGTAAACCAAAATATCGCCGATGAAAACAATAACGAACTTGTCGAGAAACTCATGGAAAACACGATTCATCGTGTCCATAAACACAAGAAAGCATTGGTCAAACCAAAAGGCATAACGAGAAATTGTAATGACCATATCTCGCACGAAACGCGGTCTTAGGAACATCTTGCTCCTCACACGAATCGATGGTAGCCGACCTCGTGTCAATCTTCGAAAAGAACTTAGCTCCTTGCGCTTGATCAAACAAATCGCCTATACGCGCAAAGGATAACGTTACGAATAGTAATATGATTGAGTTCACGGTAGTCGATACATAGACGCATGCTTCCATCCTTCTTCTTCACAAACAAGACAGTGCACCCCATGGAGAAACACTAGGCTAATAAATCCACTTTCTATCATCTCTGCACTGTTCCTTCAACTCCTTCGCCTCTACAGTGCCATACGACACGGAGCCTTCAAATCGGTTCAAGACCGTGAATTAACTCAATGCTAAACTCAACTTCTCGAGCTGGGAAGTCCAGGAGTTCATCCGAAAACGCCAAGAAATTCGCAAACAACCGAAGATTATCAATGTTAGGACTCTCCAAAGATGTGTCCTTAATGATGCTAGAAAACCTTGGCACCCATGAGCAATCATGATCCGTGCCTTCATAGCGGAAATGAGCTTAACAGACGGCGGGTTGAGAACCGTGATAAACGATTCGATGTTTTACGCTCCAAAGATCACCGTTCTAGCATGGCGGTCGATTGAAGCTCTATGGTAAGCCAACCAATCCATGCCTAGAATGATATCAAAGTCGACCATATTGAGAGGATACAGATTTGCAAAGCGAATACGATCATCAAAACGAAGAGGACACTTAACATATTTACGATCAATGATCACATGATTTTTCATAGGCCGAAATCGATAAGTGATTTGTTAACGGTTTGGGCTTCATATTAAGTTTCTTAGCGTATGTGATAGATATAATGGAGTGTGTGGCGCCAAGATCAAATAAAACGAAGACAAAGAAATCATCAATGAAAAGAGTGCCTGTAATGGTACTCAAGTTCGCTCCACCGTTACGAGTAGTAGCATAGACACGCCCAAGAGTAGTTGGCGGCTTGATGTAGTTTCCGTGAACCGCCGGATTCTTCTTAGGACAATCTTTAATCTTGTGAGTAGTGGAACCACAACCAAAACATCCACCAGCCGGGCCTTGAAACACCGCCTCGATGAGCCTTTCCACAAGTAGTACAAATAGCGGGGGTGGCAAACCTCACCGTCCTCTCACCGACTATAAGATCCTCAAGCACGACCGATTTGTTCCTCTAGTCGGTCGATCCTCGTTATAACGCCGGTTATTGTTGCCTTGGTTCGACGATCACTTCCATTCCTACCAAGATTTCTATTATCTTGACCCTCGCCTCGTAACGCCCAAGGTCAACATTCCTTCCCGATCGACCCTCACCGATCATAGCTCCTATCCCTTGACCTCTCGAATCATAACTCCTACCGTAGTTTCCTTATAGTCATTACCTTGAGTCCTACCTTGAATCCGATCACCATCGCGACACGCTTGTTAGAACCCGAAACCTCATGAAAGATCTCAATGTTACGAGTCGCATCATTGCAGCCGACACATTCTCATACTCAATATTAAGCAATCGGTCCAACACCCACTTCTTCGGCCCCACTTGAAGTGCTTAGCTTGACGCCTACCATCTCCAAAGAATCACTCCAACAAAACTCACCAACCTCATAAACCTACTCATGTACTCATTAGAGTTCTCATGATCAAACCGGTAGATCGCCGATAATCCCTCTCATACCTTTGTCGCCAAAGATCGTGGAAGTAACGGTTATAGAAGATAGTCCAAACTCACCCAAGTACAAGTCACAAAGAAAAGCGCCACCTCCTCTTGCTTGTTTCAATGCTTTCCACCAACTCAAAGCATCACCTTCCAATTTGAATGAAGCCAAACGAGTCTTAAATCCATCTCCACAACCCAAGACTTCAAACAAATTTCTCAATATGAGTGATCCACCCTTCGGCCTCAAGAGGAGTAGCAAAGAAGGTTAAACGAAAGAGGCTTAAGCCACCAAACGCCGAGCCAAGTATGAATGCCGACGGTCGAGTACCTCCACCGCTCTCCAAGGTTCACCATCCGATTCGAATATTGTTGATCACTGCTCCATCATCTCGTGTAGTCAAACCAGGAAAAGAGAGTTGAGAGCATTCGCAATCGCAGATCCATGTTAACAAAGATCATCGCTCCATCCGCGCCACCAAGAGTACGAGTTCGAACCATCTAAACGATTAGCAAAAGAACAAAGGTAAGATACGAAATGGAAGTACGAAGGAATCCTAAAGTCTACCCAAATCCTCACAGTCAAATCCTAAACTCTAAGGTCTCAAACCTAGGCTCCATATGTCACAGTCCCGACTACAAGTCGAACTGGGCTCGATGCCATAAATTGTAACGCCCAACCCCACAAGGGTAAAGGAATCACAAGTAATGGTGTCATATCAAAGCAAACATATAAACCAAAAGAAATCTTTAACATAAATATGGAAATAATCCAAATCAAAAGACTTCAATACATAGGTCCCAAATGAAAATAAACTCCAAAAGAAATGTCTAAAACATAAGTCTAAATGGTATCATAATATCAAAGCTAAATCTCTAAGGTAAGTCCACTCAAGACTCATCCCAAAGCAATACTCAGCCCAATGCTTAGATACCGCCATGAAGAAAAGAAAAGTGCGGCCGAGCTTCAAAAGCCCAAAGGAATGATATACAAGCAAAAAGAATATAAACGAAAATCGAATACTAAGCAAAGTAAAAGAAAGATAGTGAAATCATAGTCTTTTCAAAAGATAATTCGAATATCAAAATAAGTTTTATAGCTAACTACCTCGAAGCCCGTAACATATGCCATATCGTAAACATATCATAATCACATAAGGCAACATATTTGTAGGGAGACCTACCAGAGTTATGAAGGACGCAGATGCACGCAGATCAATCATCGATAACAAATAGCATATAACAAATAATATATGGCATATAATGATCTAGGATGCATCCATACGCCCTACGCATGTATATTCATAATATAATTCAAATTGAGCTCATACATATAATGATAAGGGACGTGGCGTAACATCACTCTATCGCCTCTAGAGTCATGTCAAGTGCATTTGTCGACACGGACATGGAACCCCATGACTAGTTAAAATTGGCTCGGTGTCATACTATCGAGTCAAATAAGAATGTCATAACCGATATAGATCATATTTTATCAAATGTTTAATCATGTTTTCAAAATCAAAGTCTTCATATCATATAGTTCAAAATCAAATGGTTTATGATTCAAAATCAAAGTTCGATAAGCAACAACTCAAATAGACACATTAGGTTCATAGCAAAGGTTTAGGAAATCCTAATATGAAAACGAAAAGAAACTTCATACGAAACCTTTATCGAAAAGGTCGAATATCCGCATCTTATTCAAAAGCAAAAGATCAAAAGTCAAACAGGAAGCAAAGAATTACTCCTTCTTCACGTAACCTATATACATTAATGTCGATATATTATTAATGATTCCAAATCGTCACAATGGTCTTTTAATATTTTAGGGTTTCCATAATTAAATGAGACTTAAATGTTTTAATATTAATATAGTGAATTAGGGTTTATATATCTTTTATTAACGTTTAGGGTTTTCATTCTTTAATGTCTCATTAATGTACATGTGCCTATACATTTAGTCTTTTAATGACTAATTACTTAACCTAACTCGTCACATAATACTCTTTCCTTTTTATGTTTCACCATATACGTTTATGATTTTATGTGACATATAAGTTACTTATTACTCAGACACTACGATTTACTCTATTAGGGTTTAGCATAACTTATTAAATTATCATATCAAAACTAGGGTTTACGCTAACATAACCTTTACTTAATTAATGCATCTTCACAAACTCATATGTAACTCGATTCAAATTAGGGTTTCGGTTATTAGGGTTTACACTAGTATTAGCTCATCTAAATACTTTACTTACTCAAGTTATTAAGTTATAATCATTATTCGAAAGCTACACATGGTTCGGTCCTATTTAATGTGGTTCGGCCAACATTAAATAAACACAAACACGACTCGATTCAATATCACATCATACGTTACATGTTTCTTATTAGTTACTAGTTAAATGAGTTAGGGTTTCCTTGGTTTTGTTTCACCACTCTCCCACAAAAGAAAAGGAACAAAAGCTTACTAAACAATTATAACTTGACATATACGTGTAAGATACGTTAAAGGAAAACAAATAAATGATATACCTTCACTTGATTGAACAAAATCGACACCAAGGGTGTGTTGGGAAGTCTCGCCGAATAGGGAGAAAAGAAAAGAGAGAGCAAAATAACTAGGGTTCCAAACTTATGATTATGTGATGTATTTATAGTTGTAGTATTTGAGTTAAACTAGGAAAGTAATTGGGTTGGGTTTGGGTTTGGTCCAACCGTCACACCATTCACACGACACCAATGGGCTTCGCCCTTGACTCATTCGAAACAAAAGAACACGACCCAAAATCACGAAACATTAATTCTTCGTCGTACCAAAACAATTACGTAATATACTTTAGTTAGGGTTTTTAAGTATTCGAAAGTTAATCTTTATATTTCTTTAAGTGTTAGAAATATATTCTACGTATTTTATAAATTCTAGTTCCAAGGGTATTTTAGTCTTTATTCGGATTTTAAATTTTCGTGTTTTACAATGTGTCTTTTACTCGCCATTTTATATCCATCTCCTCCAAGTCATCTTCATCAATTTGCTCTATGTCTTCCCGAGTTAAGAGAGAGCCATCAACTTGTGTGGAGATAAAAGCATAAACGGTAGGATCTCCAATACTAGCAACCTTCTTCTTTGATCCTGCAAGTGGCAATATTTACATTGCCGCTGAAACTTTAGAACCTCGGTGGCAATATCATCATCACTTTCATCTTCGAATCATCACCATCAGCGATTTGACAACAATGCCAAGCTACTAGAGCTTGTACCAAGTTTCCGCCTTCTTCAACCTTTGCTCAATAAGTTTGAAGTTGTTGTAAAGATCATTGAGCTTCATTGTTTCAATGTCGACTTGTTTTCCCATAAGAACATTGGTTTGAAATTCAAGGCAAACTTCTTAGAAACTTCAAATTGAGGTCTTCATTTTCACCTCAATGCCAAACACGCTTAGTTGTGTAACAATCTTACAAGTTTGGTGAAAATGCTATCAGTGAGTCATTGCTTGAAGCAAAAAGTTTTCATAACTTTGTTTTAACAATGTCTTCGAGTCTTCTTTGTAGCATCATTACCACCAAACACCGAGCAAATCTCTTCAAACAGTTCTTTGGCGCCTTGAACTTCTTTGAATGCAATAATCGGTCTCTAGGAAGAGTCATCAAAATGACTTCTAGCTTTAAGATCATTCTTCTTTTGAGCTTTTCAAGATTTGATCTGTGCATGTAACTTTCACAACATCTCGTGTCACCAACTTTTGAAGTAGTGGTCACAGATTTGAAGGAATCACCAAGTTGAATGATCTCCCATGTAGCATAGTCCTGTATGAGGAAGTATTACTCAATCAAGATCCTCCACATCTCAAACTCATTAAGCTTAAGCTTAGGAGTCCGGGTGTAGAAGAAGAGTTTGATTGATTGTTTTCCATCTCCATTGAATTGAGTGGTGAGTCAAGCTAATTGCTTGGATCTTCTAAAACAAAATATCGTAACCTTCGCCTCGATACCACTTGATGGATCTAAGACACTCTCCTTGTGTCAATGATATTTTGTATGATATTATCAAGCAAGCGGAATTTACTTAAGTAATACTTTAGAAGACGAATTATATGATGTATGAGAATAAACACAACAACACAAAACTCAAGCTCCAATATTATTAATGAATAATACGAGTGATCTTAACTTATCACTAGGGTTACACCTTGAAGCTTTCGTAGGTAATATTGTAATGTAATACGACTCTAAGACAATAACCTAGGATCTCCTTTTATACAACAAGGAGTCCTTTACATGATAAGTATAAAGTTAACATAATAGAATATACACACAATCTATTCTATACTTATCTAGACGCGTTTAACCATATCATAAACTAATAGCAGTGGTAATAAAGAACTTGCAGTGGGAATACGTTTCCACTGCTAGTGTTAAACCAAGCAGTGTAAACCACTACTATCCGTAGTAACGGATTATTCCCAACATGTTACTAAGTTCATTTTTTATCGGAACCTATGACACTCAATACCATTATACAACAAATAAGGTAAAGAGCAACGACGGTGGTGTTTGAATACAATTTATGAGACATAGTACTCACATGTAACAGTTGCAGCGATCCAATAAGGCGGAGCAGAAACATCTCAGATGAGATGATAAGTAAGTGGTAGTATGTTTCAGACGGCATGAAATTGAAATGCGCCACTCATATAACGGCCAAGCATGATATGGAAATAGAGGCTACAAGCCGACCAGCCAAGAAACAAAACAACAACACAGCCCAACCAACCAACCAACCAACCAAAGTGATGTTTCTTTTTTTTAAATGCCACCGTCGATGGTTTTTAAATCTCGACATGCAACCTAAATAAAGGCAACACAACATTTAAGTCGTAGACAACAAAATCCACATCCGTTCTACGACACTAAAAGATACGTATTGCAAGAAAATTGCGCACAAAACCCTCACCAAAAGTAACAAAAGCAGAAACATATAGCAAAAACCTAAAGAAAACCTGAGGTATGCACCCGCTTACCAGCTTTCCTCTCGTGTAAAGAAACGCATCACCAATTATTCTAGATCGAAACTAAAACGTCCAAGTTAAAAAGTATAGGTAGAGACAACAGGCCATTCATATACCGTGGCTACGGCCGAAAAGCCCAGAACACGCAAAGGACGGCCAAAAAGCCGACCACGATCTAATCGAAAGTTGTTTTAGTAACCGACCGTCAGCAAAGCAAATATTAAATAGCCACCATCGTTATGTGACTGTCCCGCCAAGATACGGGTTAACGAAATGTATGCACAGCGGTCGTCATGTCATTACCACCGCCTATAGAAACGGGGAAGGTTCAAATTCATGTATATAATAGCGTTGGTTTTCGCCACACTATAAGAGGCTCAGATTGATTAGTAATCTCAAAAACTGGGCACGACCACCATGGCTGCAAACCTAATTGTTTGCCCCGCCAAGGTGCAGAGGTTCGCGGCTTTGATGAAACCAATGTTGATCCATCATCGCCTCTTATGTCCAATGACACCAAGACTTTCGGCTCACCCACAACACAAGTAGTACCCGATACCCATTATGGCTGCAACCAAATGGCTACCTCGCCAACATACGGGACTCGGGAAACGACACTCAGTTAGGCATTGAAAGGTCACCCGATTCTGAATAAACAAACCAAACTTGAGCAAACGTCTCAAGCCAAGTACACATGAAGGAATTATATCTCTAATGTAAAGAGCAAAGACGGTGGCTTTTTAAGAAAAAAGAAACGCGCCTCTCCCATTATACGCTCAAAACCAAACGTCCCAAATAGGCTAAAAACCAAACGACCCAAATAAGGGATGCACACTTTCACTAAACGGCCCAAATAAGGGATGCACACTTTCACTAACACGTCGTAGGTCACAGAAACACGTAGATGTTGACACCAAATGAGGCTCAGATATGCGTATACAATAGCGATACCAGGCTACCAACATGGCTGCAGCCATACACTCGATATGACTACTGTGCCACGATGCGCACAAAGGAAAGGTATGTGCTATGGTCAGCATATTATCATCACCGCCTATAAAAAGAGGGAACACTATAATTCATACGCTGAAAACCAAACGGCCTAGGTAGGCTCAAAACCAAACGTATGAAATACCAAACCTTACAATGGATGCATTATGGAAATCATAAGCGGTGATCAGTATTCGACCAAGAAAAAGCAATCCCAGTACATTAGTAGTAGGATTAGTTTTTCGTAGCCGAATACTGGTCACAACATGCCGAACACTTATCAGGAGTAGTGGATTCCAAAGAAATGCAACACTGAGATAAGATCGCAACGCAAGACTTTTGCGGCAGTTTGTTCTAAGGTACCCAAACCATGGCCAATATTTATAGAGGTTCCATTAGAAGTTCCAGCAAAGTATATAAAAACGGTACGTTTAAACCGCGGAACAAAAGCGATAACGATAATCACAGCACAATATGCTATATATACATGTTTATCCACACATATTAAAAATGTATAAATCAATAAGTCTGAACCAAATTTGAATAAAATAAGTAATTAGGCTCAGATTCTTCAATGCGAAAGGGTAAAAGAATTCTAAATTCCTCCATGGCTGCAAAAAACACGGTTGCATAACGACAACTACATGCCACCCGGTTACTGCCATGCCAAGTTATGTGTCGAACCTCCAATGACCCACTTCATTTTATTCAGAAAACATGTAATCATCACTGCCACTTAGTACATCACATATTTCTAAATTCCTCACATGTAACAGTGGCTGCAAGCCTAGTTAGCTGCCTCGCCAACATGTTACTGAGGGCATTTTTAATCGAAACCTATGACAATCAATACTATTATACAAAAAATAAGTGCTACCGAAATAAAACTACAACACGCACTAACCGACCAACCAAAGTGTTACTTTTTTTAAATGCCACCGATGCTCTTTAGATCTCGACATGCACCTAAATAAAGGCAACATAAACATTTGAGTCATACACAACAACATCCACATCAGTTCTACGAGACTGAAAGCTACGTATTGCAACAAAATCGTACACAAAACCCTAATCAAAAGCAACAAAAGCGTAAACATATAGCAAAACCTTAAAAATCGATATATGTACCACCTACCAACTTTGCCCTCGTGTAAAGAAACGTAGCACAAATTATTCTATAACAAAATTGAAACGTCTCACTTAAAACATATAGGTAGAGACAACAGGCCGCTCATACACTGTGGCTACACGCCAAAGGCCCAGAACATGCAAAAACCGTCCAAAAACCGACCAGGATCTAATCGAAAGTTGTTTTAGCAACCGACCACCATCGTCTGTTGTCACGTTGTCGAGGCTCAGATTGATTAGTAATCTCGAAAACCGAACACATCCGTCATGGCTGCAAACATGATTGTTTGCCCCGCCAAGGTGCAGAGGTTCGTGTCTTTGATGAAACCAATTCAAATCCATCATCGCCTCTTATGTCCAACGACAGCAAGACTGTACCCGAAACCCATCATGGCTGCAACCATGGCTACCCGACCAAGATACGGGCATGGGCAAGCCACATTCAGTTATGCAAAGAAAGCAAATCAAAATTAATAGCACCCAAAAAATTGATCTAAACCCTTCAGATCAAAGAAAACCCTAAAAAAATTTGTAACAATCGAAGATTTACTCCGAGATTCGGTGCAAAGAGATGATATATCAAGTTATCACAACACGTGTTAACATGAGGCGGTAGAAAAAAGAAGAGTTATCACTACACGTGTTAACATGAGGTGAGGCGGTGGAAAAAACAAATGGGCCTCTCTCGTTATACGCTAAAAACCAAACGGCCCAGATAGGCTCAAAACCAAACAGCCCAAGGATACACCGACCTTTTTATAAAAATCCATCGTCGTTGCTCTTTACATTAGAGATATAATTATCATCATCAATTATTAACCGATCGATGTCAATATTAAAAAATACTTTGTTCAAACAAAAAGTCTAATGTTTTATAGTTTGTAACAAGTAATTTGAACGCGGCGGGGGTGTTTTCATACATTATTTTGTGAACTAATGCCCTACCTCATACGACTGTAGATAGAAAATTATACGAAACAATGGTTAAATACTCAACAACCCATCTGAAATTGCTGGTACAAAGCCTAGACTTGCTTGAGTTATGTTTGACTACAATCTTTAACGATCGCTAATCATAACTTTTTTATCCCAATGTCAAACATTAACAACATATATTGATTTAAGTAAAGCAAAGAAAAGCGCACATGTTCGAACTCCTCTTCTCTTCAACTTGCTCTTCCTTCTTTGACTCGGTCATATGTTGCTCAGAGGTGTAGCACCACCACCAGCCGAAGCAACAACCGCAACACCACCACGCTAAAATTGCATTCATGTTTTCATCAAGATTAGCTCCACCTGCACATAAAATAAACCCGATACAAATGCCAACCAATTCATCACACTCAAGTGTTATTATTCTAACCATGATCGCCATTTATTTGACTACAATCGGCAAGTGTATATCAGCAACCTATTATCATAATCACCAAATAAGACTAAACCAAGCAACAAATATTTGTCAATAGTTGAGATTTTTTTTCCCTTTTTTTTTTTGATTGTTTGTTAATAAGATTATAAGCTCATTTTTATTGCCGACAATGCTGGTAATGAACACATTTAAGTTATATCAAATAAGATAAAAACAAAACAATAGATGGTTGGAAACTGTACTTACCACAACAAAATCACTTTCAAACTGCGACCGCTCTCCCATTCGATCTAGGTGCAAGTTAAAGATACATATAAGCAAATGGTATCAACGTTGAGCATCACATGAACAACTCACCAACTTTAGTTTGTTTCTTTCTCACTTGTCCTCCCGGTTGACGCTCAAGATATGTCTGCATTTTTGTCAAACTTGGTATCTGGTATCCCATACGCGCTAATGCAACCTGAAAAGAAATACGATCACTTCATGATAAACTTCAATTAAAACAATACTTGAACCTAAAGTAAATAGTTAAAGGTAGCAACTTTGATCCATTTTACTTAGAATTCTACCAGCATGAAATATCTAGAGAAGTTGCAGTCTTTTATATAAAAGCTAAAAAGAGTATCAATTTAGAGCCAAATTATTAAATCCCAATTCATTTTTAATGATCAATGACGGTTATCAAAACTAAATAATAAACTGGCTCATTTACCTTGCATTCTGTAAATAGCCATTTTCGACAAAAAGCTTCATCACAGACATCTGCACCGGGAATTAAAATGCAATTTTCAACTAAAAATCATGACTTTCATCTAATGAAAATCAAAAAGTAACTAAATTACAATTTCATATCCAATAACCAAAGTTGGAGTAATCCAACATGGATCGAGCTACTGGAAGTTGCTTCCACATCATACCATTCCACCTCAAAGTTTGTCACAGCATTTATGCCTCTGCATTGGATTGATCCCACACACAACAAATAAAACAATAACACACCAAGCATCCTACAATAATCAGTTATATATTAAACATAAAGCGTTTAAGTAAGTTACCACTTTTAACCGATTGAAGGTGTCCAACCTGAAGGTGAACTGGAAGATATGCATATGCTCATATGAGGGGTTGAACGCCCTATCCCGAACATCATCTGCAGCCAGAAAACACGTAAGCAACGACACACGTGACCCATTTACACATCGTATACATCCACACATGAAAGCATCAGAATGTCATTTTAATTAATAAATGACCTGAAAAAAATGTTTTCATCAAGGGGGGAAAGATAGGTACCGTGCATTCTCTTGAAAAATAGGTGAAACTCTCCTAAGTTTTGTTCTTCAAGGAGAGCTTGATTGAGCCTAAGGTAGGTAAAAGCAAATAAATGTCTACCATCTGGATCGTTTCTTGGCTTAGCATGTTCTAATATCTTGTTGTATCCTTGTCTGTCATAGCAACGAAGAGCATTTTCACTTGCAACCTGTGTATCAGCATGCCATGCACCATTCAGTACAAAAAATGGAAAATTGGTGTTAGCGACACAAAAAGGAACCCCCAAATTTAGATCAATTAAAATTAAAATTGCTACATTTGACTCAAAATACGGTTAAAAAGATGTTTGACCATTGGTCAATTAAGAAAATATTTGTCAACCTAAAGATATACAACTGATGCTATGTAATAATAATGGATAGGTACCTAACTGAATTCTAAGGGCCAAAAACAATGATATTACAATTAAAGTATGCAAAGATGGATTGACACAAACTATAGAACCGAGGAGTAGGTGGCCAGTAAATTGGTGATATTTGATCCCAAAGAACTCTTTAACTCATGACTTCAAACATTTATTCATAGTAAACTTATATCAATTGGAAACAGAAAACACATAATCAAATCAATTTGCAAACATAAAAAAATACCTTCGGTCGATGCCAACTCATTGTCTACTTTCGATTGAAACTAACAAAAAAAACCTTTAAAGTCCTTATCTTTCCTGTTACAAAGATCATAACACAATAGCGACATATTATTGAAACCCTTGCAAAAAAAATCTATTATAAAAAACAAAAGCTAAAATCCAAAAAAAATTAAATTAGACACAAACTTAGGGTTATTGTTTGAGACTTAAAGATTAATTTTAATGATCGAAAGTGGCGGTTGAGAAGAAACGGACCTTTAACCTCATTAACATGTTCCCAAAACAAAAACTAAGTTTCATTAGTTTACCTCATCTGAAACAATTTCCAAAACGGTCTCAAACAATAACCCAGAAACGACTCCAACAACATCCGGCGAAATCGGCACAAATCTACAGCTTTTATTCTTAGTTTGTCTGGGAGTCGGTTGTGGCGGTGGAGAAGAAACGATGCGTTATTATCCGTGTAGAGAAAGTCGGTTTATACCTCGATGTATATAATATCACTTTGGGCCAAACTCATAACTGAAAGTGGGTTTATAATCGGGCTTACATTATATCAATATTTTAAGCGGAAGGTTAAAATAATATAGTTTGATAGTGGCTTGTGCTATAATATCTATATATAATTTTCAAATTTCAGAATTTTTAGTTTGCTACTACGAGGTTCATAAAGAAAATTCTCATAAGAAAAACTAAATAAGATAAAAAAAAATAACGTATCTTTTATATAATAAATGAATTACATTATTTCGGAGTGATTTTATCAATTCATTATTATTGAAAAAATAATTGGGCCAATAGGAGAGCTCGATTTAGTCATATAAGCAAAATCGTGTGATGTGATTGGTTAATAAAAGTCAAAATTAAATTGATTTTAGTAAAACTTTAATAAATTTGGTTGATAAAAAAACATATAAAAATATAGGTGTTAAATTTGTGAAAATAAAAACTCAAAAAAAATGAGGTAATTAATAAAACTTTAGTGGTTGAATTTTTAAAAATTATATAGAGTTAAATATAATATTATAAGCCTCCATGTTTTTTAATAACTTTGAATTAGACTAAAATACACCGTTGGTCCCTAAACTTGGCAAGGTGCATCGTTATGGGACAAAACTCACCATTTTCATCGCCACAAGTCCAAACCTTCGCCTTTAAATGCCAAATCAGTCCCTTTGACCAATTCTATGTTAGTCAAAGTCTGTTAACTTCCCCTTGTGCCTTGCACATGAGGGTAAAATCGTCATTTCATTGTTTTGGTTTATCACCCTTCATCTTCATCTTCCTCATGTTTAAACCCAGATTCCGGCGACCTTAAACCCAGAATCCGACGACCAAAAATGTTGTCATGTTATATCCACAAGAAAAGGTTTTGTCTTAGATTGAATGCTTAGATCTTTAATTTCGTATTATATCCACAAGATAAGTGTAAGTATGGCGAAAAAATTACTCATGAGCACGAACTGGTTGTATCAGATGTAGCCATTCAAGTTTTAAACTGGGCATCTGAATCTTAGTTTATACCACACGAGTCTAGATTAATTCTTGTAGACATTCAAGTTTTAACAATGCGCTATGTGTTGATATTTAGTTTGATCGACACATAATAATGTAAAATTCAATAACTTTTTGTTGTTAATTTTGTGACTTGAAGAAAAAACCGCTGCGGATGTCAAGTTGTTTGAGCCAGTGGTCACGATGTTGTGCTCTCGAGAGCGTTAGCAATGTGTTTGTGTCGGAAATGATTTCTGGTGATGTGAATACTTAGCTTCTCTCAAATAGGTTCAAATGAAAATGAGGCAAATGAGTCATCTGCATCCGGTGATAATCAAAATACTTCTCATAAAGTTGTGATCAAGCATCCTCAAATAAAACCGAAAGAAACAAAACATGTGAATTAGTAGTCAATAATGAAGTCAAACTTCAAGAATCTCGATTGAAACCTCAAAGAAAACCGAAGAGAACCATTTGAATCATTGACCATCAAATAAGTCTTGACAAGTCCGTAATCGACCCACTTCATATGAAACTGAAGAACAAATTGCCTATATTGGTTAATCATGTAAACTTTTTCAAGAGTCTTTAGTTAAATCCACCTCAAATGAATCAAGGAAGGAAGGGGGCGATGCCGATACAAGTTCTTATCATCCACCCACAATGGCTAATCTGGTTGTATCAGATGTAGCCTATGGTGATCAAATTTCCCCTGAAAGTTTTCTTGAAGGTGTATCTATAATTACAAGTTCCACAATTCCGGCCGCAAATGAAAATTCTGGACATCTTTCTTTAGTTTTGTATAGCTGAGGTAACTAATTTTCTATTATGATCATTGACTTATTCTTTCCTTTGCTGATATTTGTAAATAGAAAAGAAAGTGGCTGCTGATGTTGGGGACATGCTTGCAGATGCTGTTTCAGAAATGTGTTTGAATGAAAATGGCGGAATTGAATCTAATGAATCCGCTTTCTCTAGAGCAACAGGTGCACCCTCTACCTGAGCCACCAAGAAGGTCCTGCAGAACAAAAAAATACCATCGCATTTTAAAGACTATTATTGTAGCCCCCAGGTCAAGCATAAGAGAAAATAATTTGTTAGCAGATACATGGTGTACCCTTTGTTCATGATTTAGATTTTGGTTACAAAATCATGGTTTTGATTTAAATAAGGAGTTTTGGGGGAAACAATTCCAAGTGTTTTATGATTGTCTCATTTTCCGTTGATTTTTAGTTTGCCATTTGCAACTACGTTATATATTTATGTCTATGCGCAAGTTTGTAACATAGCTTTTTCTCTACTTACACTTATCAAGTAATCTAAAAATAACAGACTGTAACTAAAAGATCTAAGCATTCAATCTTACACTTATCATTCAATTTAAGACAAAACATTATCTTGTGGATATAATACGAAATTAAATATCTAAGCATTCAATCTAAGACAAAACCTTTTCTTGTGGATATAACATGACAACTTTTTTGGTCGTCGGATTCTGGGTTTAAGGTCATTGAATCTGGGTTTAAACATGAGGAAGATGAAGATGAAGGTGATAAACCAAAACAATGAAATGACGATTTTCCTTCATGCAAAGGCACATGGGAAGTTAATGACTTTACTAATGAGAATTGGTCAAAGGGATCGATTTGGCATTTAAAGGCAAGGTTTGGACTATGGCGATGAAAAGGGTGAGTTTTGTCCCAACACGAAGACATTGCAAGTTTTGGACCAACGGTGTATTTTAGTCTTTGAATTATAAACAAATACCCCTTATACTTTCTACCCTTTATGCTTTATATCTTAAAAATACAATGTATATATTGTTTTAAAATAACAACATATAAATTTGCATAAGATTATAAGTATCAATTTTTTTACTATATATCGCTCAATAAGCGACTAATTTATTTCATTTTAAAAAGTGTAACCTATGTGACACGAGTTTACATTTTAAATACGGCTAAATTATCGAAAACAGAATATAATTATCAAATTGTGTAGCGGGTTACTTTAATATAAAAATAAATATACGCGATTGTCTTATAACAATGTTACATGTAATTCTTATTTATGTATATTAGGATATCTAGAAAAACATTTTTAAAAAACTTTAAGGAGTATTATGTGCTATTAAACTTGCATCATGTGTAAAACATAATATCAGTAGTGAAATTTAAAAAATAACATCAACATCTTTGTTAGCTAAATAAAATTAAATTTTGAGTTACCTAACAGAAATTTTTACAAATATTTTACCAAATTCTGATGGATATTAATGCATAATGAAAAACTCGTGCATAAATATTAGTTGTACTTATATCACAATTTTCATGGGCAAATTTTTATATGTGTCTATACTTGAACTAAAATGTTAAAATATATTTGATTTATGTGTAAACTTAGTGCGTGCACAAAACTTATAACTATATAATTATATGCATTTACTTTTAAAAACACAATATTCAGTATTAATGCATAATAATTTTTTTTATCAAAATTCCGTACGTAAACGAGTATTATAACTAGTAAATAGTTTATGAGATATCAACTCATGCTTTTATCATGGTCATAAGCTCATAATAACACATTTTGTACACCCCATGGTTTTTTCGTTATTTTATTATTTTATTTTATTTTTATAGTTTTATTTATATTGAAAAACTAAAAACGAAACATAAAATATAAGGTTTAATAATTCAAAAACTTAAAACTGACTAAAAACACGGAATAAAAACTAATAAAAAAGTGTTAGATGAAGAAAAGAAAACTAAGGTACATACAGCATATCCCTTGGTAGTGGGATAAATATCTCCATCAATCTTTAATTTTTAACGTCATTTTTATTACAGTATTACAAGCATTTTCCAGATTATACTACTGGTATCAAGTTTTTCCTTACACAAAGCTCTAGCTAAATGCCATGATTAACAAAACTTATTAAACAATATAAAAAAAACAAATACGAGTAATTGTAATAAGAGATCCGTTATGTAAGGTTAATCGTGCTCGCGCTTTTGTGACTGGCGATTCATGGTGTCCGCCGCCACACCGGGTCACCGCGTGGGCGTCGTTGGTTTTGAAATCGTGGTGACGATTTGTGTGAGTTGAAACAAAAGTGGTGTAGTGTGTGTTTGTGTGTGGTTTTATTGAATAAAAAATTAAAGTGATATAGTGGTATACCCCAAATAAAGAGGTTGAGGTTTGTTATGAGTGAAGAGGAGGTTTGTTGCTATTAAAAAATGAGATCTTGACGTGATGCGACACGACGACGAATTGCTTAACCTCATATGACACTTTGACGCTCTTCAAGGCGTGTGGCATATATAAAGCCACGCACTTGTGTAAGAAATAAACCGTGTGTCATCATAAAACTAGAACACTCCAGAGAACAACACAACACAAATAGTAACTATTACTTTGTTGACTTTTAAAACAATTAGTACTATCTAGTAATTGACGCCTTGTCGGCAAGTGTGAAAAAATGGCGTCATTTGAAGAAGCACCGCCAGGAGATGCAAAAGCAGGAGAAAAGATTTTCAAAACAAAGTGTGCTCAGTGTCATACTGTTGAAAAAGGGGCTGGTCACAAGCAAGGTTACATTTTTATTTAAATATCTTTATATTTTTGTGTTTTGAATTGTTAATGTTATGAATTCTGAAATAGTACACCAGTCACCAAATGCTAACCAAATCAGCCCAAAAAGTATAGCAACATTTATCACTCACAAAAATGATATACAAAACTTTTAGTGTGGAAAACCTCTTGAGATGAGAGTAGAAAACCAAGGTACCCTTGGGCCGCATAAGATTCACTAACACCGATCAAAGAGCAATAGCATAAGTCTTATTCTAGATAAAATGGTACTGTTCAGCAGCTAAAATCCCGACCTCCAGACCTCAAAAAACGACCCTAACGGTTCAAAAACCTTCAAACATATGTTGTGAAGATGCTTTCTAAAAATTGTGATGATCTGACGGTTCAATATCCGGGAAATCCTAACTTCTCTTTTTTCACTCTTATATTTCTTGTGTATAAAGATTTCTCTAATTATAACAGTTTCGTAGGATACAAATACAAGAGTATAAATACTTGGGTCTTTTTGCGCATTTCCTTCTTATTGGAAACCCATTAATGAACCCAAATATAACTTGTTTCGTAAGTAGATTGAGTTTGGCTTATTTTAAATTGATTGTTAGTTTTTTTTTTTTTTTTTTTTTTTGGTAAAGGTTTTATACCCAGGTGAATGCATTAAAATGAATAAAAATGTTGGGTACATGGGAAGGAGGTAATGAGCCACCCTGAAATACCTAACAAGTTGATTTTCCTAGGGCGGAGTATGTTTTCTCAATAAGTTGATTTTATGCTTTAAAACATAGCCATAAGCTATTTAGATAAGAGTCATATATGATCACCGTGCTATATATTTTAATCATTTTGTTCTTTTGTGAAAATGAAACTAACACCATATTAGAATGGCTTTTGTTTTTTTTGTTTTTTTTTTTTTTCAGTTCTCTAACTTCATATTTGTGATGGTGATCATTTTTTTAATTGAAATCCCATTACAATGCTTGTATCGTTAGTAAGGCTGTCTACTTATTCAAGCAATGTAATATATTTTTAAATATATGTGCGTTTTGTTTTGTATACTCATAATACTAGTAGCCAATTATATTGCTGAAATTGTGCTTTTTATTATATTTGCTTTTCTGTCTTCAGAATGTATGTAAAGTTCATTCACACATTTTGAATAAACCTTCTTATCCTATCATGTCTGAGTTAATTTATGCCTAGCCGGGAGGTGTCATATACTACCGCTGATTAAGGGGTTGATATCTGAATCCCGAAATTTTGCCCACGGTCTTCCAGATTGTAACCTTGATCTTTTGAACAATTTTTAAGTCGCATACTATAATCTTCTGCAAATTAACATCCAAGTGTATTATTATACTTTTTTGATAGATAATATTATATTACAGATAATTAAGTTGTATCATTTCAGGAAATGTTCTTTTCTAATTCATGCATCCAAACTTGTTATGATTTTTTATAGAAAGAAAAAACCGATGCATGTATAAATGTATAACATGATACTTTCCCTGTGGTCAATTATCTTAGTTCGTTGTGGCCATTGGGTTAAACCTCTGTCATTAATTATGGTGGTTAATTTCAAGTTTGTGATCATTCTCATTGACATACGTAGGGCCAAATTTGAATGGGCTTTTTGGAAGGCAATCTGGTACTACTGCAGGGTATTCTTATTCTACTGCCAATAAGAACAGGGCTGTGATATGGGAAGAGAGTACGCTCTATGATTACTTGCTAAATCCTAAAAAGGTACCCACAAGCTGCTCTGTAAAATAGCATGTTAATCTGAAATTTCTGCCGACTGGTTACTTTGGCCGAGGATCTAAAGTATGCCATGTTGTTAATTAAGCCACTTGAGTCGAGATAAAAATCTTTCAGTTGTGTCTGCTTGTGTAGTTTCTTGACAGCATTAGCTAGTTATTTGACAAATTTGAATCTTTCATGTGCATTAAATTAGGCCATAATCTTGGCTATAATATGATTTTGATCTCAGTGTTTTATATTTGACCAATGTTTACATATATGTATTCTGGATGATGCAGTACATCCCTGGAACAAAGATGGTTTTTCCTGGACTAAAGAAGCCAAAGGAACGAGCAGATCTAATCGCTTATCTGAAGCAGTCAACCACTTAATTTGACTTAGGGGGCAGTGACCAGGTTACTTGCTACTTGTGAGTAACATATACATCATTTACATGAACAAAAATGTATGCGGTTTGCTGTCTGGCTGCATTTATGTGACGATTCACTACCTAGGTTGGAAAGTGAAATATTTGTTGTACATAACTCTGGATATGATCTTTTAGCATTCAAATAAAGTATTGGTCTGAAATTTAGATCATAAAATTTCTTCATCTTTATTAAAGGTGATTTAGGTGTTCAACGAGTGATCATATATCAGATAAAATATTGTGAAACTAAAATGCCAAACAAAGTGTCATATACTTGCAACATTTCAATGTGATTATATTGATGAAGAGCCTACAAGCTGACTTTGATTAGGATAAAATGTCAGAAATCAAAACGAACAGTGCATGTTACAGAGATGAATATTGTTTAGTGCGATGAAAAGTATTTAAGTATGTTCCATTATGTTTAGTGAAAATTGATGACTAATACTCTGACACACTGAAACTGTGTTAAGCCTTGGTGCTAACAATAGATGTGATTTCTTGTTGAACATGATAATGACGCATTTATGAGCATATGGGCTATACTTTCAAAACATTTCATATCTTAGTATATCCCAAGTTAGACCTTACATATAACATGGCCGACTAAGTATCAAACGGAGTCTTTTAGTCATACGCCTGTGTACTTTGATAAACACAAATTGAATAAGTTTTGTAAGAACGAAACATGATAAAAATCATCTATCTATGATTCTAGTGAAGAATGGGTGCAAGCTGGGTTTAAAGGTATCTTGTATGCTGGCTTCACTTAGCTGTCCTGGTTGGATTTAGACTTTTCATTAGGAAGAAACAGCTTGTGTTCCAGCTCATTTACATTCCATTTTCAATTACAATGTATATCCATATTATCAAGTTCAAAATAACTATGATGCGAGGAGTAGACACTTTAACTGATGGGGTTGATTTAAAGCAAAGTTGACTTGTTAAGGACAAAAGAACTCAAATCTACTCATTTATAGGTAACTTGCCTAAACCGTAACATTTACGTTCAACCATGTTTTAATAACTTGTCCTACTTGGGTAAAGGGGATTACCCCTGTAAATAATTTGTCCTACTTGTGAGTCTGAAGGTTGGTTTTTTGGGCTCTACCATATAAGCATTCAGTGATGTAATCACTGGAGGATACAAGATGATAAAGAACATAATAAAGTAATTTTCCCATTCTAGCTCAATTTATCTGTATTTGCTATACTTCATGTTTTCCCTTTGCTATCTATAATTGCTATGCCGACTTTGGGTTGACCAAGCCTACAAGTTTTGTAATCCATGCCATCACTTATCTAAACTTCCAATGCTCTTAGCTATTTTGTTGCTTTGATTATTCGGTTCGAGTTTTCCAAAAATAGAGAAATTGTTGTTGTTAAATGCGTTTTTAGTTGTCAAATGACGTTAGTTTTTTTCCCTGGACTCAAGTTATTTACCTATAATACTCCTTTAAACTCACTACTCAACCTTGTCTTGCCATTTCGAAGGTACGTAGGGCCTGAACCAGTTTGGGTTCTTGTGAATTATAATTGCTCTATGGCCTACTATGACATTCAGTAACATGTTCTCTTTTTATGTCTCAAATTCAGCATTGCCTGCCATTACCCTACAGGTATCATGTCCTCATCGAACACATACTGAGCAGCAACAGTGTTTTTTTTTTTTTTTTCAATTGTGTACAATCATGAGGCTTGTGATGTAGCAGTTTCAATTTAAATAAATTATATATAAAAAAAAAAAAAAAAAAAAAAAAAAAGGGCCTCAAAAATGACAACAAATCACCCAACTATGTACACACAAGTAAAGCAACTCCTCTACTCCAGGATGGCAGTTAAAAATATAGTCACAATCTTCAACAAATAGGAAAATGAAAGAAGATGCTAATAGATTAATTTGAAAGGAAAGAGATAAAAGCTAAATACAAATGTCCTTGTTCCAAAAAAATAAAATAAATAAAATGAATACAAATGTACCTGTTAAATGGCCTAGGGTCTGCATCCTCAAGTCCGGTCTGCCACTTTAATGTTGAAAGTGATTTTCCACCGAATAGAACCGACCAGATAAACCCTAACCTGACCTACCCGCCCCAAATAACACCCCTAATCACATACGTCGAGCATTTGCAATCGGTATTTTCCATTGTCCAAGTATGGGTAAGGGTAGGATTGAGAAGAGAATGACCCCATTTGGTGTGTTTTCAATATTCCTACATTCATGGGTGTGAAATCTATATCCACTAACCACACATTTTTTGTTGGAATAAAACTTATTTCCTCATACCCATACCCGTATAACAAACACTACCTAATATAAAAAACACTACCTAAGATCATAGAGTTCTGCAACTCTAACAATGACTATTTGGGAAAGAAACCTGGAAACACACAACTCGCAGCCGTATGCATATAACTGACAAAAGTAATACCTGCAAGAACTGAAGCTCACACAAAAGTACAACAAAGCAATTTATGATTCTATTAGAGCAAATTATGAGCAGTGAAAGTCAATAAACAATCAATCAATCAACCATCTTGCCTTAAACATGGAACAAAAATGCACTAAACTCGAATTGCAAACATAGACGAAATTGTACAGGTTATAAAAGCAAAATAGGATGAGATACACATCAGTTCCACCAAAAAAACAAGGCGGGCGGTGGCAAACCAACACATCTCCAACATTAAAAATACAGAACCAAAAAATAGCAAGCCTTATTAAACCTAACACCTTTACAAACTGTAGTTTACCACAAAAATGAGTTGGCATATGTTGATTCACCATCATGGTTCATTAGCCTGTCCTCAAAGGGAGCATAGGCCAGCCATTAAGCTGTGGGGAACCTATAGGGGTCGAGTGTTGACTAGGAGAAAAAAGGCTCAACTCCACAAAGAGAGACTGATCCCTGTTTTGTTCATCTCTCTCCATTGTCCGAAAAGAAATTGATCCCCGTTTTGTTGAAGTAATTGAGTTTCTCCCACTGCTCGCCATAAAATCTTCAAGCGGGCTATGGTTAGCAATTAGTGACAAAGTATCATTATTTTCCCCAATAATCCTTCTTGTAGCTTCCATATCTTGCAAATTCTTTAATGCTAAAGAGTCAGCAATGGGGAAGTAAACAAGTACACAAATCCCAACCCCGATACAAAATACAAGTGAAAGAAAAGCCAGGAACGCAAGAACTTCAAATGCGGCATCTCCTGGCTTGAATAGAACAGATAGACCAAGTAGCAGAATCCGTAACGGGAAAAAGCTGGAAACAAAAAATATCAATGTGTACACTCTCTTCTGCAAACCCTTGTTAATAACCAGAATTAGTATTCGCCTTCCAAGCCAGAACAAATAAAGTGTCAGCATGGTGGCAAAAAGACCAAGAAATATGGTACTTAATAAAGGGTAATAGCATCGAGTAACATCAGTTTGGTTGTCAGTTGTAACTTTGAAAAAGTAGGCTTTTTTGTTTAGATGTAGATCCGTCTCGTATTCAGGTTCAAATAAAACCACGGTCATTTGAAGGGCAAAAATCGGTAAAATGCATAGAAGAATGTAAATTGTTGTTTTGATGTTCCATTTCTGGCTCAACGGGCCAGTCGATGTGTTCTGTAAGGAAGCACGAAGAAGAAAAACGAGTGTGAGGAATAGACACGGTTCTGAAAATCCTAGGTTTGACACTATGTAGGATTTGCATACGGTTCCATGCCATTTAGAGTCAAGAGTATGAAATACCCGGCCGTCACGTCTCAAGAATTCTAACCTTAAAATTTCTCCAAAACCCCACCAGAATGCAAAAAGTATAAAGACAATTCGAACTACCCACGGGCCACTGAAGTATCCAAGTTGGGTTTGACTTTGACTTCGAATGTGGTCTCGAAAATATAACGAGTACAAGATGCAGAGTAAGCCAATGAGACCTAATACAGCAACTAGAGAAATTGTAACCACACCGAGTGCATCAGCAACAACGCTCGTCAGGGGCATTACCCAAAAAATGGATTCCACGCATGCTTTGACAGCATGGATACAAAAAAGCCCCCGGTACCTTCGATTTTCAGTCACATATGTAAAGCGAGAACAATTTCTGGACACCAGCTAGCAATTTTTGAAACTTCAATGCCCCATAAACCAATCAATAATTCTGCGTGTATTAATTTGGTGCGGAAGATTACCACATTCCAGTCTGAGTGACTATAACTATGTATCGAAGAAGCTACCCAACTAGACCACCTACGGCAGAAAATGAAAATACATATCAGTGAAGACACAAGCATCACGAGTTAAGCGGAAAAGAAAAGCAATTGTATGTCAAAATTCAAATTTGATCACAAATTTGTCCAGAAATGCAGCAGAATAACATGTCTAAATGAGAACTTCCAACAATAACAACTATAAAGCAGGTCACTATGTTTAGTAGCTTAACAAGTCATACTCATCCGACTGCTCTAAAGTAATTAAATAACAGCAAAAAAGTGCAGTAATTAAAACAAGTAGGGTTGGATTAGTTGAAAACCCTTGCCTCTCAACCGAGAGGTCGGGGTTCGATCCTCACTCCCTACAAAGGCGGAGGTCCTTTCTACCTTTGGTAGAACTGGAAGCAGCCTCTCTACCTTAGGTAGGGGTAAGGCTGTCTACATCTTAACCTCCCCCAAACACCGAAAACGGTATTGGGTACCCATAACCCGTGGAAGACGGCATTGGGAGTTACCTTTTTTTTTTTTTAAAGTGCAGTAACTTAGAGACGCAGATGATTTAGCACAGAGAGCTAAAATGGCATATGCTTTTACAAATGTGTTACAGCTTTCTTTTGTTGCAAAACTGCAGTAATACGACCAGGCATCTCTTAATTAGTAACCACAGTTCATTGTTTATGTATACATGTGATTTACTAAAATAAGTTTTAGCAATATATGTTCATCCAGTAAGCGATTTAGATTTTGTAGTATAGCATTGCATAAGTTAAATTCATGACGCCGTAAACATTGACGACACAAAGGAAAGAATGATCAATAATCGCAAGGAATTTAAAGGGTAGCATAGTTTACATTGAACTAAAAAACATAGAATTATGAGAGGAAAACCAGAAAGAAAAGAATATTCAAACAATTGATCGAAATAAGATTTCCTATACCTCTATGAACGAACAAGTGAACAAAGCAGTGGAACAACGAAACGCTCAAGATGATACAAGAGAACAAATATAGAAATCTAGACATGAAAAAAGTTTCCCATGGACATGCTTAAAGACACACAAAGTACGCAAAGGATAACGAGGGGTGCAACATGCTAAAAAGCAGATCCGTCATGTATAATACTGGAAGGTAGCTTGATTAAAGGACGCATAGGGATCACAAATTAAGCAGTTGCTTTATAAAAAGCTCCAATACTATTGACTGCTCTAAACTCCAAAACTAATCACCTTTCTTACATGGAACGGATTGAAAAAACATATATTTTCCTATAGGCAAATAGCATCTTAACTTCAAACCTATTACAACCGGAATCAATCTAAGTACTACATTTATCTAAAAATTTACCCAAAAAAAAATCCATCTAACAAATTCGAAATATACATCAAATTGAAATTGAAGGATAAAAGAAAGATGAGGAGAGATTACTTACAAAGATAGAAACGTGAAAATGGGGATCTCACGAATTAGAGATTGAATTGGAAAATATAATAAAAATAGAAATAATAATTTGGGGAGAAGAAGAGAGAGAATTGTTGTTGTTGTTGTTGATGACAGCCTGTCTCCAGCTTTGCATTTGCATTTGCATTACATCAGACCAACCAACCAATTTCCTCTTTCTTTTTTATTTTTATTTCTTTTTATCAGGGTGGTGCATCGTTGTTATTATAAACTAAAAACTACTCTTTCCTTTGAAAATAATATTATGTTCACTTTTTTTTTTTTTTTTTGGTTTTGTTTCTCCACTTTTATATCTCAATCAATCAAAATGATTTTATAACTTAACATGACATGCTTTGTGGGATTGAGATCCTCTCATGTTTCATTTGAATATGAGATGTAATGTTGAAGTTTTTGTAAGTGAAAAAAAATAAATAAATTAATCATTGTGGGAACATTGTTTAATAAATTAATCATTGTGGTGAAAAAAATAACTAGCATAACCTCTCATGTTTAAATGGAACATGAGAGGATCTCAATCATGCTTTGTAGTATATGATGAAAAATCATATTGTAATGAAGATTAATTTTAAAGATTTATTTAACATTTAAATAATGGATCACCAGTTGCAGCAATCACTTTTACACATTAGTTTAACTGCCTTGTGAAATTCATATACACCAGTTATTAATTAAACATGCACAGTAACATAAAACACATACATTTTACTGCTCAGCAACACACGAACTAATGAATCCACAAGAGACCCAAAAACACAGGTCGAAACCAGTATCCACACTAACGCTCTAATGACCACCTATAGATGCTAGGCTTAGAATAACGATCAAGTACACGTAGGTAAAACCCTATACACACACGATGTGTTCGTGTCCTTGTGGTGGTCGACCCTTGAACAACAAACAAAAGGAGGAAAGGGTGTTTAGGTTTTATCAAACAAAAGTGAATAATGCATAAACCTAAATTTGATTTAGGTTTATATATATACTCATAAGAATCCTAATTTTATTAGGAAACTAAAACCTTATTGAGCATATATATTTCATACCATATTTGAAATATATTTAATTTATCTAGTAAGATATATATAATTACCATAACTTAAACAAAACAAACCAAACCACCTCTAGAGAACAATGCTAATTTGTCCAACCCACTTTTTATTAATTGGTAATTCACTAATAGTCTTAATGAGTAATTTCGTTTGTCAATGCGTTCATGTGAGCCAATTTAAGTCTAATATTTGTTCCGAATAATTTTTGGTATAAGGCAAAATGTGGTTTACTCAGTTATTAATCTTAATTTGCTGGTAATAATAATAGTTCTTCTAGCAAGTAAATAACGATGAGCTGAAATCAAGAACCAAAAAACGAGTAACATAAAGGGTATTAATCAAAGAAAACTTATTTTTGACCAATATTGATGAATATTGATGCTCCTCTTAAGTTACAATGTTACAGGCTAACAATCTTTTTCTTTGTCCCATTAATCCTTTTTTTGAAAAAGTTGTTTTTTATCCAGATGCATAGTAACCACAGCTTTTTTGTAATAGTCATTAGGTTATAAAACAAACTAAACCAATTCGTGCGTTTAAGATTTTCTGCTAACACTACCTGACTTAGAAGGAAACAACTAAATCTACTCACTTCTCATGTAGTTTTAAATCACGTAGGAGTTGGAATGCAAGCAATATACAATCAGGTGTCCGTGCGTTGCGGCGAAACCAATTTAAGTCTGATATTTTTCCTAACTGATTTTTGGCTTATCTGACAAAGGAATAAAAAGAAATTTGTAAAAACGAAGAGTCATGGATTTGTGAAATATTGAGTCATCCTTGTTATATTAATTTGAGGACATGTATAAAATTGATGCGGATGATTGAAAACAGACTAAGTTTTACAATCCTCCGGTGAAGTAGTACTAACTGTTGTAATGTAATATAGGTAAGACACGGGATTGATTGTTTCTGGGGAATAGTGATGTAGGCTCGAAGTGTGTGGCGAATTAAGTCTAAAGGTTGAAACAATAATTTTTTTTTTTTTTTTTTTTTTTAGAAAGCAATTAAAATCTCGGGTTTTAGAAAAGGTGGTTTTAACTAATCAAACTACTACTAAACTAAATGCAATAAAAGTAAATTAAGGATCTACAAGGTAAGTGAAGTGTGTCTGCCTAGGATGTATTACTCTCTAGTTGTGGTCTAATTAATCTATTGAATTGTCACGTCCTTGTCTAATGAATGTGGTTGTATTCCTTATTTCATACCGAGGGTTGGTCACTCCCTAACTCTTATGAATTCCGTCTAAATGGGGCGGCGCCTAAGAATGCCTTAATCCCATCTTCCTCAATACAACTAAGAATTCACGCATTAAATACAACACTACAACTATTTCCGTAAGACATAAGTAATTAGAATTATGCGTTTAGTGGACATTTAAGTTAGTCTAATTTTACCCAGCCGGATTTCCAACTCCTAACACAACACATCATTCAACAAGAGACAATATAATAAACAAAAACACAACTAGATTTCATGTAATCCTAAATAAACACTAGGTGAATTAGCCAAGCATAATTAATGAAGAACAATCATAATCAAAATCACCAATTTACAAGATGTTTATGGAGTGAATAAGTCCCTCTAAGTTGCTGGAAAAACACCTACCTAAACCCTAGAATCGAAATTAGGGTTTAGGGCTTACAAAAAAGAGTTTAAGAGGTTATATTTCTAAGCTGATTTTCTGTCGGTGCGAGGTGACGGCGTCAGCTCCAAAGAGTGACGGCGTCATGATGCCTTTTTCACCAAGTTGTAGATCTTCTTGTTCCGGTCGCGTGGACTTTTGAATCACCTAAATCCGAGTACGTATGAAGAGGTTATGGCCAAAATAATATCAGTTACTTCACGCGCAAATTGTGATATTCCAGTATTCCTAATCAGCTTGTGACGCGTCATGTTGAAGTTGTGACGCCGCCAGCCTTCATAATTTTGGTCTTGAAGTTATCAGTGGTAGGTCGTCTTTAGAGCTTGTATGGTCAGCACTCCTAGGTGACGGCATCACGTTGTAGCTGTGACGCCGTCACGAGGCCTTCTTGTGATGGTTTTTCCATTGTTTTTGTTTTCTTCGTTTTTCCTTCCAATCGAGCTTGAATCCTGTCCTTTTCTAGCATTTGCATCCCAAGTACCTAAAACTCAAATAGAAACAATTTAGGGAAAAAAATGATCAAATGTGTACCGATTTAGAGGCTAAATAACCCCTTAAAAGCATATGAAATTACACCTCATCAAATATCGCTACACTTGAGATTTGTTTGTCCTCAAGTAAATGTGCTTTTCTACCTAATAAGTAATACAAACCGGGGCATTTAGCTTACTAAATAAATATAGTTTATGGCACAACCCGTTTTATAATACACTTTTACCATTTTCAACAAGCACAAAAATATATAGTAGCACCTCACAATTGGTGTTTGGATATGCTCAATCTCTCGGTGTATTCGTTGGTAAATAATTATGGAAACGGAAATAAATTCACTCACTACCAAGACATAATGTAAGGGTTACCATAGGCTTGATAAAGGATCAAACCTCCACCCCTTTGTTGTAAACACCTAGAATTCACTATCAAAAATATATTTTAAAAGGTTGTAATGTTAGGTGTAAGTGTAAGGAAAAAAACACGATTATAAGATATGGGGGAATTTCTACTGGTGGCAAGCTAATCATCTAGGTTAATTACATGTACAATGTGACATTGCTAAGCCATGACTCGATAAACCAACTCTATCTACATCAATCTCTTCGTTGAATTTCTCCACATTTTCTTGATTAAGAACAAAAGCGGGATGGCGCCTATATGTTTTTTCTATCTTTTTTTTTAATCTTTTTTTCCTCTTTTTTTTATTCACTTATTTTCTTCCTTCTTTTTTTTCATACATTTTTGCCTTGCCATCTTTTGATCTACTATAATAACATAAAACATCATAAATATAGGATTTATAATTGCATCCCTACACGTAAATTATTGCATAATAATAACTAACTAATGAGCTGAGTTGCGAGGATCAAAACACGTGGAGTACTTAAACATTAACGTACGCATGTGGGTAATAATTTGACGTTCTTTCTCATTACTCCATAAATAAATAATACTACCATGAGTCCCAATCTTCCCAAAACTATATATACAAGATATGACTTGACTTAACCATGTAATCAACTATATAATTAACTAAGGGTTTACATATATGTTTTCACAATAATGCACTAAAAATGAGTGCATACAAAGAAGGCTAAGGCAATTTGGGTGTAACATTTTGTGGGGTGTAAACAATGCTCTTTATTAATATCTTGGAATCTACCGAAATATCATGAGAACCGCAAAAGGATAGGCTTAGAGGGTTGTACTAGGGGTATCTTATACTAAAAATGAGTACATTGCAAAGGTGTGGGTAATTACTTGACTAAAAAAGTCAATTCAATTATAACAAAAATAAGCTAAATACAAGGGTTATCCCAGTGCCTCTTATCATTTAGTAAATCCTAACCAAACGAATGTGATCTCACTCATGATATCGAATGCATCACAAAATGAATGTTAATTAAGGCGTCCTCACATTTTCGGGGTAGTATTTAGGTGTTAGGGTTTTTGTGCTAGTTATATAAGTCTTATCCATGGCACGCTTGCTGAAACTACAATGTCACTAGTAAATGCCATAGAAATTTTTTAAAGTTGGGCGGGCCAAAATTATCGTATTAGACTACGTTTCAGTATATTACACATCTTTTTAAGGACAAACCAAATAACAAATGCAAGACTAGTTTCTAAGGTGTCCCTTTTTACCCTCATTACACTTAAGTTGAACATTATCCCAAATGTTCTATAAGTACCAAAATATGATAAAGGGAAAATTAAAAAGACATGAGAGAAATTAGTACTCCCCTAGTTTGCTCGGTATGGATGAAGAACAAAGATATAAGGTTAAATCTTCATCCAAGAATCGTCAAAAGACCATCCTTATCCAATCAATCATGTTATCAAAATTAAAACAACAACCCAAAGTATCAAACCGAACAAAGAAAAATCACAACAAGATGTAATTCCAAACTTAGGAATAAAAGCAAAACAAAACAATTAAAGGATAGGATACTTGTAGAATGAAATACAAATAACATGCAAGAAAATTGGACATTTAAGAAATTTTGGAAATGTCTCAAAAGTTAACTTTTGACATTTAATAAAAAGCTGAAAAAACTGTGCTACAGTAGCTAACGCCGTCAGGTGTAAACCGTGATCACGTCGACTAACCCGATGATTTATTTTGTTTTGTTTTCTAGAAAATTATTCGTAATAACTGTTTTTCTAAAGTTTGTTTTCCTACGTAAACTCATAAAACATATCCACAAGTATTGACGCACAAAGACGTATAAAATAAATAAACATGCCAAGAATTTAAACTATAAATCATCACATAATCAATTTAGGTTCTTAGTAACCACATATGATATTTCCTACACTTATTTCATGCAAAGTACCTTTAATTACCAACGAGAAAAATTCGAAAGCAAAAGAAACCATAATTGCATATAAATCAATCACGTAATCAATTCATAATCAAATACTAGCATGTAAAGATCCCGAAACAAAATTAAAAGCAAAACAAAGCAAGTAAATAAAATATGCTCGAGTTGCCTCCCGAGAAGCGCTAGTTTTTGTTCAAGTCATGAGCCTGACTCTACACTTATTTAACGGATAAAGGAGAGGTTTTTCCTACACTTAGGATTAAGTGCGGGTGATAGTAGCGATACTCACCCTTAAGGTGGAAATATGCCACATGAAGTGAAGGTAGTGTGTTAATGTCTAAAGGATCTACAACCTTCATCCTAAAACTACTCGGACTATATGGGTTGATGGTTGGGTCAATTCTTCTTTTGTTTCCTAGACTTATATATGAGGATGGAAAATTGAATAAGGGTTGAGATTGAGGCTCCGATTATGACTATAAGTTTTCAAACCTATTTCCTCTAATTGCGTTTGGTTCAAAAGTTCTACCTCCACCGGGGTTCCTATAGTCTATTCTACTTCTTTCGGATAAGTCATGGGCGGTGTATATGCCTCAAGTGATGGTAGGACTTGTGGGGTACTTTGTGGGCTTGGATCTTTACCCTTATCCTCTATCATATTTAGATCACTTGTATGCTCGTCATGTGTTTTGGTAGAATCTAACCCAATGACGCACCTAAGTATCTCAAATCCTTCTCTAGCCATTTCAATTTCTTGGTCCGGTTCATAAGAATCTTCCTCAATAACTTGATTACTATGTTCCATTTTCCTAAAGGATTCATCGTGTGTTCCTTGAGATTCTAAGTCATTCTTCTTAAAAACTAGGTCATTTTGTTCAATGTGCTCATGTTTGGTTAAATCCTCCTCAATGTAAACCTTAGGTAGTGATGAAAGCAAACCTAGTATTGATTCCAACTTATGGTTCATTGCTAGGGAGTTTTCCTCAATTCTTTGGTACACTAGGTTTCTTTTACTAAGGGCCTTACTAAAAAGAGTTCTTCCCAAACATGGAGTTTGTTCATAAGAATCTATCCTAGGTAAAGTCTCATATGGTGCATAGGTTTCACTAAATGAGGTGTTTTATGGGTTTGATGAAGCTCTTAAGGTAATTTATGATAAGGATTTAAATTGTGCATTTTTAGGGGGTCATTTAAGCTCTAAACTCATAAATTTATGATCAATTATTACCCTAAAACATTCCTTTTCACATTTTAGGTACTTGGGACGCAAAAAGATGAAAACCGACATGTTTTTGGCTAAAATGGACAAGAAAGTGAAGAAAACGACAAAGTCGCAAATCTGTCTAGAAAAGGGCTCAAGACGACATCGCAGAATCAACGCGACGCCGTCACTTGCATTTGGACGAGATGATTTGATGGAAATTTTACAAGCGACAGCTCAGAAATTTTGAAGACCTTAACACCTGACTGCGTCGCTTGTATTTGAAGACTATAATTCAAAGTAAAACTTATACGTGACGGCTCAGATCTTTTAATAAGAGAAGACATCAAAACACATCATGACGGCGTCAGAGACTCAAAGCGATGACGTCACAACAACAACTTGCAAAGGATGAAACCCTAATGACCGAGCTGACGGCGTAACAATCATAAAGTGATGCCATGACAGATGTAATACAATATATATTTTCACATGTTTTCCATTATTTGTGTAACACTTTTGAAAGGCAAAACCCTAGACGAATTTCATAGCTTTTGTGAAGGTTTTTCAGCCACTTTGGCTCATGTTTAATTGAAGTTAAGTAATCCCTCTTTAATCATTCAATATGTCTATGTGTTGTTTGATTATATGCTTTTCTTTTCTTCACTTTAACATGCTAGGCTAGATTTATTAGTGTTTTCTTAGATCTAATGAAACCTAGTTATTAAATATTGATTGTCGTCTATTGTTTAATTGGTTGCCTCGCGTTAGGGTAAGAAAACTAACTTAATTCTTATATGTAACTAGCTTGTCCATCTTATTAAATGCAACCCTAGAATGCACTAGTGGTTTTTCTCATTGTATTTATTGCGTGAAATGCAACTTGTCCATCTTATTAAATTAAATCCTAGGAGACTTAATAGAATTTAAGCTTCTTAATGGAGACTTATACGTTCATAGAGTTAGGGCATTTGGTACCTCCCTACGACTAATAATAAGGAATACAACGCTCCAATTAAAACAAGGACGTGATTAAGAGATAACTAAGGAGTAAAGAAATATAAGTAAACACATTTTCCTATCATAAGAGTTACCACCAATTTACTTTTCTTGTATGTAGTTTAATTTTAGCTTATTTAGTTTATTTTTAACTTGTTAGTAGTTAAAACGCCCACTATTCAAACCATGAGATTTTAAATTTGCTTTCTAAAAAATATAAAAATACAAAAAGACTCATCCCTCACCTTTAGACCTATCTCGACATACACTTTGGCCTTCACAACACTATTCCTCTAGAGAGCGACCAGTCCCCCATGTCCTACCTATACTACACTACAACGATTAGGTAGGAGGATTGTTAAACTTTTGTGGTTTTGCAAAATTCTGCTATCAAGTTTTTGGCACCGGTGCCGGGGAATATTTTAGGTTTTGATTTCTATTTCGTTTAGTTCTACACTAGATTCCTATCAAGTGAGATTTATTATTTTTTTTATTAGATTTCTCGTAGTCTATCTTTTCTTTGTTCTTCTTGTCCGTAACTCATATCATTTGCCATCATGGTGGATGATAATATCTTTGAACCCTTTCACCAAGACCCACCAATATCTTTGGGTGAGTATTCTAGACCAAGCCACAAAGGCTATCGAAACACCATTGAGCTTTCACAAAGAGCAAATGTAACCCCAAAATGGATGTGCATTCCATGGACATCGTTTCAAAGATTCTAACCAACATCTCAAGGATTTCCTTAAAATTGTTGACTCAATTGATAATTGATGTTGGCACTCGGGAGTCAACGCGATTGTGTCTCTTCCAATTCTCTCTACGTGATCAAGCTCGCAATTGGATTGAGCGTCTAACCGCATGATCTATCTCAACTTGGGATGATCTTACTTCCCGTTTCCTCACTCAATTTTTCCCACCGGGGAGAACTACTAATTTAGGGAATGATACTTTGATGTTCTAACAACTTCAAGGTAAAACTCTTTACGAAGCGTGGACTCGTTTCAAGGACTTACTACAAAAGGTCCCTCATCATGGCATTGATCTTTGGCTCCAAATCCAAAGTTTTTATGATCATGTCAATCCCTCCACAAGGAAAACCATTGACCATGTGGTCGGTGGTAAGCTTTTATATCGAAACTTAATTATTGAAAATTTCCAAATTTTGGGATTTAGAAAATTTGGTAGTTAAAGACTCGGTCACCTCAAGTATATGTAATCATTAGAAAGCTCGTAGTCGTAGTCATTTAGTTACTATTAGTAGTTAGTCAAGTAACACCGTGGAGGAAGGACATGTCTTTACCCACTGTATGCCTGATCCACAGCCCGTAGGTGGCGTATTTTGTAAGACACTATAAATACCCTTTGCCTCCTAAGGCAAAGGGTGGAGCTTCATAATATATTTTTCTTTCTCTCACTAGAAGTTCCCATTTCTCTCCATCTTTCTCTTTCTAGATTCATAGAATTCGAAGCAAGGTATTGTGTGATTGTGTGTTTATGAAAACCAATATGTTACAAATGGTATCAAGAGCCATGGTTTGATCATCTACTTTACATGTTCTTGGATTCTTTTTGGTTTTCATAAGTTTTGGGTTTGAATGAGTTTAGAGACATTTTCACTCTTTTGATCTTATTTAGTGTTAAAGTTTGGATTTTGATTGTACTTTTATGTTTAGAATCATCATATTAGTTTAGTTTTTGGTTTGGAAGGCTAGATTCATCTTGGTTGTGGTGTTTTTGATTGGAAAAGTTTGGTTTTTAGACTTGTTCTTCAGTGCGACTTGACCCTCAGAATTCATTTCTTGACTGCGAGTTGATCACTTTTGAGTGCGACTTGATTTGTATTCGTTGCGGTTTGTGCTTATACTCGCTGCGGTTTGATAGTTGTTGTATGCGATTTGATCATTTTTTACTGCGAGTTGTTGTTTTGTTGCGGTTTGAGGTGAAAAGGATAAAAGGACAAGTAGTGGGTGTACTATTGATAGTGACTTGTCCCTTGCGATTTGTCAAATCTTCTTTGTTTGTCACTACGCTTTGATAAATATTGCGGTTTGTCACTGCGTTTGGATAAGGGTTGCGGTTTGTCATTGCGATTTGTCACTTCTGCGATTTTAGGTGCGGTTTGTTACTTTTGCGTTTTGTCATTGCGGTTTGTCACTTTCTGCGGTTTACGGTTTGTCTCGCGACTTGTCATTACTTGCGACTTGATACATGCGTTTTGACCTAATGCGTTTTGTCAAGACCCATTTTGTCACTGAGATTTGACATTTCTGTGTTAAGTTCTATGGTTTCCTCTTGATTTAGTAAAATCCCGTGAAAGAATCTATTTCCCGGTTTAATCAAAGAGTAGTAAAATCTCGTATACTTAGGAATCATGTCTACAATCATCTCTTCTATTGCTGATGACGTTTAAGCGGCAGGGTCCAATACTCGTCCACCTATGCTGGATAGAACTGATTATGACTCATGGGCACAAAGAATCGATTGTATTGTTGGGCAAAGAGAATGGTCTCAACATCATTCGATCGATTGATGAAGGACCATTCAAAATGGGAACGACCATGGATCAACTTGAAACTGGAGCTGATGGAACGGTCACTTTGGGTATGGATAGACTAAGAACTTATGATGATCTCAGTGATAAGGAAACGAAGAGATACGATTCTGACATTAGAGCTTCAAACATCGTACTTCAAGGTCTACCAAAGGACATTTACAAGCTGATCAATCACAATACTGAGGCCAAGGCGGTCTGGGATAATGTCAAGATGCTTCTCTCTGGTTCAAAACTGACTAAGGAAGATAAAGAGTCACAACTTTATGATGACTTTGAGAATTTCAAGTTGAACTCATGAGAAAGTGTCACTGAGTATCATGTGAGGTTTCACAAACTTATGAATGATATGAGGAACATCAACATGACAATTCCAAATATCCAACTCAATTCCAAGTTCGTAAACAACATAAACCCCGAACGACACAAATTTGTTATGCGGTCAAATTGAACAAAGGATTGAGGAACACCAACTATGAACAGCTTGTATGCTTACTTACTTCAACATGAGAAGCATGCTACATTTGAGCGTTTGATCATGGAGAAATTCCACTCTAATATCTGCACGCAAACTCTTCAAATGACTCAACTGCATTTCTTTCAAATGTGAGTATAAGTACTCAAGCATCACAAGTCATACCATCCTCTCGTAATCGAAGCATTACCATTCCGGACTTGGGATATACCTCATATGACATGTTGATTGAAAACCTTGCAAACCAACCGGCTCTCTTGGTTCAACAAAGCGAAACTCACTTCCCAAACCAAGAACCAACTCAAAACATCATCTAATCTACGTAATCAAGCTCTTGTTGAAGATGGAAGGGTTGTGGTTCGAGCGTACAAGGAAGGCGAATGTGAATCCACGATATAATGCATAGGGGAGTGTTGGAGCTGGAGCGAGTTATGGGGTTGTTCGAGAACAAAGGAAGGATCATGGTTCGTGGTCAAAGGAAGCTTATTAAGTGTTATAATTATGATGGAGAAGGACACATTGCTGGGGATCGCACTCAACCGAAACATTCACGAATCTTGAGTACTTGAGGATAAGATCTGCGATGCAAGCTCAAGATAATGGAGCGGTGTTGGATGAGCGAGTTGTTGTTTCTTCTTGATGGGAATGCCAAAACATATGATGCGGATGTGGATGAACAAGCGGTATATGATTTGGCACGAGAACAATCGATCTCTTCCGTGTTGCGATTGTGATGCTTTCGACTATGATGTTGATGATGAACCAACAACACGACCATCTTCATGGCTAATATCTCTCTAATGGTCTCATCACCTCAACAAGCCGGCCCCTCCAAGAATTCTATCATATCAGAGGTACTAAAACTATATGATACAGTTGATGAGAAAAAAATTCCCAACGAAGTACAATCAACAGAAGTCGTTGAATCAGATATTGAAAATATAGGTAATAGCAATGTTGTCCCATATGATCAATATGTGAAGCATGATGAAAGTCTTGTTGTACCTAGTGTTGCATCTTCTGACATTAATGATGAATGTGTGTTTGACGAGTACACTGAATATGCACCTGATAATTCCATGACCACTAAGCTAAATATTTATAAGGATCAAGTTGCCATTTATGAACAGCGTACCAAATTTGAGATGACCACCCGTGAGCAGGAAATGGATAGCCAAATGCGTACATTAATCAGAAAAAGTAATTTAAAGGAAGAGACATTACTACAAGAGTTCAAATTCCTTACAAGAGAAACTTAATAAATCTGTTAAGCAATAGCAAGAACTTCAAGAAATGTAAAAATGCTTAAACAGAATTCAAAGAAAAGGAATCAAAACTTTTAAATTATTTTTCCAACTTAAAACTCGGAAGAACAAACTTGAAAACAAGTTGTACATACAAGGCAACACCATTCAAACCGCTTCACATGATCACTAAGCATAGAGTATTAAGTGACAAGCACAATATTGGCCTTGTAGAAGACCCTAATCTTGCGTATCTTAAGAAAGCAAAATAGCTCATGATGTGATTTATGATGGTAGTGAGATTCTTAAGCCTAATCAAAAGCCAACTTGTGTTGAGAACACCAAGAGGACATAGAAATAGAAATTGCATCTAGAGAGAAAATGGAAAAGAAATTAAAAGATCTTTGGTATGTGAGTCATTTAACTTTCAAAACTCTCAATTTCACTAAGGATAACTGGATAGCCATGGCTAAGTTTAGACCTCGGACTCAATTAACACGTGAAAAATGTTTTGGAAGTCGATATGGAAAAAACAAAAGTCAAGAACTTGTTGAAAATAATCCTTCCTTAGGAAATTGCCTCCACTCTGATGTATCCTCCCAAGATATCGATGCATTTAGTGCCTATAACTCTTCCCACTCAAAGTAAAACCTTAATCAACTTATACGTAGTTTACCAACTTTTGTTGATTTCGAGAAAACATGTGAAGAGAATCACACCAACAAGAATTCTTGAAGGGAAAGGGTTTTGAGCAAACTAAAGAGTGTTATCTAATCAAGTCATTCCATTCTTTAAACAACTAAAAGAACAATTCAATGGTATTCAAAAGGCCATAGATACAGAAGTTAAAGAAATGAAAAAGATGTTTAATGAAATGGAAAATGAGGTTAAAATATATGAATGTGAGCTTAAAAGTAATGAGATTGAGAGGAAGAATATTCATATCCTTAATGAGAATTTGATTTCTAGATGTATTGCTCAGGATGTGTTTTATACTGTCACGAATTATTCAATTACTGCTTCTCAATTTCATGATTTATCGATTGCATTGAAAGTTTCACAAGATCGTGTCAATGAGCTTGAAACCAAAAATTCGAAATTGCATGACAAAATCAAAAGGATGATCATGATAAAATGGTCAGGCATTTTTTCTAAATTAGAAGTTGAATATCTTGATTTACAATTAAAATATCAACATCTTGAAGAAAGAATCAAAACTTCAAATGCCAAGACATCTTCGGATGCTCCTGAGTTTGATGCATATTTTGAAATAAACTCTCGTGATGAAAGGATTCAAGCTCACTGCAACACGATCCGAAAATTGAAAGATCAAATATCCCAATTGAAGGGTAATAAGAGTGAAGTGACTGGCTCCCACATGCCTCCTCCTTTAGATTCTCAGAATTCTCAGAATTTCCATCTTCAAAACATCATTGATGTATTGCAACATGAAAATAAGTGTTTTCTAGCTGAAAATGAAAAGGTTAAACTGCATTTCAAAGAGTTATATGAATCAATTAAGGTCACTCGTGACAAGAACAATGAAAAGATAACGCCTTTGCAAAAGAAATTGAGAATCAAGAATCGTGTAAAAGGAAAATGCCAATCACTAGTGGTGATTATGTTGCACCAAAGGTGTCTCGCTTGTATTAAATATCTTTGTGAATGTGAAGTATATTCCCCTCATCTTAGGAATAATGAACTTGCATTTCAAACATATCTTCAGATCTTAAGGATAGTCTAGAAAGTCTCGTGAGATTGTTGAAAATGATAGCTCGGGGTCAAAGGAACTTCCTTTACGTCGAGCAAGTTTTTCAACACCCTAGGCAAAGGAACCTAATCATTGTAGTGTAGTATTAGGGTAAGCCACGGAATTGATATCGTTCTCTAGGGAATAGGAATGCTAGTGAGAAGTTACTACGCTAAGGTTGGGGTTGAGGAAGATTATTTTTATCTTTTATGTTTTTTAGAAAAGGAAAAGTACGAATCTCGGGTTTGGATTTGGGGGTTGGTATTTCACCGATTACTCTACTATTATCTAATTATCTAAACTAAGGTGGTGGTAGTCTATGTCTAATTATTGTGTGCTCGTATGATAGTTTAAAGATGTGTTTACTTAGGTTTTACTACTCCTTAATTATCTCCTATTGGTGGTTGAATTGTCACGTCCTTATTCCTAGTTGCGTTGTGTGTCTAAAGTTGTAGGTATGCTTTTCTCCTACTCTTTGAAGTTACCAAAGGGTCTCGCCTACAAAACCCACTAGGGATGATAAACTCTAACTCTAAGGCCTCTTTGGATAGTTTAGCTTACAACAACTCAAAGTGCTATAACCTAAGGTTCACAAAGATTAATCAAGCATTATACACAACGAATGACCTATCGCATTACTAGATCATTAATCAACTAAGATAAGAAACAACCAATCAATATTCAATAATTAAGTTTCATATTCCTAAGCAAACACACAAGTAAATTAGCTTGGACATGGAGAACATGCAAGCATACACACAAATAATTGAAGACATAATTAAATTAATGAAGTAAACAACTTATCTTGGTGTAAGATAGGGTTTAAAACCCTAAAATACGACCTTGGTTCGGTTTAGGTTTTACTCCAAAAGTTTACCCAAAAGACTACTCTCTAAAACCGAAAAATTCGGATTCTATATATAAGATTACATGTGCGACGGCCACCTTATGATTTGTGACGCCGTGTCGCCGCCATTAGGGTTTCGCTTGGCTGTTAATCTTGCGACGGCGTCACCTTATGCTTGTGACGCCGTCCTCTTTAGCTTCGACGCCGTCTGATTGAATCTAGGCCGTCGAGTTGCGACGGCCTACTCTTTTAAAGCCCGACGCCGCCCTCCAAAAACTAGCAATTTCTCTTCCGTGTCGTCACAAATTCCTCCGACGGCGTCAGCAGACAAGCAGGACGCCGTCCCCTTGTAATTTAGCAACTTGAGTGTCTCGATTCTTGACTTTGGCCATTTTCTTCATATATCCGCCTTTTCGTCCAAATAAGTGCCATTACAAAGCAGCTTGCCTTCAAGAGACCTAAAAGTGAAAAGGAACGATATTAAGCAATAACGGATACAAAAGTGATCAAATAAGGGCTTAAACGACCCTCAAAAGGTACATTTTAAAACCTTATCAAATATCCCTACACTTGATATTTGCTTGTCCTCAAGCAAATGTGCTTTTAGCCAATTAATTTATAAGTTAGGGGTCATGAAGCATTGGTTTAAAACAGTCCACAACACATATAAGCCCCACAAAAGTCATAACAAGCACGGAAATTACATACTAGCACCTCACATGGGGTGTTTGGATACTCACATCTCTCGGGTGTATATGAAATATAGCAAATTGGAAATGGAAGATAAACACTCATTAACCGGTCCTAGTACATAGATTACCATAGGCTTGAGAATAGATCAAACCTCCATCGCTTTGGCGTAAGCACCTAGGAAAGACTATCAAAGAGGTCTTTAAAGGGTTGTAACGTTAGGCTTACGGTAGGGAAACAAAGGGTTTGGTGGGATAGGCTATTTTAGTGGTGGCAAGTCAAAAATCTCAATGTTACATGCATACGAAGAATGGCGCTATAAGCCAAGACTCGACACTCTAAACTCTAGATAACCTAAAATAAACAAACATAAATTTAAAGATAGATGTAGGATGGTAGCCCGTATGTTTTTTTTTTTTTTTTTTTTTTTTTTTTACACTCTATATTTTTTTTTTTCTATTTTTTTTCGATTTTTTTATATTTTTTTTTTTTTTCATACACTTTTACTCTACCATCCTCTACGATAACATCAAAATAATAGGATTTATAGCACATCCCTACACTTGAGTTTTTATTACTCTAACACTAATATGACCCGAATTGAAAAGATCAAAACACTTGGAGTACGTTATTACGCAGATAAGGGAATTGGCGCCCTTTTAGTCATTTAAAACTTTAACTTTTCCCATGAGTCCCAATCGTCCCAAAACGTGTACAAAAGATATGACTCAACTTAGCAACTCATGCAAGTAATTAGATAATTGAACTAAGGGTTTAGGGTGATAACAATAATGCACTAAAAGTGAGTGCATACAAGGTAGGCTAAGGCGATTTGGGTGTACATTTGGGGTGGGTGTAAACAATGTTTTCATTGATATTCCGAAAACCGAAACATCACGAGAACCGCGAAAAGGATAGGCTCGAGGGGTTAACTAGGGTATCGTGTACTAAAGATGAGTACAACGCAAAGGTGTGGGGAATTACTCAACCGATGTGGAAGAAGTAATTATATTACGGTATCAAACAAGGGTTATCCTAATGCCTCTTATCATTTAGTTATTCCTAACTACACAAGTGTAGTCTCACTAGCGATCTCGGAATGCATCACAAAACAAGTTCTAGAATCTAATATACTACCGGTTCACACTCTAAGCATTGAAGATGAATGCTTCAATTCCTACTAATCTAAGGGCGATCCTCACATTTTTGGTGGAATTTAAGTGGTAAAGGGTTTTGTGCTAGTCATATAACTTCCTATCCGTGAGACGCTTTTGTTAAGACTAATGGCCCACTCCTATATGTCATGAAAATTTTTAAATTTGGTGCCAAAATTACCCTAACCGACATTTTCTCATGGTTTATTACGCAAATGCAATTAGACAAAGCAAATAATCAAGGATAAGCATAGTTTCAAAGTTCCCGTTTTATTTTCCCTCCCTACACTTAAACTGAACATTGTCCCCAATGTTCCCCGAAAGTATCAAAGTTATGATAAAAGAAGGTAATCAAAAACGAAAGAAACTAATACTCCCCTGATTAGCTCGGTAGGATCCGTGTGTGAAGTAGTGGTTAAATCCTTTCCAAGAAGAATGTATGCGTGAAAAGCTCCTCCAACTTTATGTATCTTCTTCTTGATAAACAAAACCTGCACACTTGAAGAAAACAAACGAAACCTTCGCGTAAAATCGGCGGTAATAATATATAAGACTCGATTTAAACTAGGATATAATGCTTGTGGAATGGATGTTTACAGAATTTCTAAGAAAATTAAGACCGAAAATTCCAAAATTTATAAGAAGCTCGTAAAACGAGAAAAGTAATATGATGTTTTACTCCTTCCCGACGCCGTCAGTTGCAATCTCGACGCCAGTTATCCCGACAAAACCGGTCTCATGATTTTCGAAAAATTCGAAAATTTACATCTTTAGAATCGGAAAATTTCGCAAAACATCCATTATGACTCGATACAAGCATTTGACTCGAACAAACACACAAATATATCTTTTAATTAATTGTTATTCTCATGTTCACGTTTCTTATGAAAACGTGTGTAATCCTCCCTACACTTATCCTTTATGTAAAATACCTTTATATGCAATTAAGACGAGGTTAAAAACAAAATAAAGCATTTTTACAAATTTAAACATGAGAATAAACAATCAATAAAAGATATATGACACTAACAAGCAAACAATTAAGCATGGGTTGCCTCCCACGAAGCGCTTTTCTTTATTTAAGAGTCTTGTAGCTAGACTCATAGTCGTGTTCCTACGTGATCTCATTACCGTCACCTTCTTCCTCATGACGGTCTCCAGTGGGTGGTTCCATGTTGTAGAAGTGCCCTATGATACACCTCTCTAAAAGTTCCTCCTCCCCCACTCGGTCCTATATTTCGTCCTAAGTTCAAGCAATCCTTATAGAATCCAAAATCTTAGCCATAACATAATCTACTCCTTTTTCCCTATCCTCATCATTCCTATAATAGACCGACAGTTTAAGTTCCTTTTCATCATTAGAGAGTGATGAAAACTTCTCAATCTTAAACGGCATTTGGTAAGCTATGTCATCGGTCTCATCCTTGAATCGCACTACTCCTAATGAGGGATCATAGGTCATCCCGGTGCTTTCTATGAAAGGTTTTCCTAGAATAACGTGGGACAAGCTAGGGTCTATGGCCGTGCTAATATCATCCACAATTATGAAGTCCGTAGGAAATGTGAAACTACCTACATAAACGGGCAATCCCTTAACTCTACCAAGAAAATTGCAACTAACCTTAGGGTTTTCGGGATCTTGCCTAGTTGGGATAGGCTTCTTCATCACCCAATTGTAGTAAGTGCTAGTCATTATGTTGATTGGGGACTTGCGATCAATGTAGGCCTTTGCCACGAAAAGATGTCCTATGCAACATGGTATATTGAGGTTCCAAGGGTTCCCAAACTTGATCCTAGGGCTTTTCCTAACATACATGTGACGGAGGTCACGCACTAAGTGAGGTGGCGAGATAATTCTTCTTCCGTAGGAAACTTATTGAAATAGTCATTGTCTACTTCATCTACTTCCTGGTTGTTTCATTATTCTCAGTGTATGGTCCTCTTCGTCATTAGGTTTCACTAAGGCGATGGTATTGACGAATTGAACGTGCTTAGCTAGCTTACTTGGGTCCTTAATCTCTACACCGAAGGCTCGGAGTTGAGATAGCACTAACCTTCCTATCACTATTGGTTATGGCTTTCAAAAGGTTATCTATCTTCCTATCCATATCGGCTTGTTGTTGGTTGAAACGGTCCGAGAGCTTAGCTATTTGGGCTTCTTGGGATGCGACAAGTCGTTGCAACATTCCTTCAATGTTTTGGCTAGGGCCATGAGATAGGGTAATGAGAAATCATTAGAAGTGAATTCTTTGGTTTGTCCTCAATAGAAGTCGGGCTTGCCCTTCCATGCTTCTCGGGTGTCATTAAAAGTCCTAGGTCCGGTGTTGTGGAATCTTCCTCCTGCTCCATTAACACGCGAGGATGCGTAGTCAACGGAAGCATGTTCGGGATCGGGTGTAAGTCGCGTGTTATGAGGATCACTACACGGCTCACACGAGAGGAAACTTTGTTCACATGGCGTGAAGACTTAGGATTTTCGTAAGAGCTCATAAGGAATTTTACTTGATCTTCAAGTTCAAGCATCCTACGGTCGGAAGGTTGTGAGTCAATTGGAGGCAAAGAGATTGCCTTAACGGTTTTGGGCAACTCACGGGGGTCATTCCAACTTTCATTGTCATAGAGAGCAAGGTCCTCTATTATACCCCATGATTCTTCCGCGGTGAGATCACTAAGTTTTCCACCGGCCGCTTGGTCAATGGATCGCTTAGTGGAGAAGTTGACATGATCATAAAAGATTTGGACTTGGAGCCAAAGATCAATGCCGTGATGAGGGACTTTATGAAGTAAGTCCTTGAATCGAGTCCATGCTTCGTAGAGAGATTCACCTTGATGTTGTTGGAACATCAAGATGTCATTCCTAAGTTTTGTGGTTCTCCCGGTGGGAAAAATTGAGCAAGGAAACGAGTGGTGAGATCATCCCAACTTGAGATGGAGCCGGGGAAGTCGCTCAAGCCAATTACTAGCTTGGTCCCGTAGAGAGAATTGGAAGAGACGCAGACGCGTGGTCTCCCGAGTATTAGCATCAAGGTCGATGGAATCGACAATTTTGAGGAAATCCTCGATGTCGATTTGGATCTTCTAACGAAGTCCATGGAATGCACATCCATTTTGCACCAACCGGATGGTGTCGGATCGCAGGCCGTAATTTGGGCTTGGTCGGAAGCTCAATGGTGTTCCTATAGCCTAGGTGGCTAGGTCTCGAGTATTCACCAAGAGTACGGTCTCTTGGCGACAATGATTTGAGGGGTTTTCACCTTCCATGATGAAAAGTGATGGGGTTACGAACAAAGGTCACGAAGAAGGGGATAGACTAAAAGGAAGCTAAAATGAGAAAAAGTTTACTTGATAGGAATCAAGCAAAGAAACCTAAACGAGGTGGACTACTAACTAGCTATTCTATTCCCGCAGCAACGCCCAAAACTTGATACGCTTACACAGCGCTCGGGGTCAAAGGAACTTCCTTTCGTCGAGCAAGTTTTTCAACACCCTAGGCAAGGAACCTAATCGTTGTAGTGTAGTATTAGGTAAGCCACGGAATTGATATCGTTCTCTGGGAATAGGAATGCTAGTGAGAAGTTACTACGCTAAGGTTGGGGTTGAGGAAGATTATTTTTATCTTTTATGTTTTTTAGAAAAGGAAAAGTACGAATCTCGGGGTTTGGATTGGGGGTTGGTATTTCACCGATTACTCTACTATTATCTAATTATCTAAACTAAGGTGGTGGTAGTCTATGTCTAATTATTGTGTGCTCGTATGATAGTTTAAAGATGTGTTTACTTAGGTTTTACTACTCCTTAATTATCTCCTATTGGTGGTTGAATTGTCACGTCCTTATTCCTAGTTGCGTTGTGTGTCTAAAGTTGTAGGGTATGCGTTTCTCCTACTCTTTGAAGTTACCAAAGGGTCTCGCCTACAAAACCCACTAGGGATGATAAACTCTAACTCTAAGGCCTCTTTGGATAGTTTAGCTTACAACAACTCAAAGTGCTATAACCTAAGGTTCACAAAGATTAATCAAGCATTATACACAACGAATGACCTATCGCATTACTAGATCATTAATCAACTAAGATAAGAAACAACCAATCAATATTCAATAATTAAGTTTCATATTCCCTAAGCAAACACACAAGTAAATTAGCTTGGACATGGAGAACATGCAAGCATACACACAAATAATTGAAGACATAATTAAATTAATGAAGTAAACAACTTATCTTGGTGTAAGATAGGGTTTAAAACCCTAAAATACGACCTTGGTTCGGTTTAGGTTTTACTCCAAAAGTTTACCCAAAAGACTACTCTAAAACCGAAAAATTCGGATTCTATATATAAGATTACATGTGCGACGGCCACCTTATGATTTGTGACGCCGTGTCGCCGCCATTAGGGTTTCGCCTTGGCCAAGTTAATCTTGCGACGGCCACCTTATGCTTGTGACGCCGTCTCTTTAGCTTCGACGCCGTCTGATTGAATCTAGGCCGCTCGAGTTGCGACGGCCTACTCTTTTAAAGCCCGACGCCGCCCTCCAAAAACTAGCAATTTCTCTTCTGTGTCGTCACAAATTCCTCCGACGGCGTCATAGACAAGCAATGGACGCCGTCCCCTTGTAATTTAGCAACTTGAGTGTCTCGATTCTTGACTTTGGCCATTTTCTTCATATATCCGCGCTTTTCGTCCAAATAAGTGCCATTACGCTAGCTTTGCCTTCAAGAGACCTAAAAGTGAAAAGGAACGATATTAAGCAATAACGGATACAAAAGTGATCAAATAAGGGCTTAAACGACCCTCAAAAGGTACATTTTAAAACCTTATCACATGACCACTTTGGGGCAATCATGGGTTATGGAGATTATGTTTTTGGTGATAGTGTGATCTCTCGGGTATATTATGTGGAAGGTCTTGGTCATAATTTGTTCTCTGTTGGTCAATTATGTGATTCTGATCTTGAAGTGGCTTTCAGAAAGCACTCTTGCTTCGTTAGAGAATTAGATGGTGTTGAACTTTTAAAAGGAACTCATGGCACTAATTTGTACACCATCTCTATCGAAGACATGATGAAGTCTTTTACAATTTGCTTGTTGTCTAAGGCATCTAAGAACAAGTCATGGTTATGGCATCGTCGCCTCAATCACTTGAACTTCGGCACCATCAATGATTTTTCTAGAAAGGACCTCATAAGAGGCTTGCCCCGGTTGAAATATGAAAAAGATCATCTTTATTCAGCATGCCAATTGGGCAAAAGCACGAAGTATGCCCACAAACCCAAACCTGCCAATACCGTTATGGAATTTCTTCATACCCTTCACATGGATTTGTGCGTCCCATGAGAGTACAAAGTATAAATGGGAAGAAGTATGTGCTAGTCGTCGTTGATGACTACTCTCGGTTCACTTGGGTTAAGTTTTTGAGAACAAAGGATGAAACTCCTGATGTTATCATTAAACTTATTAAACAAGTGCAGGTTAGGCTTAACAAAACAGTTAGAATCATCGAAACAGACAATGGAACTGAATTTGTAAACAAGGAACTTAGTCAGTTCTATGAAAGTATTGGAATTAGTCATCAAAGAAGTGTTCCACGCACTCCTCAACAAAACGGTGTAGTTGAAAGGCGAAATCAGACTCTTGTGGAAGCTGCAAGGACTATGCTAATATATTCAAAGGCTCTAATGTTTCTCTGGGCGGAAGCCATTGCACTGCATGTTACACCCAAAACCGTTCCCTAATACATACTTCTCATGGAAAAACTCCATACGAATTAGTTCACAACAAAAAACCGGATCTATCGTTTCTTCTTGTGTTTGGAGCTTTGTACTATCCAACCAATGATGGTCAAAATCTAGGAAAGTTGAAAGCTAAGGCTGATATTGGATTTTTTGTTGGTTATGCACCTAATCAGAAGGGTTATCGAATCTACAACAAAAGAACCCGAGACATTATGGAAACTATTCACGTTACATTTGATGAGCTGACTGAGCAAATGGCTCCTGGATAATACAATTCTGGACCCGCATATCAACTTTTGACACCTGGACCTATTAGTTCATGTCTTGTACAAAATCCTTGTCTTTCAGTTCCTTATGTACCTCCATCTGAAGAAGATTTGAAGAAACTGTTTGATCCAATGTTTGATGAATACTATGAGCCTCCAGCTGATGATAATCATGTACCACCAACTGTAGCTGCTCCTTCTCCAACCAATGCAAATGGTCCATCTGTTTCAATGTCTTTATCTCAAGAAGCGCCATTTTCGATCATTCATCAACATCTTCGAATCCTCAATCATCTTATGTGCATCAAGGAAATGCAGTTGCTAATTCTTTTGGAGATAACCCCTTTGCCACTCCCGAAGATGCTTCATTTGAAAACATATTTGCCCCTGAAACCATTCCTGAAACATCATCAAAAGGGGATCCGAACTCTGCTACATCAGTACCCTATCAACAACCACATGAACATCTCATAAAATGGACACATGATCATCCATTGGATAACATCATTGGGAATCCTTCTCGTCCGGTATCTACTAGAAAACAACTTGCCACTGATGCCTTATGGTGCTTCTTTAATTCTGTACTATCAAAGATCGAACCAAAAGATGTCAAATCAGCAATGTCTGAGGACAGCTGGTTTAATTCTATGCAAGATGAAATCCATGAGTTCGATCATCTTGATGTATGGGAATTAGTGCATGCTCCAGATTGTGCTATGATTATTGCTCTCAAGTGGATCTTCAAAGTAAAATTTGATGAGCATGGTGATGTTCTGAAGAATAAGGCGAGGCTTGTGGCTAAAGGATATCGACAAGAGGAGGGTATTAACTTTGAGAAATCATTTGCTTCGGTTGCACGAATTGAGGCTATCAGAATCTTTCTGGCTAATGCTGCTAGCAAGAATATGGTAGTTTATCAGATGGATGTAAAGACTGCTTTTCTTAATGGAGATCTCAAAGAAGTGGTCTATGTTAGTCAAACTGAAGGTTTTGTGGATCCTGAGAATCCTACCCATGTCTACCGCTTGAAGAAGGCCTTCTACGGCTTGAAGCAAGCTCCTATGGCATGGTACGATAGGTTGTCAAAGTTCCTTTTGGCAAAATGGATTCTACAAAGGAGCTGTTGATCCTACATTGTTTACCAGAAAGTCAGGAAAACATTTAATTCGTGTTCAAATATATGTTGATGATATTATATTTGCCTCAACCTACCCTAATGAATGTGACCGATTTTCTAAAGAGATGGGCTCTAAATTTCAAATGTCAATGATGGGACAATGTCATTTTTCTTAGGATTACAAATTTCACAAAATCCCGGAGGCATTTTTATTAATCAATCTAAATATGCAAATGAAATTTTAAAGAAATTTAGATTTGATTCTTGTGACCCTGTTGACACTCCCATGGTGGAACGAACAAAACTAGATGAGGACCACTCGAGGATCCCTATTGATCAAACTAAATATCGTAGTATGATTGGATCCTTGATGTATCTCACTGCCAGTAGACCTGATATTATGTTCCTTGTATGCATGTGTGCTCATTACTAGGCTAAGCCTACTAAAAAGCACCTTGAAGCGGTAAAACGGGTCTTTTGGTACCTCCAAAGAACCATTAACATGGGACTTTGGTATCTGAAGGACACCGGCATGTCTCTAACAACCTATGCAGATGCTAACCATGCAGGGTGTCAAGATACTCGACGAAGCACGTCAGGAAGTGCTCAGTTTTTGGGTGATAACATAGTGAGCTAGTCTTCAAAGAAGCAAATGAGTACTTCAATATCCTCTACAGAGGCTGAATACATTGCCATGTCATCATGTTGTGCTCGAATCTTATGGATGACATCCCAATTATCTGACTATGACTTTGTATTCAACAAAATTCCTCTGTACTATGATAACAAAAGTACCATCGCTCTCAGCTGCAACAATGTCCAATACTCAAGAGCAAAGCACATTGACATTCGAAATCATTTCATCAGAGAACAAGTAGAGAAAGGTGCGGTTGAACTATTTTTTGTGAGGACTAAGTATCAACTGGTAGACATCTTCACAAAAGCTCTTCCAAGAGATCGTTTTTAGTTTATCCTCCCACGACTCGGCATGAAGAGTCTACAGCCGGAAACGCTCAAACGACTTCAAGAGGAATATGAGGAGTATAGGAGTTTCTTCACCCATTCTTTGTAAATATTCTTTCAAAAGCAAAATACAAAAATATAAAAACAACAAAAAGAAAATAGGAAATTATAAAATCTTCAAAAATCCATAAAAATTTGAAAAATCAGAAAAATACCAAAAATATTGTTTTCTTAAGGCATGTCTTCTGGTATCGATAAGATCTACGGTCTTAGAAATGTCATTCAATAATGGCACGAGACTTTATATGAAGTTCGAGCAGAAGGTGTAAATATTTTCTAAAACATGTCTCAAAATAATGGCTTATTATCATTTCAGGCAGTAACCTGGGCTTAAAATAATGACTTGCAGTTATTTCAGACTGTAACCCGCTTTTAAAGAAAGGACAATGTTATGATAAATCAATATTTAAATATCAAGCTCTGATCCTAAAAACAAAGGTTATTAAGGAATAGTTGTCGTCAAAAATACGAATGTCCCTTCACAAATGTTTTTCATTCTAAAAGATTCTTCTGAAAAATATTTGTCTTCAAATAGAAATAAATTTTTTTGAAAAATACTCGGACTTAATTTTGAAAATCAACTGGGCTTAACCTTTGTCAAAATCTTTGTCACTCAATCAACAACTTTGGTCATTGATTGAGGGGGGGAATAATTTTAAATGATTTTAACCATTTCAAAAAGGATATTTTCAAATAATTGGCATCAAAAGGAGCATGTTCTATACTTTTGAATCGAACCACACGAATCAACATGAACATTTTGTCCACAATTGGAACAAGAGCATGCTAACTTTAAGTTTTTATTCAAATGGTATATTTTGCAAATGGTACATGAGCATGTTAGATCAATGGAGATTAAAATTTTAAAATCTGATCCTTATCAGTCAAGTGTTCTTAAAACAAAGTCACATCTTTTCTCAAAAAGTTTTTCTAAATAATTTAAATAAATCGAATCCCTAATCTCAAAGGGTTTGAAATTTGTGATCGGAGGAGAGTTTGTGATTTAAATATGAAATAAACTGATAAATTGGTGAGCTTTTTAGAATAATAATAAAAGGCACTCCTTCCTACATGTGCCAAACAATTTCAAATTTTTCCATGCACATGTTAAGGGGGAGCAGTTATCTAAAACCAAAGATTTGACTCAAAGTGCAGGTTCTCTCTAATATGTGCAAAACTCTTTCGAATATCGATGTTGAGGGGGAGCAATTAAAAGAAAGCCACATCCTTCCCCAAAAATGTTTTATCTAAAGTAGTTAAATACTAGATGTGATTGGGGAAGAGATGATGATCATTTTAGGAAAAAAATCATTTATTGATAACGTGAAGAAGAATTGGAGCTTTCATTCAAATCTAAGCTTCTATGCTTTCTCTCATCACTTTCTCACACATGTGCCAAAATATTTCTTAGACACTATGCACATGTTGAGAGGGAGCATTTCTAAAAGATAAAAATAATTAAGGTACAAAATGCTTTGATTTTCTATCACAAATAACTTGATTGATTTTTCAAATGGTTTTCATTTGGTTTCTAAGACCGACCATTTTACTTTATGCATTGAAGTTATAAGGGCAGTAAGGTTAGGTATTAGGTCCCATGTTCCCGCCAGAGCCGGAGATATCTACCCAGTGACAATCCACTAGATAGTGTAGAAGTCCTTAGGAATGATGAAAAAGGAGAAAAGTGAGAATAAGGGAAGAGTGCCGACTGCGAAAGAGCTAGAACTGGAATAAACCCAACAAGGTTCTAGTAATAAAGTCTCGGTAAGCACTGAAGGGGTTGAAGAATGAAAAAGAATAAAAAGTGAAAAGGGTGAAAAGAAATAGCCCTCCAATAATTCAAGCTTAGGGCAGAAACCGGGTTCAATACGTATGCTACTGGTGGTTACTAAGGTAGCGCTGGTATTGAAGACAAGACGTCATGGACCTAGTGACGCACTGAACTAAACTTCCCAAGCCACTCAAGTTCTCTTAAAAGGACTTGTTTCATTCTCATGGGGAACCTACATAATCTATCGACTTTCTCTTAGAGATTGTTGATATTGAAGAATGAGACCCTCTCCCTAGTCTCCGAATAGGAAACCAAAGTGCACTATTGAGTCTAGATCCAAGAGATCATCATAATAAATATCATTAGGACACACAATACATGAAGACTTGTTGTTTCACACAATGTGGAAAGTAAGAATATATTGAGAGTCCTACGCATTATCCTTGTGATATTTTCTAGAAACATCCGAGTGATATGATTAAATATTCACAATGAAGATGGAAATCCTTCTAGAGCCAACATCAAACAAGCTTTTGGTGGGTGAAATGTGAGATCTTTTCAAAAGATCAAGCTTGTGACAACTGGATAGAAACGATGGGGCGATTCATTTGAATCAGGCTTGGTCCAGGAAATGGTTTGACGGATACCTTTGAAAAAAAAACCATTTGATGTGATCATTCTCATAAAACATTCGTCGTATTGCAAAACTCTTTCTCTTAAGCAATACGCGATTGTTTTTCAAATCGATTTTCTTCAATCGGTGAATCTCAATTGCTAGTTCACTCACTCCGTGTTGTCTACTTTGGGACGCCTCGATTTGAGAACAGCTAGATCAAGTCACGAAACCACAGCAAGAAGATTCTTAGAATTCTACCGATCACAGGCAGTATTTATACTGATCAATGGGGAACCGTGGTTCTTGCAACCGTATTCAATGAAAGTGAAAAAAGACACTTTCGTGTGTTTTATTGCTAACTGTTGTTTGCAGGAACATCGGACGGTTGCAGCTGATCAGAATTGAGAAGTCAATCCACAACTACATGCTCACACATTACATTCAAGTTCAAAGAAATCATGACAAGTGCACATCAAAACTCTTTTGCTCTTATATCATCATGAGACGTTTGGTTTCACTCTGATACCATCATGCTATGCTTCCGCTACGCTAATGCAAATATGATGCAGGTTTTACTGACCAGGTTTTAATACTTATATTGTCTCGTTATACCTATGGTCTACCCTAATGCACTAACGGGCAGTGTACCCGGTCGTGTGTAGTGTATTATTCGATAAAACCGAGGTCGTCCCAAGAGCTATGTTAACTAAGTCTAGGTGTCACAGATTTTAATAGATTTTAAGGGTGAAATGATTAATTAACTACTAAAACAAGAAAATAAGAAAAGTAAGTAAAGGCAAGGGTTGTAATCAATAGGGGAGAAGTGTGCTAACCTAGTTATTCATCCTATCAAGTTAAGTTTACGTTTAATTACTTCCAATTACTTCAAGTGGGGGTAAAAGTCGCTAGGACAACATTTGGTCAGTTCATCCTAACCTATCAGCAAAGGTTTCCACTGGAGATCGCAGGTGACCCATTGAAAGTCCAGTTGTTTTAGTCCCCTAAGCCAAGTCATTAAGTACCGCTACATGCAAGATTTGTAACAATGAGTGCCCGAGCGCTAGCATCTTAAACACTTATCCCTAACTTCTTAAGTTCATCCAAATGGTAGGTGATCAGTTGGTCATATCGTACAAGCGAAGAAGGGTCGTCAATTGGTCATATCTTACCCTTCCCACTCAGTCTAACTACTTAGGGTCAGTTGGTCATATCTCCTAACTAGCCACTACCGCCATTCAAAACTACCAAAACAAGGGTAGCTACCAACAAACTATGTATGCATACACTAGAAATAATTATACGGAAGCAATGTAAACGTAAACAAAACAATTAAGAAATCATAACTAGGCTAGCACTAGAGGTGCTTAGCCGCTCATATTAACTAAAACAATCGATTCAATGTTTAACATTACGAAATACATGAATTGAAAGTAAACAAAAGATAAAATGCTAATGCTTATCGTAGGGGAGTGATTTCTCCCTTGGAGATGGCTCCGTATGCTCCCCAAGATCTGCCTTTAACTTCTACTCATGTTCATTGATGTTGTGTGTGAAATAGGATGATTAGAAATGATGGAATTTGGGCGGTATTTATAGGCCAGATCTTGTTACGGCGTAACTTAAGTTAAGAGTTACGCCGTACCATCCATTCATTCGTAATTTGCTCTGGAAAAGCTGGTTACGGCTTAACATCAGGAATGAGTTACGCCGTATCTTCAATAAATCGTGGTTACACCGTAATTGTGGAATTAGTTACGTCGTAGCTTGCAACGGCGCGGAACCTCATTTAACCTAATTAGTTACGGCGTAATCTTGGGATGGAGTTATGTCGTAATCTTCCGTTTAGTTGGTTTTCTGAGCTACGCTTCTGTTACGGCGTAATGTGAGAGGGGAGTTACGCCATAACATCTTCCAATTGAGCATACTATCATATATCTTCAATAAACTCTCCAAAACCGCCTCTCATTAGCTCCAATGCTCATAATTTACCTGAAAGTGAAATATAGAGGAAAATAAGCGTAAATCCATATAAATGATATAAAATACGAGCATTATCGGGAAATTGATACTTAATATTCGTGACTATTTGATGTTATCAAATATCCCCACTTGAACTCTACTTGCCCTCAAGTAGACCTTATTATATAGATTCCTAAAAGATATCTCCCATTACCTAGAAAATATAAGTTTACAAATCCCTTATGCTAGAATAAAACAAAGCCGAACACCTCACGAAATGGGAACAAAACACTCAAATCTCTCAACTATTCTAAGTTTCAATTTCGAGGTGATCACTCATTGCACAGTCATAGCATGTATTCTATCATAAGCTTGGCGGTTACACAAATCTCACCACTAGAGTTAAGGACAAAACAATTCTCGAAGGCAATATGGGTAGACACGACAAAGGTTAAGGGTGATTTGTCATTACTAACATGTCACGGCGAAGTGGACAAAATCAATGATACATGACCAAATCCATGGCCAAGACACCAAAGATTGCTCGCTGCATCACCTAGATACGCTTCATGACTAAAGGGTAGGATAAGACATGGGATAAAATTAGTGTAAAATAAAATCAAGCAGATAGTCTAAATCTATAACCAAGTCACCACCACTTACCGTTTGTCCAAAGTTCAAGTTTCGAAGTTAAGAAACCAGATCATAATACCAGGTAGATGTGCCATTAGAGGACGTCATGATGGGCACATTATCAACTCCATTCTTCAAATGTGACCGAGGTGGCCTCCTCGATACTAAACCTATAGTAAGCTCATAACATAGTGCTTATAACTTTGTGTTGGGTTCAGTGAATACCCAAACCCTTTAAGTATACGATTTGAATAGAAAATACCCTAAGTGTTTAGTCCCTTAAACACTAACAAGTCACTGAGCGCATGGCCACTCGGTGGAGTCGCCTTCGGGATACTCAATAAGAGACAAAGAAGAAGTCTCTCCACCAAGATGGCGGAACTTAAGGGGTGAAGAATGAGTCAAGAAGAAGATAGTGGATTCGGTGGTGATGACAATAACTCATCAATCCCAAAACTACTCACCAACTATCACACCGAAGATAAACCGATTATGAATCTCAAGGCTAAGAAGGCGAAGAATGAGCGGGACAAGGCGGGATAAGTTTGAAATAGATAAGGCGAAGTCCTTATCAACCAAAGTCAAACTTTCCCGAATCACTAACTACTGTGCTCGGTGTCATCACCGACTAGAAGAAAGTAGCCTTGTCACTTACTCTAAATAGTTAATGTAATGAGACAAAATACATCGGTATTTTGTCTTCAGAACTGTCGGTTGTCCTCTAGATAGAGTTAAAACCATAGTTGTATAAATAACATAAGAGTTGGAGTGGAAGATTTTAAGCTTGTGAATTAATTGTAAAACACACACAAGCCATCTTTCACTCCTCCAAATACAACACCGTCCCCGAGATAGCTCGGTGGTACCTTTGTAGTTGTGCTCGATTTAGCCTGAGATTAGTGAGGAGATACCATACTTTTCATTTCAATCCCAAGTACTATTCCGCAAGTACTTGGGTAATGTATTCTTTCTGATTCATTTCTAATAAAGAATATAAACGTTGAAAATTAATCAGTGTGTTTTTACTTGCATTATTTCAGTCATTATTCACGATTAGTTATTTTAAGTCATTTTATACGATTGTGAAACGGGAACAACAAGTGGTATCAGAGCAGGCTGCTTATAAAACCTTTTTTTAAGCCGGTTAAAAACATTTTTAAATCAGGATCCTAATGGCTGAAAACGATGTGCCCCAACTTGTCGATAAAAAGGGTGGAGCCTATGCTGGTGTTGCCCCCTCGACTAGAAGTTGGCAAATTTAACAAATGGAAAAAGCGAATGCTTTGCTATTTGATTCAGATGGAACCTTACTACATTAAGTGCATTAATGATGGTTCATTTATCCCAATCTTCTTCAAGGTTTACCTAAACACGAAGCTCGATGAACTCAGACGAGAGAAGAGTGGCCAACCATGACCAAAGACTCAAAAGCATCATCATATCTTGTCTTCCCGATGATGTCATGGAGACCGCCATTGGGCAGTAGTACTGCTAAACAAACTTGAATGACCTTGTCCACAGCTATGAAGGCCCCTCGGATACCAAGGAAAACATGATTATGGACTGGAAACTCGAGTATAATACCTTCGTATAAGGACATCAAACTCTCTCAAACCTACACCCAGACAAAACCGTGCTAAATGAATTGTCTAATGATGTCAGTAAATTGTCCAAGTATGAAATCAATGTTGGTTTGTCAATAGTCTCCACGAGAAGTGGTTGAATTTCTCTCGTGGACTTAGGAATGCTAATCATATCCGTAATCTTGAACTTCTTGAAATTTATGGGAAATTTGTCATGAGGAAAACCTCATCAACAGATGATACCGACTTGAAAAAGTCTCGAAGTCAAGAAGTCCCCACCACCACTTCAATACCAATTTCTACTTCTTTTATTCTAACGGTGTGGTTCAAGATTTTCGGGAAAATTCGGATGATGAGCCCGATGAGAGATCAAGCGAGAGTACCTAAATGACTGAACATCGAGTTTCGTGAAAGGGCACTCCTTACTAACTCTAGAAGGCTTATAGAAAGAAACAAAGGTTTTTCTAATGCTAAAGCAAATGAGGACACCGAGTGTTTTAAGTGTCACAAAGAGGTCATTTTGCCAAAGACAGCTTTTTCAAAACAATTTACGAACCCTCTTACAACCCCTTAGGGTCAAACCACCCTTGGGCTTTAGCAAATTTCTACCAAAAGTCTATCGCCTCATCAAAATTTTCAAAACAACTGATCAAAATAAAACTGTGATTTTGAAGACAAGTATAGAAAAGCCAAAGCTAAGCTAGCACTCGCTGAGGCCACACCTCGAAACAACAAACAATGTTAAATGCATGCGGTAAAAACAAGGGCCTAGTTGCTAAAGTCTTTGATCGATGAAGAGCCGTCTCTCGATACGATGAAATGGTGCAAGTCGGTGCACCGATGGCTCTCTCGAGAAGAGGACAAGCTAGTGTTGGAAATAATCATACCAAGAATGGAGAATGGGTCAACATCACAATGAAGAAGGTAAACATCTTACTTTCTATGGATGATGATTGATTGGTATCATCCTTTATGAACTATATCAATGCCGACCTTAAGTTTGTAGAGAGCAACGATTAAATCTTTTTGAAATACAACAACTTAAGTTTTGAATTAAACAAGTGTAGGGATGATCCGCTTCTTTTAAAACAAGCCAAGCTTGAGGTCACAAACCGCAAATTCAAAACACAGAACTAGTTAAAAGAAATCAAGCTCTTCAGGATGAACTTAAAAAAGAAAAAGATATCATTGAAAGTAGGACTGCTAAGAATCCTAGAGTCTTTGATACTGTTGGAGCCCCCAGTAGAAAAAAGAGAATCATAGCTGAAGATCATCTCCCTGATTCTCACAATAAAGACCATGGTCCAAAACCATTTGTATCTGCTGGCATGCTCTCCAATATGGAGTCAATTCCCAAGTCCAGTGATTGGGTTGAAAGGGTAAAACACGAGAGTAAGCTTCCAAATTTCGATTACGGAAGAATACTAGAGCCCAAGCCAAGCTCTAAAGAGGATGTTGGACTCTCGATGTGCCCAGAGTATCTTGAACACATCTATGAGTTCAAGTCAATCTCAAGCACCGCTTCCACCCCTCGAAACCTCTTCGTGGTGCCGCACCTAGCTCTGAGCTTACTCCTTTGCAATTCAACCTCACTCACCAAAAAAAAAAAAAGATCCGGACTTGGTAGAACCATCCCGAAAAACCAACAAACTAACCCAAGACTCTGCTCCCACTAAGACTTCCACATCTTCGCCCCCTCAAGGCACTAAATCAAGAATCGTCTGAACTTGTGAGGAAGTTGACTGACAAAATGAACTCTATTGAGAAAGCTCATGATTCAACAATCAAGGAAACTAAGTCAGCCTCCTCTAGTTCATCAAGGTCAAAATCCAACACCAAACCCAAGCAGAAGTGTGATCTGTGCCATTATACCAGTCATACCACTAATAATTGCTACAAAATCCTTTTTTGTATGATCTGCAAAAAGGATGATCACATAACTTCTGATCAGTTACAGTATGTAAGTTCATTCAGTGAAGCATGACACAACAATGTTGGTCATCAACATGCTTCAACCTCCAAACAAGCTCACATGCATAGAGCAAAACCCTTTCCTCCTTGTCCACACTGTGGCTTCAATGATCATCATCCTGATGATTGTCTCATGAACACCTGCTGTGATATTTAAGGAATTCCAGCTCATGAGACATCCCAGCATGACAGTGTCATCCAAGCAAGGAGAAGTTCAAAGCAACCCCGCATCACTGAGTCATCTTGAGTCAGCAAATGGAAAACCTATGGTAGCACAATGCACTCAACCACTGACCATGAGTCAATTTCCAAATTTAAGCATACCTTTAGACCCAAGCCCACTAGCATGTGGGTTAGCAAGAGAAACTAATTCAGTTTACTATTTGTGCAGAACACGCCAGGGAGCCTATTTGGCATCTAGATAGTGGATGTTCAAGAAGCATGACTGGTGTAAAGGAGTATCTGCACAAGTATGTAAAGGAACCAGGACCCAAGGTAGTATTTGGTGATAACTCATCATGTCCCACTGAGGGTTATGCTTCAGTAAACTTCAATGGAATAGTTTTCTCTAGGATAGCTTATGTCAATGGTCTAAAATACAATGTCATCAGTGTCAGTCAATTATGTGATGCAAAGTACATTGTGCAATTCAATGATAAACAAGGAACCATTTTCAATGCCAACAAAGAAGTTGTTTCGATAGCTCCTAGGAGAGATGATGTTTATGTGTTAGACATGTCAACACTCTCTCAAGATGGAACTTGTCTCTTTGCCAAAGCCACTGAAACTGTCAACTGGTTGTGGCACAAGAGACTCTCTCACTTAAATTTCAAAAACTTCAACAACTTGGCAAAACAAAATAAAGTCCTTGGCTTACCATCACTGGTTTTTGCAAAAGATAAACCATGCCCAGCCTGTGAAAAAGGCAAACACCACAGAGCATCATTCAAAACAAAACAAAATTTCTATCAAAAGTCGCCTTCACCTCTCACATGGATCTCTTTGGACCAAGAAGTCCAAGATCAATCCAAGATGAGAAGTATACACTTGTCATTGTTAATGAATTTTCAAGATACACTTGGGCATACTTTCTTTCCAAAAGAGTCGACAGTGAAACCATAATGTCATTCATCGTGAAGATTGAAAATCGAAATGACATTGTTTGTGAAACAAATCGAACCGACAATGGTACGAGTTCGTAAATCAAGAGCTTAAGAGCTTCGTGATGAAAAGGAATTTCCCAAAATTTTCATCTCCTTACACCCGAACAAAATGGGGTAGTGAAAGGAAAACAGAACTCTCATTGAGGTCGCTGCCTATGTTAAATGGCTCACCTCTCAAAGCATTTTTGGATCAAGGTCAAAACAACCTGTTATACTCAAAACAGGTAAATCATTGTCAAAAGACATAACAAAACCCAATATGAGATCTTCAAAGGAAGACTTCCTGATGTCAGCTACTTTCATATGTTTAGGTGTCATGTGTTCATTCACAATCACAAGGATCACTTAGGAAAATTTGATGCAAAGGCTGATGATGGATATTTCTTGGGTTACTCACTGATCTCTAAAGCCTTCAGGGTGTTTAACACCAGAAGACAACAAGTTGAGGGAACCTTTCATGTCACCTTTGATGAAAGTTCAGAAAGCATCAAATTTAGCAATACCACAGTGGAGGAAATAGGAATTGATAACTCATCAAGATACCCTCCTGATGAGTTCCACACTGAAATCAATTCCTCATATCAAGTTGATGCTGATATCTCATACTATGTCTTACACCACAACTTTCCTTAACCAACAATCAATGAACTCATTGATAATCAATCAATCCCTATTGGGATAGGTAATACTGAACCAAATGTTCAGGAACCTGTGATTCAAGAACTCTAACCTGAACAAAGCATAACAGATGATCTAAATGATTATGTGGCTCCAACACCTGAACCCATTCCTGTGGTTCCAGTGACCTTATCAAGCTCAGATCCTACATCATAAAGTAAGTGGACAAGATCTCAGGACATTGAGCTTGTCATTGGTGAACCCACTGAGGGTATGCTCACTAGAAGCATGGATGCTAAGTTAACAGCAGCTTTAGCCAATGAATGTCTATATGCTGATTTTCTATCAGAAATAGAACCCAAAAGTGTCACCAAGCTCTAAAACATCCAAGCCGGGTTCGGGCCATGCAAGAAGAACTTCAATAGCTTTGATAAAAACAAGGTCATGACCTTGATCAAATGTCCTCGGGATGATGTCATAGGAATGAAGTGGGTTTTCGTAAACAAAGCGATAAAATGGCACTCGTCATTAAAAACAAAGCCGCACTTGTAGCCAAAGGTTACAGTCAACAAGAAGGCATTGACTATGATGAGACATTAGCTCCTGTTGCAAGAATGGAAGCCATCAGAATCTTCCTTGCATTTGCAACTTACATGAACTTCAAAGTTTACCAAATGGATGTGAAAAGTGCATTCCTGAATGGTGAACTCAAGGAAGATGTGTATGTTCAGCGACCTCCTGGCTTTGAGAGTAGTGAATACCCTGACTATGTCTGCAAGCTTGAGAAAGCCCTATATGGACTTATGTTGGGTTCAGTGAATACCAAAACCCCTTAAGTCTAGGATTTGAATAGAAAGTACCCTAAGTGTTTAGTCCATTAAACACTAACAAGTCACTGAGCGCATAGTTACTCAGTGTGATATATTCGGGATACTCAGTAAGAGACAAAGAAGAAGTCTCTCCACTCCATAAGGCGGAACTTAAGGGGTGAAGACTGAGTCAAGAAGAAGATAGTGCATTCAGTGCGTGATGAAAATAACTCACTAAATCCCAAAACTCCTCACCAACTACCACCACTGAAGACAAACTGATTATGAAGACTGAAGGCTAAGAAGATTGAAAAATGAGCGGGACAAGGCGGGATAAGTTTGAAACAGATAAGACGAAGTCCTTATCAACTAAATTCAAACTTTTCGTGAATCACTAACTACCAGGCTCAGTGTCATCACTGACTAGAAGAAAGTAGGCTCATCACTTACTCTAAATAGCCAATGTCAACAGAGATGTTAGGTCACTAGTTTTACAAACACAAGTTGTAAGAGAAGAGAGATGAAGGCGGATGAACAAATACCAAACACACACACACGTATAAAAGAGAAAGGTTAAGCGTATAGTGTATGTGAAAGAGTAACTTGAACAACCAACCCTCAAGTGAGGGTTATTACATTGTTTATATAGGCAAGGAGCTAGGGCAACACTCCCTCTCCTTCCTTATACCTTATTGGGCTTGGGCCTAAGCTTATGAGCCTTCTACATAAGCTTGACCTTAAACAAACATAAAGGCCATAATAAAGCTACCTATTACATATGAAATATAAATACTTGAAATATTGTTAGAGTGATTCCAACAATCTCCCTCAAGTATATATGAATGTAAACGTGAAGGCGCTGATGAAATAGTAGTCGTGACGCCTTCCGACATTCTTCTTTCTTGTGAGAGGAATTGCCTTGATTCGAACAATCTCCCCAAAGGTAGAGATAGTTATCTTTGAACAGCTTATGCTCGACGTCATCTTTAACTTTGTTCTTTGATCATTGTTCTTTGTGGTGAAAGTCATAGTATGTTGTTGTCTCGCATCAATCCGCTTCGTGTCCGCTTCACGCTCCAAAGGTTCCACATCATTCTTCAACATGCTCACACGCTTTGACGTTGGAATTCAATGTTGATGAAGTTCTTTAAGTCTTTAACATTGTAGATTCTTTGGTTTGACGAAGAATCATTCGACGGTTGTGTTGCTTTTGAATAGAACTTCCATTAGTGATGATGTTGGCGTGAGCATGAGAAGAATCAAGACGATCATCCCGCCCGGAGCTTCCATAAGAAGAAAACATTTCAAACGGTTAGTAATAAGCGGTTTCCAAGCACTTACAAGTTTGAACTTCGAGAGTGTTAACAAAGATAGTGTGAAACACAACTCTAATTCTACAAAGGCCATTCCCGAACCGGAGTCCCAAGTGAGATAACGCGATGTGCCAAATACATCTATAGCTTCGGATGAGTCGAGGTACACCAAGCATCACCTCACGATCAGAGACCGCTTGAGACACTCCGCGTAATCCACGGGAGTTACCGGCGACCTTTGTCGGATCGCTTAATGTTGACCACAGGCAGAGTTTCCATTCAATCACCGAGGATCACAGATGTGAACCTCTCATAAATGTTCTCGACATTGCTAAGATCCGTGAAGGACTCGATACGAACCACCGATAATCTTATTTGTGATCATCAAGTGATTAAATGTCAAGTGTTCCTAAGAGATCTTTTGATGAATCTCGTGGCTCTAGACTCAATAGTGCTTTTGGTTTTCCGAGCGGAGACTAGGGAGAGGGTCTCCTTCTTCAATACCAACGATCTCTAAGAGAAAGCCAATAGTTTACGTAGGGTTCCCCAATGAGAATGAAACAAACTTCGCTGAGAGAAACTTGAGTGGCTAAGAAGGTTTAGTGCATGCGTCCATCGGGTCCATGACGACTTTTAGTCTTCAATACCGTGTCACTGAGTGACAACCAAGAGTATATGAATTGAACCCTGTCCGCCTAAGTTGAATAATGGAGGGTCGCTTTTTTTCACCCTTTACTTTACATTTCTTTTGATTCTTCAACTCCTTCTTTCTCCGATTCTCATATTCTCCTTTTACAATCATTCCTAAGGACTTCTAACACTAACTAATGGTAGTGTCCTTGGGTAGATCCTCCGCTCTGGCGGATCATAGGACAGTTATTCCTAACCTTAGTCACCTTATAACTCCATGACTAACCTATGTTTGCCATTAAAACCATCAGATGTGAAAATATCTATCAAAGGGTTTGTAAATGAAAACATGTTTGAACCATCGCGAGAGATAAGGTTTTGCATAAATACTCCCCTCCACATGTGCTTAATAGTTTTAATGGTTAAATGCACAAGAGGAAAGAGCGCACTTTTAGAATTGATCCATCAAGATAGACAATCCTCATGAGACACGGTTACGTTGCATAGTTAAAGAGTTACATTGTCGACTTTTAGGTGACAACTAGCTCTAATAACTACCTTGAAGGTGTAGACAAACCTCGAAAGGTTGTCATACCCGTCGAGTTCATGTCTACCAAAGGTATCTCGAATGGTACTTTCTACTTGGACAAGTCCTTTCGAGACACGCTTACATTACTAGCGAACTAGCTTGAAATTATTACCCGTCCAGACAAGTCTTTTCGAGTTGCAAGCAGCTTTAGTACCACGATTCGTTGGTTAAGTCCGAGGTACATGATTCATTTGCATTTGGCACAACATATTTCTTATCACATAAATTTTCTCCCTCAAAAATGGCATAGAAAATGTTATTTTTGAATGGTTGAGAATAAATATGACCATTTCGAGTGTCATGGGAAGATGACCACTATGAACAATTTGTGAACAAAGTTTTAAATCAAATACCCCTCAACTAGTGATATAAACGGTTGAGGTTTTTAAATCATATGGGAAGTACTTGTCTTTTGAGCAAAACCTTGAAAAAAATGAAAGGTTTGATAGGTTTTACTCAAAATAAGAAGCTTTACGCTCCTTTTATAAGGATTGTGGCAATCGAGGCGTACTCACGTGTCCATTCTTGACAATTACGGGTTGTACATCGTTATGTGCACAAGCCATCAACATATATAATCACACAACCAAAATTATATGAAGGAAACCATTTAAGGGGTACCGTGAAGTGCAATGATATTCTGTGAGCGCATGTATGCTGAAAGCCGGTGATGTTTCTCCCGGTCCACCACCAACATAGCTCTCCAATCGTTCGAATCGATCCTTCGAACAATCGCTCATCAATCATGGTGATGATGCTGCCTCACATCCCTCCTTTCCCGAGAATTCCAGCTTAGAGACCCGACTTTCAGCGATATCCTTCAACCTCAGACGCCAATCCATCCCTAACCGCCTTCAAGGTATGATCCCGAATTTGTGGAGCTCACTACACGCCATTAAGCGCTTTTTGAAGTTCACTATGGTAAACAACGCCAAAGGTTTGTCGATGAGTGTATATTGAGATAGCCGGTTGAGATCGGAAGATTCAACGCCCATCCGATGTCTTCAACACGCTTCTTTGATCACGATGCGCCTAATGAAGATGAGAACCGACTTGATAAATTCACGCTGAACTTCAACAAGAATTGTCTCATACGACTTCGCTTTTGGCAAGATACATCTCTTCAATGTCGCTGAGGGACAAGTTCTCAAAGTCACCTCGAGAATCCATAGTCCTGCTCATCTTGTCGTTTGACTATGATATTCTTCAAGAATGTGTAGTCCCACTTAGACTTGAGATCAATGTGTTGATGGCCACGATGTCCTTAGAACTATACACCGCATGTTGAGACTTCAACCAGTGACACGTAGTAGATTCTTCACGTGCTCGTGCCAATGATGAATCCCATACAATGCATCTTGGTCGTATGCTTGCACGCTGTCGAAAACAAGTGATTTGCACGCCTCGATAGCTATGCGCTTGAGTAAATAGTCACCGGGAATGGAAGAGTCAATGATGTAGCGTATTTTCGCGAACCATCGCTACCGTAAGAGAAAATCCGTGTCTCTGTTAAAGAAGTATCGGAAGGAATCCGTGGTTCGTCGGCTTGCCAATGGTCGGTAGGGGTTTGGTCCATCGGTGTAGTATGGAGGTTGTCCCTTTGTGAAGTCAATGTTTGCTTCCGGATTGAGCCAATCCATGTTGTTAGACATAGCTCGAGCGATGTTCTCAAGATGATATTCACCTCGAGGCTTTCAGAGTCGTCTTGTAAGTTGAAACGCTCATTCTTGATTCGCTTCAACTCGATTTCGCCATTTTCTTCACATGGAACTTTTCTTGCGTAAGTTTTATGTGCTCCAATGTAGAACCGTCTACCAAGTCTTGACCTTCATCGTAGGAGTTTGATTGACAAGTGTGGAGAACCATTCAAACTCTTTGGTTTTATCGTTATTTAGCCATGATACGACTTCAGCCGAGTCGTCTTCTTCTTTTGGAAGGCTTTGATGATGATCTCGGTTTCGCACTTGTTTGGGTGAGGCGGGTTGTTATCGGGCTCGAGGACCTCTTCATCATCACCACCGTATACTCAAAGTAATCACCGTTTTATGAGTCGTGTGGTAACTCGAAATCGCCCCGAGGTTTATCAAGAGAAGACCGAGGTGGAGGAGACTTTGTTGAGAAGAAGTCCGGTGGTGGAGGAGGTGGCATCGAAGTAGATTTACTGGATCGCTTCGACGCTTAGGTGCAGAGTCCTTGTCCTTATCATCGCCATCTCTTGGTCGTTTGGGTTGATCGGTGACTCCTTGCATGATGATCTCGAGTTGAAAATCAAGTAGATTTTCAAAATTTAGCTTCATCCGAAGTAAACGCTCGGATCGCTTTGACATTTGCATCACTAGTTTAGCGATTAACTTTCGTATCGCAGAGATCGCCTTCTTTGGCCATTGTATGTTTAACCAATGCGACGATGTTAGGGGTGAGTTATGTCGGAAAATACTTCTAGTCACACCGGGACAAGGTCGAGAAGAAACTTGTGGTATGATCTCTTCGCCTTCTCCAGCCCTTTTGGACTTTAGGAACGATATCCCAAGGTACTTGTTAGTGTAACCTTCGATCATTTCGCTCGGTTCCTCTTACGATGACCCTTCATGAACTTCAACAAATTCCTTTCTTTCTCCATCTTGTCTTTCTCATCATTTAAGGCATCGAATTTGGTCAAGAAACCAATCTGAGTTTTACGTAAAGTATGTCCTTCTTTCGACTTGTTGGATGACTTTCACAATCTTTTCATGAGTCCGAGAAACCAAGATTTAGGTGGTTTCTTCACCGATTTGGATGATGATCCGTTGACTTCGTTGATGGTGGTGGTGATGAGTGAGATGAAGAGTCTGATGATGAGGAGACATGAGGAGACTTCATGTCCTTAGGAGTTTCGAGGTTTTCTCCTTTGAGTGTGTTGGACTGCCTGTAAGAAACTTTGTATAATCATCCTCGTCATCTATAGACTTTTCTTTCTCGCCTCAGCTTCTCAAAATCATACACAATAGTATCCTCTACAGGCTTTTGTTGTTGCACAAGAGTGGTGGCACCATCCCTTATCGGGTCGATTAACCGCATCAGATCCGGAGAGGAGCAAGCAAAGACCACTTGATCCTCCGGCCACCCATTTGATCTTTAGCAAATTCATCGGCCTTTGAAGGTGTCTCGACGTTGTGAAACTTCTTCCCGTATGATTGATCCAGCTTGCTCTTCTTCATCTTCGAGCTTTCATCATGTGACACAAGTGCATGAGTCTTCCTTTCCTTTATTAGTTCGAGGACTGGAGGTTTTGGTCACCGAGGATTTTCATCCTTGCGCTTGTAGTATGTGATCTCTTCATCCGTGTCGAGCATCGAGTCCTCGTCCCCGAGCTGCCTTTTGCGGTTCGTGAAAGGATCGAGGGCTTCCTAAAGGAACTTTTTCTTAGGGGTAGGTTTCTTTTGAATAGGTTTCTTCTTTGGAACATTCCTCCGACTATCTCGAACTTGTGACACTTCCAAAGACTTCCTTTTTCGGTTCTCCTTCAGGTGTTCCGTAAGATTTTTCGTCGAGATGACCAACTTTGTTTTGTCCGATCGCTTCCGATACCTTTTATACGCTTTGAGCATTCGACATCTTCGCCAAGGAAACTGCAGCACAAAGACCTTGTTTCTTTGTAGACGCTTCCTTGATTCCGACGGATAGAATAGGTTCCGCGAACATATCGTGATTGTCGGGGTCATTGAGCCTATTGGGAATATCGGGATGAAGTCCAAGTGCTCTCGGATCAACAATTTAGTATATCCGATGTAGGAATCTTTGAGCCAAGTTTGTTGAGAAATGACATCATGTCATCCCAAATCGAGCTTCGATAGCGATGTGTTTCGCTGACCAATGCCCGTAATATTTGCGCCCATGAGCTTAGGTGCTCTTAGCACTGTCACGACCGTAAATGTACTTGGTGATGATCATGTAGAGAGTTCTCGAGGGTTGAGGAATACCTTAAGCTCTACGTGAGAATGCTTGGTGATTACTCCGTAGCCTCGCCATAACCGATATCGATTAAGAATTGGAGAGTGAGCTCTTCAACAGTGTGTCATATAGTTTGCTGGATCGACATCGTGAATTAGGAGAATGTTTCCTTAAGTCTGCAGTGTAATGGTGACTTGTTTGTGATTCGTAGTCACCGCCGTGAAGAACCGTCTTCGACCCTTTCCATAGTGTTCCGTAACTGTTGGATGTAGATCTCGTGAACAGTTGCGAGTGAGTAAGCATGTTCGATACGAATGAGTCCTCATAATGTCAATAGCAATTAAACACGAATATTCGTGAGCAAGTGAGGGTGTCAAAGTCTACACGGAGATTATTCTTTCCTATCTTCATTGGATAGCCACGAGGATAGATATCGACAATGGAGAGAACTTGTGCATCCACATTCATTTGTTCAACCATGTCGTGATCTCAAATAACATTAGCCAAAAGAACCAACATATCGAAGACATAATGTTAGTCAACGGATGGTCTTATTGTTCAGTTATTGAATGTACAAAGGATAATGATTGTTACTGAGTCCTAAGTCACTTGTATGTTCAATAGTTCAATGATGTCGTGAAATGTTTCATGAGTTAGTTAACTTTAAGTTTTAAAGTTTATTTTATCACTTATTGTTTACAACATATCAAACGATTTAAGTTTATTAGTGACATTTTGGATTCGTGATGATATGATTAGTTTATTTACATGTTTGTACACGTAACAATTCATAACGAAGGTATGATCTCGCTTATGCGTAGGATTGGTAAAGTTATGCGTAGATGGGAATGATATATGCGTGGCGTAAACTTACGCGTGGGATCCTAACTTACGCGTAAGAAGTGTTACGCCGTAGGAAAAGGGTACCTTATGCGTAGGCATATATTAACCTTACGCGTAAGGCTACTCATAAGAGTTGACCTTATGCGTGAGGTCCATCACACGCATATCCTTCACGTGATACGCCGAGTCCCATATGTAGAACCTTATGCGTAGAAGCTACGCCAAAGACAAATCTTACGATAACAAGCTACGCCAGTAAGGTGATCCTTATCGCGAGAGTAACAACAACCTTGATTCTGAATATTAAGTGTAGAAAGCCCGAAACAAAGCATCATATCATCAATGTTTAACACATAACATTCATTTAATGACGATCAAAACACTATTGGACGCTTTGTCATTCTGCGAGAAACCTTACAGCGTAGTCTAAACCCTAATAGTTCAAAGTTTACGATAAAAATTTTAGCCATAGGATTTGCACTAAAGTGTTTCGGGAGGACAAAGAAGTGTGTAGAGTATGTTTATCCAAGTTTTAACATCAAATAAGCCATGAATCAAAATACCCAATTGTATGAACTAGAACCATAATTTTCAATTAATGATTCCATAGTGTTTCGGGTGATTTACGGGTTTATATATGCTCAATTCAACTTGAAAGCAACCTCATACAACAATCTTTATCACCAAAAACGCTCTTATTTGAAACACCCAATTTAACGATAAACCCTAATTTTGAAAATCAATCAATTCGTGTTTCGGGTGTGTTTAAACGATGAAAATGTATTCATTGATGTAATAATAACATTTTGGCACTATCCTTTACTCAAAAACACACAACTTTGATCATGTGTTCTTACGCGTGGCGAAGAACACAAAATCACCCATATCAAGAGTTTTGACCGTTGGATTTATTTGAAAACAAAACCAATGTTCAAAACATGTTAAAAACATTAATTCACTTACAAAATGATGATCCAAACACGGATTTCTTGAGTGAATTTTAAGCGAGGATGGTTTTAAGTTTTTGCAATAAATGAGAAGTGAAAGTAGGTGGAGGGTGTTTTATTAAAAGGGAGTTTAACCTTTGATGCTTTTGGTCCCTCCACCTTTTCCTTTTTCAAACAAAGCCTTTTAACTTCCATTTGGTTACCAAACAAAGTTTTTAGGAAAGAAACATGACAACACTCCCCCGACTTGAGAAAATAATGAAAGGTTATTAATTTAAGTCCGAGGAGTGTCTTTGAACCAAAAATGTACCACCATTTGTAACAAAATCAACCGAGATATGATAACATGCAAGTACATGATGTTTAGAAATGGTTAAGAGATTATTTTCCCCTCAACACTTGATCGGAAAAATACTTGAATTTTGAAAGATTAAAGTGTTGACGGAAGAAATGTACTTGCCATGTTGAAAGAAAGATAGATTAGAGAATATTTTGTTGTTTTATCGGATTTTATATTTTTGTATTTTGTTTTGAAAAATTATTTACGTAAGATGTTTTGGTGTTTGACAGTTTTTAAGATCGTTTTAAGAGGTCATCCAATTCCTCTTGAGTCAACACCTCATACCAATTCGTGGACCAACTCATTAAACCTAGCGGGAGGCAAGGCTTTGGTGAGCGATCCGCCAATTGGTATTCGCACTCACAAAGTATAATTCAACGGCACTGCTCCACGTGGTCCTTGATGAAATGATAGCGTGATCGATGTGCTTTGATTTCGAGTGTCGAATGAGTTGCACGAGATGGCAATGGCACCGATTGTCGCAGCTCATCGGGATTCACAACACGAACCGTAGTCTTTGAGTTGTGTTCTCATCCGGATGACTTGAGCACAACACGCGACATGGCTACATATTCGCCGGTTGATGACAAATGATGTACAATCCTCGCTTCTTTGATTGCCAAGACACCGCTTTATCACCGAAATTGTAGAGCTCTCAAGTACTTTTTCTTGAGTCTAAGCATCCTGCGTGATCGCCCTCAAAAGCGATTAGTTCAAAACCGTAATCCTTCTGATACCTGATCCCAAGTTAATGGTTCCCTTGATGTATCTGGAGATTCTTTTAGCCTCGCAGAGGCGGGTTTCAGCTTGGTCTCGATCGATAACGGAGCATAGATAAACAGCAAAGACAATATCGTCTCGCTAGTTGTTAGATACATGAGAGACCCAATGATACTTGGATTTGGTAGGTCAACCAATTTCCCATGTAAATCAAAGATCTAATTTCTTGGTATGAGCCATTGGTGTGGCATAAGTGTCACAAAGTTGTCATTCCAAATTTGTTTAACAGCTTTAAGGGCATATTTGGACCGACTCAAGAAAATACCACGGGTGATTGATGAACTTGCGGTCCTAGAAAGAACGTAAGTTCACCCATCACGGACGTTTCAAAATTTTTCTTCATTAGTTTTGCAAAAGCGATTGAAAACTTTTATGTGTAGACCCAAAAATGATGTCATCCACGAATTTGAACAATTAAGATGTGTGCCCCGTGATATTGTATAAAAAGAGTTGGTCAACCGAGCCTTTGGTGAAATTATTGGCAATGAGGAAAGATGATAGCTTATCGCACCATGCCCGAGGGGCTTGTTTGAGACCATAAAGAGCTTTGTTCGCTTTGTAGACATGGTTCGGGAACTCAGATCAACGAATCCATCCGTTGGTGACATAGACCGCTTTTTAAGTTGTCCATTGAGAAACGCCTGCTTTGACATCCATCCGATAGACCGCCATGTTCATATGAGCAAATGAACGAGAAATATCCGAACACCTCAAGACGAGCAACCGGAGCAAAAGATTCTTCAAAGTCTATTCCTTCTTCCCCGACGATAACCCTTAGCAACGAGTCGTGACTTGTTACGGATGACGCTCCTTCCGCATCCAATTTGTTTCTCCAAATCCATTTTAGACCAATGACGAGACCCTGCTGGTCTTTCAACCAGCTCCCATACTTCAAGACGCTTGAATTGGTTGAGTTCTTCCCGCATGGATTTAATCCAGTTGTCTTTGTCATTGCATCTTTAATGTTTTTAGGCTCGATTGGCGATGCGGTGAGCATAAATGCAATGTTCACCATCTCAGTGAAGACGTTGTCTCAGAACGATCGTTGATTCGGGTTGCCAATAATGTTAGCCGAGGATGGTCTTTTGTCCATTGGTGTGTAGAGGGTTGATGTTGGTATACATTGTGCGATTCGAGGATTCAAATGGTTTGTTGAAGATTCTACGACATCCGTGCAAAAGCCTCATTAGCAAAGGGGTTAAAGAACATTTGGATCAAAATCGCAGTTGGGGTACTTCATTCGTAATATCATCACCGGTTCATCATTGTTGGAAGCGGTGTTCAAGCTGTTGTGTTGGAGTCAATCGTGTAGGTGCATCTTCAACAAAGAGTTGTTGTAGCAGTGTATCGTATAAGAATATTATCGTTGTGCAAATGAACAATGCCGGATACACCGAGCACGCTCATCAATATCGCCACGCGTAGGAGCAAATAACCTTCCATTTGTTGACGAGTTAGTCGGGGCTTACTTCAAATTGATGATGGGGTTGAGGGAAGTTTAAACGGTTGTGACCGGGTTCTAGGTCATATACTCGAAGCCATTTCCGTGAGTTCATCGAAATGAGCATGAATCGCTTCCATTACCTCCTTAGTTCGACGATTCCAGATTCGAAACCTTTAGAATTGTCACAAGATCCAATAAAGACTCAATATCGCCTTTGGCTTTGAGCTTTCCAAAATCATCACGATCATTATTCGGATAGCAAAGGGATCCAAATACATGAAAGTGTTTGAGGTTCGGTTTATAGCTTTGGTCGCTTCTATTCTCGAGCTTCTTCAACTTCCTTATCTTCTATCTTTAGCATTTATTTCTCTTGAATCTTTCTAGTCGCTTGTTCATTCAAAGCATCTTGAGCAAATTTTAACTGTGCTAAAGTTGGTTTCTTCTTCTTAACTTCTACCAAAACACCTTTTCCTTTATCCTTAGGATTAATAGCGGTTGAGAAACTCTTGATTGTTCCTCTTCTTGCACTCTCGAATAGAAACAACCCTTGGCTTTGATAAACCGTGCAAAATAGTTGCAATAAATTCATCATCACTAGCAAGATGTACTCTTTGAGGTGTATCGACTTCTTCGGTATAGCGCTTGTCGAGGACCAACTTGTTCTTCATGTGGAATAGTTGAAGGACCAGCTTCTCTTCAAAATCTAAAACCCTTGGTGTAACCAACTCTTGTCTCATGAAAGTACCAAAGGAAAGCAAGACTTTTTTGTTCAAGACTTTGATCATCGGACCTTTCTTCTTCAAGACTTTGAATGACAACATGTTCTTCAAGACTTTGAGGTTCTTATCCTTACCAACATCTTCTTTCAAATTCTTTTCTTCTAAATTCCTCCCAATTGACGTAAGATGGTTTAGAAACCTTTGCCTTTGTTTTCTTCTTAAATTGCCTTCGCGCTTGTGTTCTTCCTTAACCCATAAGCGATAACGCTTGATAAAAGGTGTAACAAAATTCTTCAACCTTTTATACTGAGCATCAACCTCTTAACTGCTTTGCTTGAGCCTCGGTGAGTCTTCTTCAACTTGACCAACTCCCTTGTCAAAACATAATTATCCAACGTTAACCCTTCAGTGAGATAGTATGAGAAGCATATACATAAATATCCTCCCCTCAAACAATACACATGACTATACTAATACTAATAGTCCTCCCCTTAAATGTAGCTCAGTAGTTAATCATGCCAATACTTACCACCAAGTGATTAAATCTTGAAACATCAAAGCCTTTGGTAAGTAAGTCAGCTACATTATCATCCGTGTGAACCTTGACTGGATTCTTGGAATGATAGACTGGATTCTTCACAATACAGATAGTACTCTCATTATCAATATTGATAGGAGTATTCTTGAAGTTGAACCCATAATCCAAGAGTTGATTCTGCATCCACGTAACTTGTCCACAACAACTTGCAGTGACCACATATTCACCCGAGATGATGTTGTCGCAATTGTTTGCTTTTACACCGCCATGAAACTAATCTTCTTCCAAGATATTGGCATCCACCGTGGTTGATCTTCCATCATAATTATCACCGCATAATCACTATCCGAAAAAGCCTCTATGAAAAGGTGAGTCCTCGATACCACAACCCTAACTTAGGTTGTTGTTTCAAATAATAGAAAATTCTCTTCACCGCATTCATATGAGAAATATTTGGTGAGACTTGATATCTTGCACATAAACAACCAAAACATGATATCGTGCCTTGATGCAAGAAGATACATAAGATGTACCAATCATTGATCTATATAACTCGACTTCAACTGGTGTCCATCTTCATCCTTGCCCAATGAGTTAATTGATTTAATAGGTGTAGTGATGCACTTCATATCATCAAAATTAAACTTCTTAAGTATGTCGATACATACTTGTCTTGACTTAGGAAAATGCCTTCCTTTGACTCGCTAACTTGAAGTCCCAAAAGAAATTTAACTCACCCATTGAACTCATTTGAAATTCCTTCGCATCACCGCTCAAACTCCTTAACCATAGATTGTTTGGTAGCTCCAAAGATGATATCATCAACATATACTTGAACTAACATGATATCCTTCTTTTCTTTTGATAAACAAAGTCTTGTCAATAGCTCCCCTTCCGTAACCATGTTGTAATAAGAATGTGGAGAGCCTTTCATACCAAGCTCTAGGTGCCTCGATGAAGGCCATAAAGAGCCTTAACTACCTTGTAGACTTTGTTAGGATGTTTAGGATCTTCAAACCGGAGGTTGTTTAACATACACTTCCTCCGTAATAGTACCATATAAAAGGCACTTTTGACATCCATCCGTAAACCCGAATCCCATATATGAAGCAAAAGCAAGAAATATTCTAATAGCTTCAATTCTTGCTATAGAGCAAATACTTCATCATAATCTACTCCTTCTTCTTGTCTATAGCCTTGAGCTACTAACCTGCCTTGTTCTTAATGACATTACCTCTTTCATCTCTCTTGACTCGAAAACCCATCTCGTTCCAATAACTTTCTTCCCATCCGAAGATCACATAATACCCAAACTTCTTGAAGTTTGCATTGTAGCGCTTCTTCGCATAGCTTCAACCCAACTTTCTTTGTCAATGCTTGAGCAATATTCTTGGGTTCTCTTGAGAAATAAAGCAAGTAAATGACATGTTTGATGGTCCTTATGATTCACTGCTCGCTTTGTAGACAAAGCTAAGTAAAGCATTATGAGGTTTAGTAAAACTCTTAGCTTTGTGTCTTGTCATCACCCGTAAGTAGAAGGACCAATGATTTGATTAGTAGGATGATTCTTATGAATCCTTAAGATTGAGACCGTGGAACCCATACGATCATCCAAGTTAGTTAAATCAAGATCTTCATTGAATCTAAGAAAATACCTTCATCCGCAAACTCATCATCGGTTCCTCTAATCCGAGCATGGTAGGATCATCCAAATCATCTAAAGTATCATTAATCGGTGCAAGAAGATTTTGGTCTAAAGCATCGCCAAAGCAATCTTGTAAGAGTATTCTTCAAGATTAGTCTTTTCTTTGCCGCTCATAAGCTCTTCTTTGTTCATCGAATAAGAATGTGCCATTACATCTTGTAAAAGCATCCGATTAAGTGTCTCTTGAATATCTTGATCTTCAGCAGATAGTGAAGTTTTGGTATATCAAGATTTTCAGTCAGGGGCATCAAGATTTTGCTTTGGAACTTCAAGATTTTGCTTTGTAGCATCGTGAACAACAACAGTCTAATATGAACTACATGAACAACATACCGTAAGTCTTCTACATCATGTACCGGTTGATTTTCTTCTAACTGTACATAGTTCATAGAAGGAGTTAAAATCTCAAGATCAAACATCCAATCGTGACCTTTACCCTTCCGATTGTCTTGATCTTTTAAAACTCAACATGAAGACAATCTTGAATCTTCTTAGTGACTCGTTGTACACTCTAAATCCCTTATTGTTGGTGCAATAACCCAATAAATATCCTTCTTCCGACTTGCCATCAAACTTTCCCAAATTATCAATTGTGTTTAAAATAGTGAGAGGGCATCCAAAAGGCTTCATAAACGATGTTGGGTTTGTTGCCCATCGCCAACTCATAAGGTGTCTTCATCTCGGTTTTATGATCGATACTGCTGAGTACATAGCAAGTAGTACTTACAAATTTCGACCCGAAATTGAATAGGTAGTTGTGAGTCCGCAAGCATAGTTCTAGCCGCTTCAATCAAAGTCCTATTCTTCCTCTCTCAACACCATTCTCATTGTGGTGTTCTTGCACATCGAACTCCCTCTTGATTCCTTTGTTAGCACAAAATTCATCCATAAGCTTGTTCTTGAATTCTTCCATTGTCACATCTAATACCTCCGACCTTGAGTCTCAATTGGTTTTCCAGTGCTATTATTAATGTCTCGAATAGCATCAAAAGTATCATCTTTAAATCCCAAGAAAAATACCCAACCAATCTACTGCAATCATCTCAGAATAACTAAGTAGTACTTTTCTTATTTAAGCTTGCCACAAAAACAGGACCAAACAAATCCATATGTAACAGCTCCAAAGGTTCTCTAATAGTCCTCTCCTCAAGCTTCTTGCATGAAGCTTTGTGTTGTTTACCCTTTTTACACGCCAAACATGAGTGTTCATTCTTGTAAGTCTTTGAAGGTAAACCTCTAACTAAATTGCCTTTGACCAGTTTGTTGATATTCATGAAATTTACATGGCCCAATCTTCTATGCCAATCGATGTGCTTCTTCGCTTGTTGCTTTTGCCACTAAACAGTGGCTCTTCCATAAGAGTTAAGACTCTTCATGTTCGCACTATACACATCATTGGTTCTTGGTACTGAGTACTACCAAGTTTTCATCAACAGCTCAAATTTAGAAGAAAGGATGAGACATTCGTGTGTCGAATAACACAGATGCTTTTTGTCACGATTTGAGAAACCGACAATAAGTTGAACTTCACTCCTTCACATATCTAACATTCTCAAAGTCTATTCGCCTCGCTTTGATAGTTCCTTTCCTCGTAATTCTTCCTCCATTGGGATCATTCCAAATGCAACTCTTCCTCCATTAATAGATCTAAAATCGCATGTAATCTCCTTGTCTCCTGTCATACTTCCGTGAGCAACCACTATCCACAATAATATGATCTTTAAGCTCCTCCTGCAGGTTTGCCTCGCACAAAGATTTAGAGAGTTAGTCTTTTAGAACCCAAGCCATTCTTGACTTGTGTTCCTTGTGGAGTTACAAACTCAAATTCTTTGAGTATGTAGTTTCCACCGCTTTTCAAAACATGATCCGTAATTATCTTTTGATTTTAGCATGGATTTTCAAACTTTCTCGGATGTTCAATGTAACTCTCTTTTGTAAAATCATTCTCTTTTCTTGTATTATGAAAACATCGATTCACTTTTTGTTGAAAGTACATTGTCCCTTAGAACTTTCTCTCTAACCCATTCGGCTTTAACACTTGGTTCCCGTGATCTAGATCCCCATGTGAATTGTAGTACCTTCTAGGTTGATAGTAGTGAGATCTCCCGTGATTTATGTGCCAGTGGTATTCGCAGACTTTGGTTTGTCTGAGCGACTTTGAGAAGGTACGCTTGTGAAGGTACCATGGTTTAGAAAAGGTCTTCTCGGTGGGGTACCTATGATCCGTGAGAAATTGTCATGATTGACCCTATTAGAATTATTCCAAATGGTTTGTTCTCTCTAGGTTTCGTTAGCGCACCTATTCTTTGAAAATTTCTAAGATATTCTCAATGATGTTCACAATCCTTGATTAAATGATTAGGACTAAAACACACAAAACACATTTTTTCACCCATACTCCCAATATGACTTCTTCTATGTCTATGACCAAAACTATTGTGCCTTCTAGTGAATGATTAAACTGCTTTTGACCAAAATTATCCCAAAAGGGTTTAGCAAGACTGCTTTTGAAAAGGTTTTCCAAGGTATCGCTTGTGGAGCAAGACTTTGAGTAGAAGGCACCGCTTGACTTTGAAAATTTGTTTCAACAGATTCTTTTGGGGTTTCGCACCTAGATTGACCAATAAGCTTCTTCCTAAACTCTAGACTGCTCTACACCAAAACGTGAAACATCGTGTCTTATGGGTTGATGACTACCAACTAGATGTGGAACAAGATGATAACCTCTGTCTTTCTTATACTGTGAGGTGATTCACTAATTGAACCCTCATTACTATATGTGTCTACATAATTAATGAGTTCATCATCACTAGTGGTAATATCCTCAAAATCACCACCATCCTTATCACTAGATGTGTTTTCTTCATGTTATCAAAGTCCATACCAAAACCTAAGCCGCCTAATGTATGCTCTTCTCTTTTTGAACATAACTAACATGTGATGCACTGATTCTTTCCAGCATCAAACTTTGCTAACAAATCATCTCTCTCCTTAGTGAGTTTCTCAATTTCAAGAATTTTACGCTTTAGTTTCCATTCACTAAGTTTTAAGTGGTAATCTCGTTGTTCATATTTTTCACCCCAAGCCATTTCATTATTTTCATGTGTTATAATTTTGGCTTCCATTGACTCTAAGGTTATTTGATAACTGCTACCTCATACCTAGCCTTAACACAATTATCTCTTTCAAACACATAATTATTTAGCGCTTTTGATAGAAATCATGACAATTTGAGCATACCTCGTAGATAGGGATTGAACTTGGTGAAGTAGCTACCATTGCAAGTAGAACAGATCATCTTCACACCCAAGCTCCAAATCGAATCCTCCAAACCCATCTCCGTGATTCCAAAGCATGATCAACTTCCTCATAAAAATAAAGGTTCACCAAATCTTCTACCGAATCTTCAACCGCTTCTTCCATCGCTACTATACAATAAGTCACCGGTTCATCATCAAACTCTTCACCCACCAACTTCTCGACAAATTCTCTTGAGCAACCAAAGCCTTTGTTTCATAATGGGATTTCTTTTAGCTCCAGCTTTGGTTTTTCACCATCCTGCTTGCTTGATATTTAGCAAACCTACACTCCTTGCAAAGTGTCCATTTTTGACAATTGAAGCATTCAATTTTGATTTGTCAAAAGTGATTCCTGCTTAGGTTTGAAGTCAATGCTCTTCCTGCTTTCTTCATATACTTCTTGATCCTTGCAGTGATCAAAGCAACTTGCCACCGACATCAATCTCTTCTAAAGCATCCTCATAAACTGGGAGAGATCTTCTTCATAAACCATGTGTAAAGAAGCTTGTTGTGCAAAGAAAGAACACACAACTTCATCCGAATGCATAGTAGTAGGTGGTGGGGTTTCTTGAGCATAGGTGGGGCAGATACTTAGACAAGATTGAGGTACAAGATTTGAGTTGGAGAAGCGATTTTGGTGGATGTACCGCACTCTTTCGATGATAGAAAAGCAATACTGCTTGACTTAGAACTTGTTTGACCATTCATCTCATGCTCATATACCTTCGATGATTGTAGAGATCATCAAAGTCCATAACATCTAAGCCCGGTTGTCCTCGATCATAGTAGCAATCACATGCCATGTGGATGGCAAACTCATTAGAAACTTCGGATTAGCATCTTCAATCGAAACTTCACTCGGTATAACTCCAACATGTTGAGGAGATTTTGAAACCTATCATATGCAACATCAAGACTCTCTTTCACCTATAGTGAAAGTTTCAAACCGTTGTTTCAAGAGATTTACAGATCTTCTTAGAAGCTTCATTCCTCCAACTGGTCTTGAGAGCAGCCTGAGTCGCTTAGCATCTTTAGCATCATGAAACTTGAGAAGATGACCATCTAGAATGGCGCATAAGAGAATATTTAGAGCCTTCTCTGATTCCTTAAGGTTGTCACCGTAAGACCTGGTTTGGGTGCTTTAGGTTGTCCAGAACATCTATAGGATCTGGAACTACTTCATTGCTATTGACAATTACATTCCATAGAGCATGGTCTCAGAATGGCAATGTACTTGCCTCATCTTCATACACCATAAGTCATATTCGCCTTCTTGATTCTGTGAATCCTCATTCGTGTGATGGAAGGTGGTGGAACATAATCAATCGACATCTTTAGGTTTTGTTATAGGTTTTAGGGTTTCTTCTTAGTCAGAGTTTCCACACAAGCTCTGATACCACTTGTTGGATCGATGTACTCTAACCAAACTAACTTAAATAGCTTGTTAAGGTTTAACAACCTTGGATAAATACTAAGTTATTAACAGAGAAATACTGAGCAAACTCTATTAAGTATGCGGAATTTACTTAACAAAGCTAAGAAGAATAACTTTAACTATAAACGATTTTATTAATAACTCTAACTCGCTTATTATGCGATCTTTAACAACTCTAATAATATCGAACTTCTCTAAAACTCTAATAAAATCACGCACGTATTATGCCAATCTAAGAGTCCTTTATAGGCTCAAGAATACCCTAGTCGGTTTACAATATGTATCCTTGTACGTCAAGTAATCTAACATAGAATATTCTAGAATTACAAGACTTTCTATAAACGAATAAAACAGCTTCTTTGATCTTGCAAGATTTTGACCTCGTATGCGATTTTGACTTTATCATTAGCAAGATTGACTCTTTGACTTTTCCAAGATTTTATAGTTTACAAGATTTTATCTTTCCGAACATCAAATCTTCAAAGACTTTCATATCCCAACAAAATCGAATGACATTATCAGAAACTAATCGAATCCATAATGGTATCGAGTCTGTAAATCAAGAGCTTGAGAGCTTCGTGATGAAAAAGGAATTTCCTAAAATTTTCATCTCCTTACACCCCTGAACAAAATGGGGTAGCTAAAAGGAAAAATAGAACTCTCATTGAGGCTACTAGAACTATGTTAAATGGCTCAGCACTCTCAAAGCACTTCTAGACTGAAGTTGTCAAAACAGCCTGTTACACTCAAAACAGGTCAATAATTGTCAAAAGACATAACAAAACCCCATATGAGCTCTTCATAGGAAGACTCCCTGACATCAGCTGCTTTTATGTATTTGGGTGTCCTGTGTTCATTCAAAATCACAAGAATCACTTAGGCAAATTTGATGCAAAAGCTGATGATGGGTACTTTCTAGGTTACTTATCGATCTCTAAAGCCTCTGTGGTATTTAACACCGGAGACAACAAGTTGAGGAAACCTTTCATGTCACCTTGATGAAAGTTCGAAAGCATCAGTTTACCAAGACCTCGGTGGAGGAAATAGGAATTGATAACTCATCAAGATACCTCCGATGAGTACAACATCAAATCAATTCCTCATATCAAGTTGATGTCGACATCTCATATTATGTCTTACCTCACAACCTTCCTCAACCTAAAATCGGTGAATTCATTGATAATCAATCGGCCCCTACTAGGATAGGTAATATCAACCAAATATTCAGAACCCGTGATTCAAGAACCCCAACTCGAACAAAGCATCCCAACCGATGATCTAAATGATTCAAAGGCTTTTGTACCGAATCGACTCTGTAGTTTCTAGTGACTCTTCAAGCTCGGATCCTAGACCACAAAGTAAGTGGACAAGATCTTAGGACATTGAGCTTGTAAATATCATTGGTGAACCCATCAAGGCATGCTCATCGGAGCATGGTCGCTAGTTAACAGCAGCCTTCTGACAATGAATGTCTATATGTCGATTTTCATCGTAAATAGAACCCAAAAGTGTCACCAAGCTCTAAAACATCCAAGTTGGGTTTAGGCCATGCAAGAAGAACTTCAAAAGTTTGATAAAAACAAGGTCATGACCTTGATCTGTTAGGAATTGGAAATTCCATAGTGAAGTGTCGGTCACCCCAAGTATTATCTAGCATGAGTTAGCTCGTAGACTTGTAATTATTTACGTTATTATGTAGTTAATTAGTTAGTCATGAGCGAGAATAGTTTAGAGTAACACCGTGGAGGAAGGACGGTCTTTACCCACTTTATGCCTAATCCACAATCCGATAGGAGGACGTTATGTTTGTAATTATAAATACCCCTTCCATCCATGGAAGGGTGGTGCTTTCAATCTAATATTTCATAATTTGTGCTACAGTCTCTACCAAGAAAACACCCATCTCTACTTTCTCTCTAAAATGGCTATCATGTATTTTGATCATCCAAGACCACCCGAATCATCAACAAAATAATATATCGATCCTACAATTGGTACCAGAGCCAAGGTTGTTGTGTTTTGATGATTTATTGTGGTTTCAATTCATGTTTTTATGCTGTTTTTGGTACTTTATGATGGTCGGAAAACTGTTTTTTCGAGTATACTTGTGGTTAACTGTTTTTACATGTTTCAGTATCCTTTTGTTTGGTAAAAAAATAAATGTTTTGGTCCATACATGCTTGTCTTGTGTCTTGTTTGTCCAAACAGTAATATGGTTACATGACTTTTGTTAACAGTTTCTGTGTCATATTTTATGGTCAAACAATATTGTATGGTCATATTTTGAAGATAAGTATTATTGTCCAAACAGTATTTTGTACCAAACACTGTATGTTATGATGTCAAATGGTCATTTTCATGGGTCAAAAATGCAGTCTTGGTCATTTTTCTGGGTTTAAGTACGAAAATTGGTTGATATTCCTGCTAGCGAGTTGGCTGCTTATGTTTTCTAGATTCATTGTTTCTATGTAGCGACTTGTCAAAAGTCTTGTTTAGCGAGTTGGGTCATCTAGCGACTTGTATTTACAAGTCATAGCAACTTGTTAAGCATATAGTGACTTGACACAAAACTGACCTAGCGACTTGTCATTTGTGAAAGATAAAGGTATTAGCGAGTTGGGATATTTGACTATTGAGTCAAATAAAAGTCGTAGCGACTTGTCACATAATATGATGAACAGAACAAGACCTAGCGACTTGTCACTGTGGGTTAGCGACTTGACTCAACTTTTATAGCGACTTGACAGATAGACGAGATGAAGAAGGAAACAAGATCATGACCAATAAAACACACCATATACGATCAACATCAACCTCAGCTCAAATACCATCATCAGTCAACAATATCAAAATGAAAAAGGCATTCAGATCCGAACCAACTTATCCTACATCTAGACTCACACCAAGACCCTCACAATAACTCCATCTCAATCAAGACTCTCAAGATCTCAGTTCTAATTTCGAGGTATACTAAGTTATCATCAAGACCATCTTGGGTCTAAACACACGAAAATAACACCATCATAGATCCATGACTCAAATATCTAAGACTCGTACTATAAACTGATGCAATGATGTTAATTGATCTCAGTTCAACTTTCTCGTGGGTGAATGATTTCTCATGACCTTTTTCAGATCCATTTCACCACAAAGGACCTCATCATTGATCTAATTTTTATATATGTTCGAGCCAATAGACAAACAAAATAACAACCATGTTTTTTTTGTTGTTCTTTGATTCGGTAATTATATAAAAGACATGTCAAAAGCTCAAAGGAAAAACTAAGTATGATACGAGATCTCAGCTTTGTTCATCTTTGTGAATGGTTCTAAAAACTCATAGATCTCGAAAAGATCTACTCACTAATGAACGTGTGCTTCATTGATCAATTTTGGAGGATCACCTTTTTTGTCTGAATTATTAAAGATTGATCAAACCATTATTGTTTTCGCCTCACCCCGATTCGGTTAAAAGATGTAATACGATAAACAGTTATTAAAACCTACCTGTGATCGTCTTGATTCAACCACAATGCCCTCTCCATCACACCATCCCTGTGGCTTATCAAATACCTTCGAATCAATAAACCTTGTGCCATCCCTGTGGCTAGGTCGAACGAGTTGTCATATACGAAGGTTGTCTTGGAGCGTTGTTTTATTCTTACTAGTGAAAGGGAGTGTAGTCTGCTGTGGAGGCGTGTTTATTTGTGATTGAGAGTAATATTTGGGGTTTTAGAATCTGATTTGTTAAGATAGATGGAGAGTTTTGATAGATGGGGGCGGATGGAATGTTTATTAGGGTTAGAGGATGTGTGAGATTAGTGCCTTTTTATACTCCTAACAATTAGGGTTGGATACATATTACAAACCTACTAATGAACGTATATCACTCGTGTATTATTATAATTGTTGGACCTGGGCCGAGTTTGTTTTTCGGGCCGGGCACTTTGACATCAAACATGGGCCCGGATTTAAGTGATATTTGATTTTATTGTTGTGCATATGGGCAAGTATAATGGATCGCGTGTTAGCGGAAGCAATATTTCTCTAACATAATTTGCTTGATCACTCCTAGACTAATTGGTTTGATGAGTCGTTGGTAAGATAATTTGTCCCATCCGATCTTTACCATCTCATTATGCGGATACATATATGATGATATTTCTCGAGAATGAATGGTATGACAAAGATTGACACCGGATATGAGCTTGAGTTATTTATGAGACTTGGATTTGAATGTGATTTGATGATGTGAGTTGATGAGATGTTGAGATTCATTATGATATGAGGTTTTGCAATTTGGTTTATACACTTTCACGGAGATTGTTATGTCACGGCTTTAATTGATATTCGTAAATGTTGACTATGGGGTTGTTTGGACGGTATTTCTTATTTGAATTTGAAGTGAGGTTGTCCGGGAGCGTTTACTTATTTCGTCTTCTGTCTTTCTACCCTTCCGCGAAGATGACTTGTTTGGGCCTTTATAGAGGGTGATAAAGACTTGGCTATTTAGTTACGGTCGTGATTCTTTCTCGCCTAACCCACAACGTAACTATCACTTCGGTGTCTCATGCAGTTGAGGATACGTCAAGAGGTTTTGTACATTGGGTACACCGTTTCTTCTTCACAAGGATTAGTACAAGCATAATTAATAAATCTGGGTAATTCTTCTTCATGTTCAAGTATGGTATATCGGGTTTAATTCATCAAGTGGTCACCATAATAGACGACAGTATTCGTGAATGGTGTGTCTACCAAAGTGTTTAATGATTGTTGATGTTGGTGAATGAATCGTTGATGAACCGCTGCATGTTCCCCTAAAACAAATATTCACTGAAACCAAAGTTGTCATTACACATTCAAGCTGACATTGTTTACGGTTTTGTCTTGATTTTGTAAAATCCCGCGAAAGAATCTATTTCTCGGTTTAAATCATAGACTTGTAAAATCCCGTGATGATGGAACCATCTTGTAGAAAGGGAAGTGTATTTCGGATCTTATCCGATCGTCGGTACTACGGTTTCTACTCAAGAAGGGATAAAAGGTGTACTTCATGAATTGGATGCTGTTGGATATTCGTCATGGCGATATGGTTATTATATGGTTTTACTAGGTTATGTGCTTTTAACCATGGTCGGTATGAAACCATTATCAAGGTTCATTTAAATATCAAAGAAGGCTAGATTTACGCTTATTAACCGTAAGATGTGACAACGGGTTAATTCACTATTATTTATTTGATGTTGAAGTGAAATATCACGGCAAGTGTACTTAGTATCCAAGGTATCGGGATGGTTGGATGAAGATTCTTCATGATCCTTGTTCAAGCTTATTATCAAAAATGAAGACTTGGAAATCTAGTTATTGTTGGGTGACTTTTTTCTTTTCTTTTTACCACTGGGGAATTGGGCTCTTATCACCGCAAAATAACTATCACTTAAAGGAGTTACGCTGTAGTGCTCAAAGGTCACATTCAATTGTGGATTTTCAAGAGGTGATGTACGCCTTTACTTGATGGTTGGTTGGTTGAAGAGTATATAGTACTTAGAGATTCAAATGGGCATGAATTCTCGCCACCGCTTTTGTTACACATGTGCAAGTTTAAGTCACGAGTTTGGGTTATTCTACTGTGGTCAAATTCATCATATTGGGTTTCCTCCATCACCGTCACTACAAAGAGCCCACCGAATGATAATGGGGTTGATTACATGTTTTGTCAAGAGAGTGAAAAGAGAGATTATGACGATGAACACAACAACATGCCTCGTACTCTAAAGAAAAGAAAAGTGTATGTTTCAAGGCGCTTTATCTTCCAAGAAGAGAAATCTTCTATGACGCTTGAACACATCGCTCAAGCCTCGCTCTCCAAAGAAAAGAAATGTGTACGCTTCAAAGATTATCTTCGAAGAAGAGAAATCTTCTTATTATGACCATTCTCATCAACATGCTTCATATTTTTTCCATGCACTTTAGTCATCAAGTGAACCGGACTATCGATAATTACTCTTATTCCACTTGCTCAATATAATGAAGATGGCGACATCATGTGCTAATTTTGCCGGGGAGAAGTGAATAGAATACATTTGGATGATAATCACTTGTTTAATCAAGAATGGCATCTCCGATGCAATTTTTGAGGGGAGAAGAAGTGAATTTTTGCATGGTTGATTGATATTTTAGAATTTATGGTCAAACGGCTCCTAACTCATGTAAGAACCAGCTTCTTCTTATCGGATCATCTTCACATGTAGTTTCTTCTTAGAGCCGCTGGTTGACATCTTCACATGTCGATATGAGTTTAACGACAAAGTGCTTCCGGTTAATGCTTCACATACATCAACATGATGATTCCAACAATCTCTCCGTTTTGTTTGATGTGATTGTAGTTTGGTGTTACCATCTTGTGTGTTTATTGCACCGATTGTCGATTTTCTTGATGAACATCTTTCTGCTCTTTTGTTTGATTGGGAGGATTTAGTTAAGGGATTTGCAAGATGTAAGTTAATTGGGATGCTTTTTGGTGGATGCTTTTGGTGTGAGTTGAAGATGTTAACACTCTACTCCCATTCGGACAATCTTGAAGAAGGTCGAGTCTACAATGGGTTCTACATTCTCTCGCTACATGTTAGAAGACTAAAGACGAGTTGCATTTGATTATCTAAAGACTTCTTCTTAATCTGGGCAGTTATCAAACATATTGTCGGTTTAGGTGAGAGCACTAATTGAGGGAGAGTGAAAAGTCAGATTTAATCCCCAATTAGACTTGCTCACATTCTTTCGCAGCAAGTGGATTCTCACAAGAGTTCAAGTGTTCTTCTTAACAAATTTCTAGTATACGGGCTTATTATTTGTTACTGATTCTGAAGTATCAAAACCAGAAATGGGAAAGGAGACAAGCATCTAAACGCGAGTAAACTTGATGAACTTAATTCTTCTAAGCGATTGAAGATATCCCGGGAAGACAAATTTTATTACTGCAGAGAAACTCAAGGTTTGACTCATGGCGAGTAAACTTGATGAACTTAATACTTCTAAGTGATTGAAGATATCCCGGAAGACAAATGTCATTACCGCAGAGAAACTCAAGGTTTGACTCATGGCGCTTAGTGTTTATTCCAACTATGTAGGGAAGAGAGGTTAAAGAAAGTTTCAAGATAAAAGAGGTACACAAGTGTGTGGTGATTTAGATGGTATCGCAATGATCGGAGAGAGATTGTGTACATCGGGGATGCTCACCTTGTTTCACTTGAGTGCTTAATCGCGATTCGTAGATATAATCACTTATTCTCGAGTCGACATCCGCAGAGATTGTCACCCGCAGATAATCATGACTTGGCCCGCTTCTTCAATGTTATCGCTATTCATTCCTTGTGTATTGGTATACTTTGATACTTGAGCTTCATACACCATCATCGTGGAAGAAAATGCGAACATGGGGAGGTGTTTTCATTCCCTCATGATGTGTATTCGGGAGAGCTCTTGGATATTGGTGTACTTCGGTTCTTGAGCTCATACACTATCATCGTGACTAAAGATGTAACATTGGGAGGTGTTCTTCATTACCCTCATGAGGTGTATTCGGAGAGTTCTTGAGCATTATACAAAGAGACCGATCGATCAATTCAACTACTAGGGGAATTGTTCTCCGACACCTTTTGAATGGATCGCTCAGACGCCGCTGAAAAGGAATTTTGAGAAGATTGTTTTATGTGTGGATGATACGATGTCGTTCTTCTATTGATGATATAACCTCGAATCTAAGAATCACGGTGATTATTCTTAAAAGGAGCAACAGGATCGATGATAATGGTGTGCTTTGTACACCGGCTAATGGAAGCTTGAAAGAAAGCTTTGAATCGCTTTCACTAAAGGATTTTCGTTGGGGGAAGTCGCCAAAGTCTCACTTTCGATGGTTCAATTCTTTCTTCATTTCAAGAGCCTCTAAGCTTTGGTGGTGGATGTTTAAGAGATGACGATTTCTATCTTCTACAACGGGCTGTTCGATATCCTTATCTCGGTACTCAGATCATCATCTTCTTAATCTATATCATCTTATCTATCTTTGTATATATCTATCTCGAAAACAAAATAGAAAAATATAAAACCAACAAAAGAAAATAGAAAAATATAAAATCTTCAAAATCCATAAAAATAAGAAAATTTCAAAATACCAAAATATGTTTTCACATGAAATGTCTTCTGTATCGATAACATCTCATGGGTCTTAGAAATGACATTCAATAATGGCACGGACCATAGATGAAGTTCGAGCAGAGGTGTAAATATTCTTTTCAAAACATGTTCAAAATATGGCTTACATCATTTCGCATCAGAACTCAGACTTCAAAATGGCTTGCGCTATTTTAATCGTAACCCATGCTTTTAAACTATGGCTTGCTATTATTTCAGATAGCAACCTGCTCTTCAAGAAAGGAAAGTGTCATGTAAAACAATTTTCAAATATTTCGCACTTATCCTATAACAAATGAGGAAAGTATGTCAAGGATCATTGTTTTACTCAAATATTTTTCCTTCAAAAATTTCTTCGTAAAATATTTGTTTTAACAAATGTCGGTAAATGAGTTGCTTGAAAATCAATCAAATTCGTAGTTTTATAAATTTGCAAACTCAATCAATGACTTCAGCTTTTAAACTTTTCGTAAAATGAGTCATTGATTGAGAGGAGAATGTTTTCAAATTTATATCATCTAACGGGCTTTCTTAATTATCCTAATATGCTTAATTAAAATGATGTTAACATATGTTGAAGGAGTAGGTGCCTAGGATATGATTGCTAGGATTAGATGATTGAGTTTGATGTACACATTATTCCCATACATTTATATGATCCGATTGATATGTTACATTGACTTTTATTAGTCGATTGTCGCTAGGTGATGTCGACCACCATATATCTGTGTGTGTTCACTAACGATGCAGTATATTGGTATATAAGAATGTTCCCGATCCGGATCCCACAATTGAAGATGATTGATGCCGAAAGGAAAGGGTAACTATATCTTGGGTTGACAAATGAAGAAACGGAGCTTAATTGGACTTCTATAGAAAGTTGGCATGAATGCAACGTAAGAGGTCTCACCGCATCGCTAGATGGTTTTCTTCATCATCAAATGAAGAAACGGAGCTTAATCGACCTCAGCTGACATTAAAAATGCAACGAAGAAGTCTCACCAAGATCCGCAGACGGTTTTTCTTCCAAGCCTTACAAGATCAACAACAAAAGCGGCTCATCCACCTAACGATCTTTGTAGGCAGATACCATTTTTAAACAATTTTAAATAATTTGATTAAATTGTTTTGAAAATGGAAAATATTGTTTTGAAAATAAATTGAACTAAATTTTGAAAATCACCTGACTTCTTTTCATCAAACCTAAGTCACTCAATTATTCACTGGCCATGGATCGAGGGGAGAGTGATTTAAAATAAAATATTTTCAAACGATATTTCTTCACAAAAGTTCCGTTTTGTACGATAATAAGTGGTGATCTAAAGATTTAATGTTATGTCATGGTATGATTTTTCTTTTGAATCAAGGTCTTTCAAAATGAAATTTTTTCTGTTCTTGTTTGATTGTGAAATTGTTTTGTTTTACTTAAAGATCTCTTAAAACTATCATATCTGACACTAACAATCTTTAATGTCTAAATCTGTTCCTTATTAATCATTTTTCAAAATTAAATTTTGCCACGTCCTTCCCTAAAACTTTTCTAAATAATTTAATCGGGATGGGATCACAAATCTCAAATGGTTTGATATTTTGATCGTGAGAGAGATCGTGATTTAAATCTCAAATATGTTTTTATGGAATCGCTTTAGTCCTTTATAGGCACTCCTCGCCTCCATGTGCCAAACGATTTCAAATACACAATGCACATGTCGAGGAGGAGGATTTATCCAAAACAAGATGAGTATCTAAATCGTGCACATTTTCTCCCATGTTTTCTAAACCTTATTAAATCATTTTGGGATCCAAAATCTCAAAGGGTTTGATATTTTTGATCGGGGAGAATTTGTGATTTAATAATGAAATTTGATAAAAGGTGATCGCTTTGATTCAAATGTGCATGTCGCTCTCCCCGGTGCTAAACGCCGAATCTCGCCACGTATGGAGGGGAGCATTGCAAAAGAAATAAACTATCAAGGTACAAAAGCTTTTAAAGTGATTTATAAAGTACCTTGATTGAGTTTTCAAATGGTTTTCTTAATGGATTTTGTGATCGTGGGTGTGCTTCAAAAGAAATCGCTCTCGATGTGATAAAATGATTTCACTAACCTATGCACATATTGAGGGGAGAATTTTACCAAGAAAATCAAATGGCTTTTTTCGATTTAAATTGTGATCAAGAAATTGTTTCAAAGAACTCTTGCCTCCATGTGCTAAACAATTTTAAATCATATGCACATGTTGAGGGGAGCATTTCTAAATGATCAAAACTATTAAGGTACAAAATGCTTTGATTTTATATCACAAGTACCTTGATTGATTTTCCAAATGATTTTCAATTGGTTTCAAGGAAGAATGAACTGCACTAAAAGACCCACCATTTTACTTTATGCATGGAGTTATAAGGATGGTGAGGTTAGGTATTAGTTCCCACGATCCGCCTGAATCGAGGGATCTACCCAGAACAATCCACTAGATAGTGTAGAGTCCTTAGGTATATTGAAAAAGGAGAAAATGAGAAATGGGAAGAGTGCCGATTGAGATAGAGCTAGAACTAGAATAAACCCAACAAGGTTCTAGTAATGAAGTCTCGTAAGCATGAAGGGGTTGAAGAATGAAAAGAAATGAATGAGAAAAGGGTGAAAGAAATAGCCCTCCAATAATTCAACCTTAGGCGTAAACCGGTTCAATACATATGCTACCGTGTTTACTAAGGTAACACCGTATTGAAGACAAGACATCATGGACCCAAAGGATGCACCGCACTAATCTTCCCAAGCTACCAAGTTCCTCTTAAAAGGGCTTGTTTCATTCTCACGGGAACCGATATAATCCATCGACTTTCTTAGAGATTGTTGATATTGAAGAAGGAGACCTCTCCTAGTCTCCGACATAGGAACCAAATGTGCACTATTGAGTCTAGAGCCAAGAGATCATCCACAATATCTCATTAGGACACTAAATTAATGAAGACTTGTCGTTTCACACAATGTGGAAAGTAAGTATATATATTTAGAGTCCCACGATTATCCTTGTGGTATTGCCGTAACATCCGAGTGATATGTAAAAATATTCACAATGAAGATGGAAACCTTCTAGAGCCAACATCAAACAAGCTCTGGTGGGTGACATGTGAGATCTTCTCGTAAGATCAAGCTTGTGACAACCGGATAGAATAATGGGGCACCATTCTTGAATCAACCTTGGTCCAGAAATGAATTGACGAATACTTTTGAAAAACCGCTCGATGTGCAAAACTTCTTTCTCTAGCACGTCAATGTGTATTCATGTTTTCAAACACAAAAAGTATATCCGATTGAAAATACTTTAGAAAACCTTCGATGTGCGAATCTCTTCTTTTCACTAGCACATTGAATGTGTACTCATTCTCTAATACAAAAGGTATTTTGATTGAAAATTGATCTTCTCATAAAACCTTCGTCAGACAAAAACTCTTTCTTCTAAGCAATACGCGATTGTTTTTCAAATCATTTTTCATCAATCGCTGAATCTCAATTCGGTTCACTCACTCCGTGTTGTCTTCTTTGAGACGTTCGCTTGAGAACGCCTAGAATAGTCGCGAAACCCCGTCAAGGAGATTCTTAGGAATCCCACCGATCACGTGTAGTACTTGTACCGATCAACGGGTAACCTGGGTCGTGGTACTCAATTCAACGAAGTGATCAAAGACACTTTCGTGTTTTATTGCTAATCGTTGTTTGCAGTACATTTGGACGATTGCACCGATCATAATTGAGACATCAATCCAAAGCCGCATGCTCACAACATCCACACTTAATTGAAGAAATCATGACCGGTGCATATTCACATAACCTGGTTCGATATTTTATACTATGCTTATGCTACACCGCAAATATCATGAACCAAGAAAGCTTCCGCTACTCGATGGAAAGATGTCATGATTCAAAAGTGTGAGCATGTCATCCGAATGTCACAACTTCACATGATGGCAACACAATAAAGGGTGATCCGTAGATTTAATGCGGCCGATGATCTCAATGAAAGCTCAAGATCATCAAAGATGTGGATCGCCCAAAGGCCTCCACCGAAAGTACAAAGTAATCGGACTTTGAAGAATCGCTACAAAAGCACAAAGATGCAGATGTTGAAGAATTCAAGTCTACGAGCTCAAGATCAAGATTATATAGAATGCTAGGATTCAAAATGTAAACATGGGGTGACCTCCTTATGGAGATTGTTAGGAATTGGAAATTCCATAGTGAAGTGTCGGTCACCCCAAGTATTATCTAGCATGAGTTAGCTCAGACTTGTAGTTATTTACGTTATTATGTAGTTAATTAGTTAGTCAAGAGCGAGAATAGTTTAGAGTAACACCGTGGAGGAAGGACGGTCTTTACCCACCTGTATGCCCCGATCCACAACCGATAGGAGGACGTTATGTTTGTAACTATAAATACCCCTTCCATCCATGGAAGGGGTGGTGCTTTCAATCTAATATTTCATAATTTGTGCTACAAGTCTCTACCAAGAAAACACCCATCTCTCTACTTTCTCTCTCTAAAATGGCTATCATGTATTTTGATCATCCAAGACCACCCGAATCATCAACACAATAATATATCGATCCTACATGATCAAATGTCCTCGTGATGTCATTGTCATAGGAATGAAGTGGGTTTTCTAAACAAAACTGATGAAATGGCAAGTTATTAAAAACAAAGCCGACTTGTAGCGAAGGTTACATCAATAATAAGGCATTGAATATGATGAGACATTTGTTCGTTGCAAGAATGGAAGCCATCGATCTTCCTTGCATTTGCAACTTACATGAACTTCAAAGTTTACCAAATGGATGTGAAAAGTGCATTCCCGAATGGTGAACTCAAGGAAGATGTGTATGTTCAAAGAACCTCCGGTTTTGAGAGTAGTGAATACCCCGACTATGTCTCCAAGCTTGACAAAGCCCTATATGGACTTAAACAAGCTCCTAGAGAATGGTGAAAACTCTCTCACTTTTCCGATTCAAAACAAGTTTGTCGAGGAAAGATAGAAAACACAATCGCTTATCTATAGGACTAAACAAGATGTGATACTAGTCCAAGTGTATGTTGATGACATCATCTTTGGCTCAACAAATTATACTCTTGCAAACAATTTGAAAACCGATGACAAAGAAATTTGAAATGAGCATGATGGGTGAACTCACTTACTTCCTTGACTACAAATCAGAAAATCGATAAATGAATCTCCATCACCAAGAAAATATACCGTAAATCTCTTGAAGAAATATGAGATCTCCGATCAGGCTTCAAAGTGAAGTCACCAATGGTCCCTCCTAACAACCTTGGACCGATCTCACCGGCAAATCACCAATCAAACTCATTTCGTGGGATTGTAGGATCACCGATGTATCTAATCGCTTCCACTTGACATACAATTCTCAGATGTTCAATAGCAAGATATCACCCAACCCTAAAGAATCCCATCTCACTACAAACCAAAAGAATCCTTAGATACCAAAGGAACTCCTAGCCTTGGACTTTACTATCCAAAATGTTCGTGGTTTGACCTTAAAGGGTATTCTCGACTGATTATGCATGTCGCACAATGGATGTAAAAAGTACCTCGTGGTCCCGCTAATTTTTGAAAGAAAGCCGGTTTGTTGAGTGCAAAAAGCAACAATCACAGTTATGTCTTCACCGGTCAATATGTGGCACCGCAGATGTCAGTGTTGTTTTATGAATGAAAAGTCAACTCGCTGAATATGACATCCATTACAAAATGGTACCCATCTTCCGTGATAACACCAAGGTATTGCAATCTCCAACAACCCTATCCTTCACCAAAGAACCAAACATATCCACATCATGAAAGGAGACATTGAACTCCATTTCATCCCTATCGAGTATCAACTTGCCGATATCTTCACCAAACCTTTAGATAAACCTACCTTCACGAGACCGAAAGTCGAATTAGAATGCTCGACATTGAAAGTCGCAACCCGATAATCAATCCTAACCTCAAAGAAGTTTTCCCTAAATAGTCATTGATCCCCGAACAAAACCCCAAAATATCTACTCACCGAATGAGTAAGACTCATTCAGTGGACCCCGATGATATTGAGCATTGAATGAGTAACTAAATGCACCAAGTATTTCAGCATTTAAATGTCCTAGGTTGGTAAACATACTAATTTAATATAGGAATATATGTCTCTATGTCCTCCGCATCACTCATGTCAAGGGTCCTCAAACCTTACCTCATCCCACTTGGCATTTAATGCCTCCTCTCATAACAAATATCCTTGGGATATTTTAATCTCGCAAAATGCACTTTTACCGTAATCGCAATCGCTCCTTGAAAACCGTGAGAAAATCATGGGTAGTGAGTGGTTCCATTAAATGAGGTAAATAAACGCTTTCAAACCGACTTTACAAATCCTCACATATGCAAAATATACCCTTCTCACCCTCTATAAATATTCCTCTAAAAATATTAAACACACACAAATTGTTTCGTGATCAAAACTTTGTCAAAATCTTCTCAAACCCGTAAACATTGTGTGTTCTTTAAATCACCAACCGCTTTTAAAGCAAAATCTTCTCTCAAACAATTTACAAAAGGTTTTCCAATACCAAACTCAAAAGATTTTCATCTCTTTGATTGTTCTTGTCAAAATATTTTTTTCCAAAACCCTAAAACTTTTCTCGAATGGAAATGGCAAGAACACAAAGTCTTCGGGATTGCACCTCAAAGGTAGGCGCCTTGAAAACGTTGAATTCAAAACAAATAATGTTATAAGCAACTTTGAAGACCCACATGATGTCCCACTTATAAGGGAATCATGAAATTTTTAATGAATTGCCCACTAAAACAGCCTTTACTTAGTCCCCATCCATACTGCACTAAAACTTCCTCGTAGAGTTTTGGGCAACCGCAGGCCTATGACCCGACACCTCCATCGATAAGAACATACCAAGACCCCTCGTGGAGTTTCTCATCGTGTTCTCTATTTTAAATGGCAACAAATTGTCACCCCGGACTTCAAAACTTTTGCTCATCAATGTGGCTTGACTACAACAAAGGAAAATATGTTCTTTCCCTCAACCCACCATTGTAAAGTCCGAGTTAGAAAAATTTCTTGATCCAAAACTCTTGACAAAACACCACCACCAAGAACTCTTTTCCCTTGGCTTGAGAACTCCTGCTCACATTTGTGACTGTGTTCTTGGTAGAATCACTCATCCACCGAATGATTAATTCTATTCATTGATGATGGCCCATCGCTGATGACCGGTACTAATGTCGACATAGGGGAGATCATTTACAAGGATCTCAGAATCAAGCTACGTAAAAAACTAGGGTGAAATACGCTCCATACCCTAGATTTGTTTCTTGTGCTTTGCAAATGTTATCGGGTTGCCTACACACTCAGATTTTCAACATGGTACTTTACCAACCACCCCGAGTGCATCAAATTTTCAAAAGAACCCATCCTCGGTCACCGACATCGAATCGACGGCAAGATATGGTTGTCAGAAACAACTAGGCGGATTCCGTGATTCCAAACCCCGCCCTAAAATAGAAAGGGTAAGTCTCGACTAGGACTAAGATTAAACCCAAGTCTCGTGGCCCCGAGATTCTCCGAGCACGCCTAAAAGGCATAAAAAGCCCCAGATCGACAAGACACCCAAAGGCGACTCAACAACAACCACCCCGGTGACATCAAGGACACCGATACATCACAACAAGGCTCCTTGGTCCCACGTACTACCCTCAAGATCCGTGAGGGAAACATACAACCCAACGTTAGGGGAGCGCTTCCATTCAAACAGGAGGACACTCGCAAAACAAAGCTTTTTTCCGAGGGCACAACTATCAATCCCAAAGACTCGTGGGGAAACCAACAACCCACCGATAGGATATCATCGCTAACGCTTAAGGATGGCACTCGGAATCACCCACCGGTTGAAGGAGCATAGGACAAAACCACCGCCGACACGGATCCCATCACCCCAATCGGTTTATCGATCGTTGTTGAGGTAAATGACATAATCGTTTCTCCGATGAAGAGCTTGTCGACAAAGGAAGATGAAATACTTTCACCGGAGAAGAAATGGACGCCGATGTTCAATTATAGGAACAGAGCATCAACTCGATCCACAACATATCAAGAGTCACCGTCAAATTGATGATAATGATTCTGACTCCTCTTCCTCCTGTCCTGAGGAACTAAAAAAGTATGAAAACACTCTTCCACTGACTGAAAGGCAACTGGTTATGTGGATTACAAGAGCTTCAAGGAAGCTATACTCCAGTGTTACTGATACTCTCTGGGATCAGCATGTTGAAGCTGCTGCCAGTTATGCTGATCTGAAAGCTAAAGTGCTCACTACCAATGCAAACACTGACGAGCACATGGAGCTCATGTATCAACATCCGCATGCATCGATGAAAACCTAGTTAAATTTCTCAAGTACTTTCGTGAGTCTCACACCAAACTGGATGAAATCGTGATTCTCATAAAGAAGACCCAACACTTAACTCCAAAGTGCCGGAGGCTACCGAGGTCTACATGAAGAATTCCTCCGCCTCACCGAACCGATCACCATGCTCAACTCGCAAATGTTCGTGGTCTTCATTTCAATCCAGCCTCTTCAATCAACCCCGGTTCACTGGATGCTAAAGTTACCGATCCGCTAAATCATCGCCTTCTATGGCCTCGGAATCTGGGCCTAGAATGACCGACCGAATTATTCGTGCCAATCTTGCCGAAAAGGTCACAAGACTTCAACAAGATACATCTCGATATAAAGACCATGGTCTCGAGATATATCAAGCCCTTAAAGGTCAAGCAGCTCCTTCTCCTCAAGATCCCAAACAACTCTTGCTCTCACCGACGCTAAAAGAACAGCTGAGGGGAGAGATCCATCAAGAGACTCCTTCACATACCGAGGGGAGCCACCAACCGATAAGCAACACCTATCTCATCCATCCCACCATCGAACACCAACCTCAAGTGACAATGACTACAAAGAACAACAACAACACCCCACCGGTATCCTCTTCTTCATCACCAGATAAAGGCAAAGCAATCATGATCACACCGAGCCCTAAAAATCCTATATAAATACAAAGCAAAAGTACAAGCTCATCCAATAAATAAACCGTATATCTTGAAAAGAAGAAAGACTCAAGAAATAGGTCGAGGAAGAGCAAAGAAGCAAAGATGCCTTGATTAAAGTAGTGGCTTAAGAAGCTAAAAGATTGGGATTGATCCTAAGAAGCTTGAAAAGGGACAGCAGCCAACAGCTCAAAGATGCTCGTAATGTCAAATGGATGCTATGAGAAAGAAGATTGATGAAAAGAATAAGAAGGCCGCTATCGTGCAAGAAAGGATCAACCACTACAACCGACCATGGCAAGGTATATATGAGAAAATCACGATGTAAAATCATCCCCAAATCCAAACCACCGCATTGAATGTCTACTGTATGGATGATAAAAGGCATTTTGAGGTTCATGATCCCTTGAAGTTCACCGACTTTGGGATCACCGAACTTGATGAGCTTGGTCCCTTATCGAGAAGAAGCAAAATGCAAGGGTCAAGGAACCAATGAAATCCTCAAGAAGCTGCTATGAAAGACTCTTGGATACACCAAAGACTGCTAGGATACACCACCTATCATAGCCAAGGATCTCGCCTCACCCATCCCAAGGTAAGAGAAAAGGGTTGAATTGGACCGAAATCAAGGTACCGGCTTTAACTGCAATGTGAGCCACCAAGGGGTTAAGTTTGTGAATTGCTTGGTTATAGAAAAGCTCGAAGAGGACTTTTTGTATTGATGTCTATGGGAACCCAAGATTCCAAAGGTGGAGTGACATTGATCCGGGCAGGGGTCTACAATGGCAAGCTACCTACCAAAGGGCCTCTCAAATCCAAACCCGTAAAACATCGTTCTCGACCCACTGTAATGCCAAGATAAGAGAGCACCCGACAAAGAAACACCGCCAAGAAGCCAAAGCTGAAGCCCTAGGAATCTTGATTGACATCATCATATGCTCTATCATTTATCTTCGTACTAGTGATAGGAACTATGTAATATGATCAATAAACGATGTATGTTTTGTTAGATATTCCGTGTTCCTTATTATGTTTATTAGTACATCTAGTGTAGGATATTGGATTTCACAAACACACTAAACCATGATCAAAGTAGGCGATAAGTATGTTAGAGAGAGAAAGTTCTAGTGAGAGAAAGGAAGAGAGTTGGGAACTATAGTGAGAGAAAGAAAATATTATTATGAGTTCCAACTCTCTACCTTGGGAGGTAGAGAGTATTTATAGTCTTACATAAAATGCCACACAACGGGTCATGGATCGTGCATACAGCTGGTAAAGACCCGTCTGCCCTCCACGGTGTTACTTAACTAAATACTACTTAGCTTAAAATAACTACGACTACGAGCTTAACGATTACATATACTGAGGTGACCGACTTTTTAATACCGGAATTTCTAATTCCTAACAATCTCCCTAAGGAGGTCACCTCAATCATGTACTAAAATTACATTGAATACAAATAGATATTACATTAACAATTGTTCTTGCATTCTTGATGTAGTACTTTGCTCCTAAGCTCGTAGTCATTGATTCTTCACATTGCATGTTTGGTTACTCAAAGTGGAGGTCTTTACCGATCCACGTGATAATAATTTTGAGCCACCTTTTGAGATCATCACCAACAAAATCTCTCGAGACATCCATTGTGGTGTTGGTATTATGTGATGTTGTGACTTTCGGACCGACATGCTCACATTCGGATCATGATATCTTCTCATCGAGTAGCGGAAGCTTTCGCTGATTCATGATATTGGCAAAGCAGCAGAAGCGTAAGCATGGAGTGAAAATATCGAGTCATTGATGCACTTATCATGATTTCTTGAGAGATGAATGTATTGTGTGAGCATGCGGCTATGGATTGACCGCTTCATTCGATCACCGCAAACGCCGGCGCACTCGCATACAACAGCTAGCAATAAAGCGCATAAAAGTGTCTTTGACCACTTTAGTTGAATTGAGGTACACGCCCACGGTTCCTCGCTGATCAAGACATGTACCGCCTGTGATCGTATAATTCCTAAGAATTTCCTTGACAGGTTTCGCAATGCTTAGTCGTTCTCAAACCGAACGCCTCAAAGAAGACAACACGGAGTGAGTGAACCAAATAATTTAAGTCCACCGATTGATGAAAAGAGATTTGAAAACAATCGTGTATTGCTCAATAGAAATTGTTTTTGCAATACAACGAAGGTTTTATTGAAAATCAATTATCAATCATAAAACACCTTTTGATTTGAAAATTAGTACACGGTCGATGTGCTAAAGAAAAGAGTTATTAAGCACAAAGACCGTTTTTCAAAGGTATCCGCAATCCATAACTCGAACCAGTGATTGATTCAAGAGATTGAATCGCCCATTGTTTCTCGCTCATTGTCACATGGTTGATCTATATAATAGATCTCACATGCCACCTACCAGAGCTTGTTTGATGTTGGCTCCGTAAGGCTTTCCATCTTCATTGTGAATATGTAAACACATCACTCGATGTTCCGCAATACCACAAGGATAATGCGAGGACTCAAGATATAATCTCTTCCACATTGTGTGAAACAGAGAGTCTTCATTGAAAGTGTCCTAATGAGATTTATTGATGATCTCGTGGCTCTAGACTCAATTTGTGCATATTTGGATCCTGTGTCGAGACTAGGAGAGGGTCTCCTTCTTCAATATCAACAATCTCTAAGAGAAAGTCGATAGATAATGTCGGTTCCCCGTGAGAATGAAACAAGTCCTTTTAAGAGGAACTTGAGTGGTTTGAAAGTTGAAGTGCAAGCACCACCGGGTCCATGACGCCTTGTCTTCAATACCGATGTTACCATCAAGAGTATATGAATTGAACCCGGTGTCCGCCCTAAGGTTGAATATATGGAGGGCTATTTGTTTTCACCCTTTCTCATTCAATTCTTTTTAATTCTTCAACCCTTCAAGCTTACCGAGACTTCATAGCAAGAACCTTGTTGGGTTTGTTCCAAGATTAGCCTGCCTCATCCGCACTCTTCCCATATCTCACTTTTCTCCTTTTATCATCATACCTAAGGACTTCTACACTAACTAGTGGATTGTCCTCGGTAGATCCCTCCTGCTCGGGCGGATCATGGGAACCAATACCTAACCTTATCATCCTTATATCACCGCATATAAAGTAAAGTTGGTCGGTCTATTTGGTATTGTTCATCCGCCATTGGAACCAATTGAAAACCATTTGAAAATCAATCCGATACTTGTGATATATTATCAAAACATTTTGTACCGAATTGTTTTTGATATTTTTAGAACAAGTGCTCCCTCAACATGTGCATCAAATGTTTGAAATCGCTTTTGCACACGGAGGCAAGAGGAAGAATTTACTTTTTGATTACCATTTTCTAAAAGATATCAACATCACTTCCTTGATCAAATCAAGTAGATAAAGCATTTCCTGAAGGATGAGGTTTTCATAAGTTTGCTCCCCTCAATATGTGCCTCGAGATTTGAAAAGAGTTTTGCACATACTAGAGGAACCCGCACATTGAGATAAGTGATCACGCTTCAAATCATAGGTTTAAGATAGATGCTCCCTCAACATGTGCATGGAAAATTTGAAATCGCTTTGTCACATGGGGAAGGATAGCATGTACATCCTTATAAAACCATTTACCGAATTATCGCTTAAATCCAATTTAAATCACACATTCTCCCCGATCACAATTATCAAATCATTTGAGATTTGTGATCTCTTATTGATTTAAATTGATTTTGAAAGCTTTTAAGGGAATTGTGACTTGATTATGAAAGCGCTTTAATCGATAAGGATCGGATTTTAAGACTTTAAACTCCATTGATAAAACATGCATGTATATCTTTTGAAAACAATTTAATGCCAAATAACTTTTAATTTAATTGAAATCATTCTCCCTCAATCAATGACATAGGTTGTTGATTGAGAGATAGAGATTTTGACAAATAAGTCCCGATGATTATCAAAATAGAGACCGAGTTATTTTTCAAAGCGCTTAGTTTTCAAAGCAGATAAATGTTTATAGAATCGAGCATGGAATTTGAAAACATGGTAAAGCATGGCTCGTTTTTTCTTTGAAAAGCGGTTATCGCTCAAATGACAATAAACCATTGTTTCTCTTTCTCCCAAAAATAATTTTTTTTTTTTTTTTTTTTTTTTTTTTTTTTTCGAACAACATCTAAAGTCCCGTGTCATTCTTTGAATGACATCTCAAAGACCGTAGATATTATCGAATCGAGGAAAACATGACAAAAGACAATATTTTTGGAATTTTTCAAGATTTTTCAAATTTTTATGGATTTTGAAGGTTTTATATTTTTCTATTTGATTTTGAAGGTTTTATAATTTTGTATTTTGATTTTCGAATAGATATATACAAGAGATAGATGAAGATAGACCTTTACTCCTCGCCTTCCTCCTCAAGACGCTTGAGTGTTTTCGTTGAAGGCTTTTCAAGCCAAGACGTGGAAGAATAAACTCAAAACGCTCTCTTGAAGAGCTTTGGTGAAGATGTCTCGCTAACCGATATTCGCACTCACAAAATAGAGTTCCACCACACCTTTTTCCACTTGTTCCCGATGAAATGATGTCGAATGTCGATATGCTTTGCTCTTGAGTGTTGAACGTTGTTGCATGAGAGAGCAATAGCACTTTTATTATCACAAGATGTAGGGATTTTGTTGAATTCAAAGCCATAGTCGATAATCGAGATCTCATCCATAAGATTTGAGCACAACAAGATGACATGGCTATGTATTCACCTCTCAGAGGAAATAGAAGTACTCATTTGCTTTTTTGAAGACCACCACAAGCTTATCACCCAAAACCGAGCACCTCCGTATGTACTTCGACGAGTATCTTGACACCGCATGATCAAGATCCGTGATAGGTCGTTAGTGACATACCGGTGTCCTTCGGGTACCAAAGACCCATATTGATGGTTCCTTGAGATACCGAAGACCCGCTTAACCGCTTCAAGGTGCTTTTTAGTAGGCTTAGCTCGGTATCTAGCACACATGCAAACAAATGAACAAGATGTCTCGTCTACTAGCGTGAGGTACATCGTGATCCAATCATACTACGATATTTTGTTTGGTCAATCATGATCCCCGAGTGGTCCTCATCTAGTTTGGTTCGATCAATCATGGAGTGTCAACAGGTCACTTGAATCAAATCCAAATTTCTTTAAGATCTCGCTGCATATTTAGATTGATTTATGAAAATGCCTCCGGACTTTGTGAAATTTGTAATCCCAAGAAAATGACATTTGTCCCATCATTGACATTTGAAATTTTGAACTCATTTCATTTGAAAACGATCACATTCCATTGGGTCCGCCGAGGCAAAAATAATATCATCAACATAAATTTGAACATGAATTAAATGTTTGCTCGACTTCCGGTGAACAATGTTGGATCAATCGCCTTTGCTAAATCCGTAGATAGAAGAAACTTTGACAAAGGTATCATACCATGCCCTCGAGCTTGCTTTAAACCGTAAAGAGCCTTCTTCAAACGATAAACGTGAGTAGGATGCTCTTGATTTACAAATCCTTCAGTTGGACGAGACGACTTTTTAAGGTCTCCGCTCGTAAATGCCGCCTTCACATCCATCCGATAGACTACCATGTTCTTACTAGCAAGATTAGCCAAAAGATTCCGATTGCCTCGATTCGAGCAACCGAGCAAAAGATTCTTCAAAGTCAATACCTCCTCTTGACGGTATCCTTTAGCAACTAATCGAGCCTTGTTCTTCAACACATCACCATGCTCATCAAGTTTCACTTTGAAGATCCATTTAAGAGCAATAATCATAGCACATTCTCGAGCAGTACTAACTCCCATACATCAAGTCGATCAAACTCATGAATTTCATCTTGCATGGCATTGAACCAAATTATCTTCATTCATGGCGGTTTTAACATCTTTTGGTTCGATCTTAGATAGTACGGAGTTGAAGAAGCACCATAAGGCATCGGTTGCAAGTTGTTTCCGTGTTGATACAGACGAGAGGGATTTCCAATGATGTTGTCTAGTGGATGATCGTGAGTCCATTTTCTAAGGTGTTCATGTGGCGCTTGTTGAGGGACCGAGGTAGCAGAGTCGATGTCTCCTCAAGAAGATGGTTCTGATGATGATTCAGAGCAAATATGTTTTCAAATGGAGCATCTTCGTGAGTAGCAAAGGGATTAACTTCATCATTGATGCCGTAAACATTTCCATGATGTACATTTGAAGAATGATGATTTGTTGATGAGATCAAGGATCAAGCAGAGCGCTTCTTGACTTAAAGATATTGAGACCGAGGATTGACTTCATTCACGTGAATATGAGCAGCCTCTGTTGTAGGAATCGACACCTCATTAGTACTTGGATCATAAAGTTCATCAAACATAGGATCAAACAATTTCTTTAAATCATCTTCGATGGAGGTACATATGGAGTTTCTTGAGAGGAGTTTGGAACAAGGGATGAACCAATGGGACTGTTTTGAAGTGCGGGTCCCGAATCGAATTGTCCAGAGCCATTTGACCGGTCACCATCAAACGTAACGTGAATTGTTTCCATGATATTTCGGGTTCTTTTGTTGTAGATTCGTATCCCTTTTGTTTGGTGCATACCCTACAAAACTCCAATGTCTCGCTTTAGCTCTAAGTTTGCCTAAGTCTTGACCTCATTAGTTGGATAACACAATGCACCAAACACACGAAGGAAAGAGAGATTAGGTTTTCTATGGACAAGTTCATATGGAGTTTTTCCATGAACAAAGGTGAATCGTGGAACGATTTTGTGTGTAGCATGCAAAGGGCAATAGCTTCACCCCGTAGAAACATTGGAACCTTTGAGTAAATCAAAGATTGTTCTAGCGGCTTCTACAAGAGTTCGATTTCCTTTCAACTACACCGCTCGCTGAGGAGTTCGTGGAACACTTCTTTGATGGTCGATTCCAATGCTTTCATAAAATTCACTAAGTTGTTTGTTAACAAACCCGCCCATTGTCTGCTCGGATAATTCGACGGTTTTGTTAAGTCGAACTCGCAAATGCTTGATGAGTTTGATGATGATATCGTGAGTTTCATCCTTTGTCCTCAAGAACTTGACCTGTGAATCTAGAGTAATCATCAACCACAACTAACACATATTTCTTCCCAAAGATATTCTCGCACTCATTGGTCCACATAGATCCATATGAAGGGTATGAAGAACTTCGTGATTGAGTTTGTAGGTTTGGGTTTATGGGTATACTTTTGCTTTTTCCCAATTGGCATGTCGAACAAAGATGATCCTTTTCATACTTTAGTCTAGGTAAACCTACAACTAAGTCCTTTCTCGAGAGATCATTGATGGTGCCAAGTTCAAGTGATTTAGACGACGATGCCATAACCATGACTTTGTTTTCGAGGCCTTTGACAACAAGCAAATAGGAGAAGACTTCATCATATCATCGATAGAGATGGTGTAAAGATTTGAACCACGAGTTCCTCGTAACAATTCCTTACCATCAAGTTCTCTAACAAAACAAGTATGTTTTCTCAAGGCTACTTCTAGATCGTAATCACGTAATCGACCAACAGAGAACAGATTATGACCAAGACCTTCCACATAGTATACTCTAGAGATGACACTATCACCCACAACATAATCACCATAACCCATAATTGCACCGAAATGATCATTTCCGAATCTAATCGTCTCCGATGAATTTGCTCACGGTTCATGAGCCGTGACCGTCGCCAAATATATGCTTGGAACAAACTGAGTCCAGTACCACGTAATCGATTTGAACGATCCGCAGCTGAACATGCATAAGAATGGATAATCGATAATTGGGATCCCCATGCAAGAATGGGTTCCATTTGGTTAGTAACACCGGTTGGAACACCCACATCGTAAATAGAAGCATTCATATCGTAAAATAAGGCAATGGAATCATTGTGAATAGATGCAAGATTAGTGTCTCAGATAGCCCTGCTCACAGCAGTGCTCACTTCTTAAGGGAATAGATCTACCAAGAGGCATCCATTTTCTAGTGGGCATTGTCTCGATTAGTCTTACGACCAATGTGTATCCAATAATAGCCTATCTTACTAAATGTTCTTCCCGGGTTTCCACTGCTTTCTAACTTTCTTTCGCTTTTGCCTTTTAGCCTTCTTAGCATGAATTTTAGCATTAACAATATTAATCGGACAATTAACATCATTAGGCAAAACATTAACACCACATTCATGATTAGAAATGTAATTCAAGCCGATATCAATACAAGGTTTGCAAATAGTATCGTAATTCAATTAATTACAAGACGCCTATGGCTAATACTAGAATCAACACGATTCGCTTTATTCGGTTCAAACTTAAAGTTCCTAGATTGTTCTTCACTTTTCCAAAGGCACATTCTTAGCTTGCGAGGTCCTATCATTCCTTGTATTGTCTTGAGACTTTGACCGCTCCCTTTAATGTCACCGACACTCCCGTAGAGGAATGGGAACATTAGTTGGTTTTACTACTCTTTGCATCACCGCTTAGATGTGCCGATCCGAACTACATGCAAGCACACTAAGGTTCACTTTCTTAAAACAAGAAGTGCTAGGATTTGTACTCCTAGAAGGCACACTTGAGTTCTCTTTCTTAGCATTGATGATCCGAATCAACTACTTAAAGGCACACTAAGGTTCACATTCGTAACATTGGGCATCGAATGAATATCATACTTGGCATTAGGCATCGAACATGGAATCAAAGGATTAACTCTCTCACCTAAGGACTTTGGGCATATTGTGATCAAGCATTCTAGGATTTCTTGAGATCGCTTGGCATATAAGCATGCATGTCCAATTGCATTATCATGAGGTTTCTCTAACTTATCCTCTTCAACAATCTCACGCAGACATTCTAGGCAATCCTTAAGGGATGAGAAGTATGTTTGAACAAAGAAGTTTGTTGTTCCCGAGATGAGGAGGGACATATTTCACGCATAAAGCATATTTATTACAAGAGTGAACCTTGATACACCATACTCCCCATTGGTCATTGGCATTTTCCTTTACCCGACTCTTCAGATTCTCAATTTCCTTTTGCAATGAAGCTATTTGTTCGTTATTTTGTTACGAGTGACCTTTATTGATTCAAATAACTCATTGAAATGACGCTTAACCTTTTCATTTTCTTCTAGAAAACTTTCATTTTCCTTTGTAAAGCATTTACCAAGTTTTGAAGATGAAACGCTTGAGAATTCGAGAATCTAGAGGAGGAGGCATTTGGGAACCCGCCATATTGTTCGCTTGACCTTTAATTGAGAGATTTGGGCTTTCAACTTTCTCGATCGTGTTGCAATGAGCTTGAATCTGCTCATCACGCTTGTTAATTTGAAAACCGCATCAAACTCGAGCATCCGAGGATGTCTTGATATTTGAAGTTTTGACATTTTCTTTAAGATGTTGATATTTTAGTTGTAAGTTAAAATGCTCAACTTCTAGTTTAGAAAAATGTTTAACCAAATTGTCGTGATCATCCAGCTCAATTTTCTCATTTAGTTCGTAATTAGTTTTTCAAGCTCAATGACACGATCATGGGAGACTTTCGAGCAATGTATGCTCATGGAATCGAGAAGCAAGAATCGAACAGCTTAGTAGCAAGTAGAACACATCTTGAGCAATACATTCGTAAATCGTTCTCATTTAGTGTATGCAAGTTCTTTCTCTCAATCTCATTATATTTTAGTGCTCGCTCATAGTCACTAACCTCAACTATCATTGCATCAAATTCCTTTTCCATTCCCTTAATATCAAGATTCATCCCTTTTAAGGCTCTCAAAGTGATCTTTAGAAGTTTAAAGAAAGGCATGACCTCGCTAAATAGCATTCTTTTGTTTGTTCAAAACCCTTTCACCTTCGCTATCCCAGCTGGTGTGATCCTTTTCACAAGTTTTCTCAAAATCAACAAATAGTTGAAAAATAACATATTGACCGATTAAGGTCTTGCTTTTAGTAGCGATAGTTCTAGGAACTAGATGCATTGGTGTATTAGGAGGATACACAATGCTTCTAGGCATTTTCCAAAGGGAGGGTTTGTTTCAACAATATTTTCTCGCTTTCGCTTATCTAAGTCCATTTTCCGTAACACTTGTTCGGGAGTCAACAATGTTTGAGGCTTAAACATGTTCAAGGAGATCCAATTCTCCTTTTGTAATCATGGGGAGTGATAATTACTTTCTTCTTTGCATTTAGTATCATTTAGTTTCTTATTCATCTTCTCCCTAGTGATTTCATCTAATTTCTTATCTTCCTCTCGTGCACTCGTGAGCAACTAGGTTTTTGTCTAGGTTTAAGAATCTCATTGCCATCATAGATCACATTTTGAGTCGCTTTTGCTATCTTCCCATACTGTGGTCGGGTTTATCTATAATGGGAACACTATGCTTATCGCTAGAACTCTATGCTTAGTGATCATGTGAGCAATCAATGGTGTTCCTTGTATGTACAACTTGTTTTCAAGTTTGTTTTTCAAAGTTTTCGATTAGAAAATCTTTCAAGAGTTTTGATTCCTTTGCATTAAATTCTTGCTTAAGCATTTTCACATTTTCTTGAAGTTCTTGTTTTGTTTAGCGCTTTAGAAAGCTTTTCATGCAAGGAATTTAACTCTTGTTTTAATACTTCTTCTAAAATTACTTTTTCTAATGATTGTACGCACTTGGTCATCCATTTCCCGCTCACGAGTGGTCAACTCAAATTTCGCACGTTGTTCATAAATAGCAACACGCTCTTTATAGGCATTTAGTTCGTAAATTACGTAATCATCGTGGGCACATGCAAAGGTATTCATCAAAAACATAGTCATTGTTGATCGCAGAAGATGCATCACTTGGTACAACTTCACATTCACTTTGTTTCACATATTGATCATATGGGACAATATTGATGTTACCCATATTTTCAATATTTGATTCAAAAGTTTCATTGATTGTACTTTGTCATACATCTTTGCACATCAAGATCATCGATAGTTTTAATACCTCCGAGATGAGTTTGTCTTTGATGGGCCACCAGTGGTGACGAAGAGACCTTGGGAGAAACCATTGGAGAAATGCTAGCCATAAAATTGTGTGCAGAGGGTCCATCATCCACATCGAGTCGTATGCATCACAATCAACGACTTGAAAGGCATTCTCGATGATTGTGACCTATCTCCGAATAGGTCGCTCATCCACATCAAGATCATAGGTCTTGGCATTGCCTCAAGAAGAAACAACAATTCCTCTTCATCCAAAGCAAAGACCATTATCCCGAGCTTGTACAAGCAAAGATCTTATCTCTCAAGTAATCAAGATTCTCGTGGACGTTGAGATGTGCGCCTTGCAATGTGTCCTCACCACCACGCTTATAACATTTGATTGGCTTAGCTTGACCTTGATTACCATTCCTTCCTCTATTCGACACCAACATAACCTCTACCACCCACCTCTTCCCCGATCATACCGTCTTTCCGAACTCGGTTGCACCACGATCCTCCCATCTTTAACAAAGAGCTTGATTGTGTGGGTTAGATGTCGCTCGAGGTTGTTGTTGGTTTGTGGGAGAGAATTCATGTTTTGACTAATCGTAAGAGCTAGTTGATTAATGATGTTACCCACGTGTGCATCAAAGATCGCCTTGTTTGAACATAGGATCGTGAATGAGTTTGTGATTACCATTACCCATGGGTATGACTTGTGAAGCTTTGGTTGTGATTCCGATGTTTGAGTAGAAGGCGCTTGAATCATTAGATGAGCTTGTCTCTCCCGATTGGTTTTGAACCGATTAAGAATCATTTTTCAAACATAGCATGTCTCTCATTCTCAAGGAGGAAGGCATAGAGTTGTTCATAGTTTGTATTCTTCAATCCTTTAGTGAGCTTCACAGAGGTGACAAACTTGTGCCATTCGGGATTCATGTTGTTCACAAATTTTGAGTTCAAATTAATGTTAGGCATAGTCATTCGATGTTCCTCATATCATTCACCGCCTTATGAAATCTCACATAGTACTCATAGACACTCTCATCCGGTTTCATCTTGAAGTGTTCAAATTCATCATAGAGTTGTGATTCTCTGCCTTCCATAGTTAATTCGTAACCCGAGAGAAGCATCTTGACATTATCCCATACCGCTTTTGCTTCGTGTTGTGATTGATCGCCTTGTAGATATCTTTTGAAGACCTTGAAGTACGATGTTAAAGCCCCGATATCAAGATCGAATCTCTTTTCTCCTTATCATCGAGCTCATCATATGTCTTTGGTCCGTCAATTCCATAGATCATTGTTCCATCTTCACCAGATCAATTAAGTCCCTAGTCGCCTCAACCCGATATGGTCCTTCATCAATGGATTTGAGAATGTTGACTCCATTTTCTTTTCCAAGACAAGACAACTGATTCGTTGAGCCCAAGAGTCGTAGTCGCCTCACTGCATGGGTGGACGAGTATCCGAACCACCGCTTGAACATCCTCAACAAAGGAGATGATAGTAGGAACGCTTGTAGACATGTTTCAAGCTCTACGGATTTTACTATTCTTTGATTAAACCGGAAATTGATTCTTTCACGGATTTTACTAAACCAAAAGAACAACCGTAAGAATGTATCACGAAGAAGTAACAAGCCTAAATGAATAAGTACCTAACTACACAACTCGCTTAATTAATCAACTCGCTTAATAGCCAAGTCGCATCAAGATCAACTCGCAACACACAATCAACTCGCTTAATGAATCAAGTCGCTAAATAGCCAACTCGCTTAGTATCAACTCGCAACACAATCAACTCGCTTGAACACTAAGTCGCTTAAATTAACTCGCTAGCTGCTATAACTCGCTAAATAGCTAAGTCGCTTTAGATCTCAAGTCGCTTAAAGAAACAACTCGCTTAGAACCCAAGTCGATAAGTATCAACTCGCTAAACAACTAAGTCGCATGTACCAACTCAAGATTAAATAACAAAGCAACACGCTTTGAAGAAACACAAGTCCGAGACTCAACTCGCTTAGTCCTTTTTTCACAAATAACCACTTTATCAATCCAAAACAACCAAACCACAATGATTTAAGCCTTCCAATTCAAAACATAAACCCTTATGATGATCCTAAACACAAAAGTACAAGCAAAATTCAAACTTTACCACTAGAATTTGTCCAATGAATCAAACTCTCCTAAACCCTTAATACACCAAAACCTTATGAAATCCACCAAAACAAAGAGCATGAAAGATGAGTGATCAAACCATGGCTCTTGATACCAATTGTAGGATATTGGATTTCACAAACACACTAAACCATGATCAAAGTAGGCGATAAGTATGTTAGAGAGAAAAGTTCTAGTGAGAGAAAGGAAGAGAGTTGGGAACTATAGTGAGAGAAAGAAAATATTATTATGAGTTCCAACTCTCTACCTTGGGAGGTAGAGAGTATTTATAGTCTTACATAAACGCCACACAACGGGTCAGGATCGTGCATACAGGGTAAAGACCCGTCTGGTCCTCCACGGTGTTACTTAACTAAATACTACTTAACTTAAAATAACTACGACTACGAGCTTCTAACGATTACATATACTTGAGGTGACCGACTTTTTAATACCGGAATTTCTAATTCCTAACCGTCCCCGTCAATTTCTTGAAGAAAGTCGGTTTGTTGAGTGCTAAAAAGCAACAATCGCTTGCTATGTCTTCAACTAAAGTCGAGTATGTGCAAACCGCAGGATGTCAGGTTAATGTTTTATGGATGAAAAGTCAACTCAATGACTATGACATCCATTATAAAATGGTACCCATCTTCTATGATAACACCAGTGCTAATGCAATCTCGAACAACCCTGTCCTTCACTAAAGAACCAAACACATTGATATCAGATATCATTTCATCAGGGACCACATCATGAAAGGATACATTGAACTCCATTTCATCCCTACCGAGTATCAACTTGCGGATATCTTCACCAAACCATTGGATGAACCTACCTTCAGGAGACTGAAAGCTGAATTAGGAATGCTTGACATTCAAAGTCAAGAACTCGATAATCAATCCAAATCTCAAGAAGTTTTCCCTAAATGGTCCCCGATCCCCGAACAAAACCCCAAAATATCTACTCACCGAATGAGTAAGACTCATTCAAGGACCTCGACAAGGGAAATCGAATATTGAATGAGTAACTAAATGCATCAAGTATTTCGCCATTTAAATGTCCTAGGTTGGTAAACATACCAATTTAATATAGGAATATATGTCTCTATGTCGTCTCATTACTCATGTCAAGGGTCCCTCAAACCTTACCTCATCCCACTTGGCATTTAATGCCTCTCTCACAACCTCGGGATATTTTAATCCCAAAATGCACTTTATCAGTAATCGCAACTGCTCCTCGGGAAACCGTGAGAAAATCGCAGTAGTGAGTGGTCGATTAAATGAGGAAAATAAACGCTTTTCAAAACCGACTTTACAAATCCTCACATATGCAAAACATACCCTTCTCACCACTCTATAAATACCCCTCTAAAAAGATTAAAACACACACAAACTGTTTATGCATCAAAACTCGGTCAAAATCTTCTCTCAAACCCATAAACATTGTGTGTTCTTTAAATCATCAACCAGTTTTAAAAAAAAAATCTTCTCTGAACAATTTACAAAAGGTTTTTCATCACCAAACTCAAAATATTTTCATCTCTTTGATTGCTCTTGTCAAAAATATTTTTTCGAAAACCCTAAAAACTTTTCTGAATGGAAATGGCAAGAACACAAATTCTTCAGTTTGCACCTCAGTGGGTAGGCGGTCTTGAAAACGTTGAATTTAAAACAAATAATGTTATTAGAAACTTTGAATACCCACATGATGTCCCAAATTTATAAGGGAATCATGAAATTTTAACGAATCCGCCCACTAAAACAGCCTTTACTCATCCCCATCTATACTTGCACACAACTTCCTTAGGGAGTTCTCGCAACCGCAGCTGCCTATAACCCGACACCATCAATCGATGAGAACATACCAAGACCCCTCGTGGAGTTTCTCATCGTTCTCTATTTTAAATGGGAAACAAATTATCATCCCGACTTCAAAACTTTTTGCTCATCAATGTGGCTTGACTACAACAAAGGAAAATATGTTCCTCTCCCCACCACCATTGTAAAGGTTGAGTTAAGAAATTGTTTTGATCCAAAACTTTGGACAAAACCCCAATACCAAGAACTCTTTCCCGTGGCTTGGAGGATTCTGCTCACATTTTTGATTCAGTTCTCTGGGAACCACTCATCCACCGAACATATTAATTCTATTCAATGATGATGGCCCACTTTGATGACCGTACTAATGTCGACATCGGGGAGATCAACATGTGATCTCGTAACTGTTACATAACAAAACTAGGGTGAAATACGCTTCATACCCTAGATTTGTTTCTTGTGCTTTGCAAGTGTTACCGGGTTGCAACTACACTTAGGATTTTCAACATAGTGCTTTACCAACCACCCTGAGTGCATCAAATTTTCAAAAGAATCCATACCTTGTCAATGATATCGAATTGACGGCACATATGGTTGTCAGAACAACTGTGATTCCGTGTCTCCAAACCCCGCCCCAAAAAGAAAGTGGGAAGTCTCGTATCGGGACTAAGACTAAACCCAAGTCTCCAGACCGAGACTTCTGGAGCACAAAATTAAAAGGCATAAAAGCCCTGATCGATAAGACACCCAAAGGCGACTCAAACAACAACCACCCCGGTGACATCAAGGACACTAATACATCACGCCAAGGCCCTTGGTCCCACGCATCACTCCCCAAGATCCGGGAAACATACAACCTACCGGGAGGGAGCGCCCACTCACCGAGGAGGACACTCAGAAACACACTTTTTGTCCGAGGGCACAACTATCAATCCCAAAGACTGTGGGGAAACAAACAACCCAATCGATAGGGATATCACTACCACCGCTTCTAAGGATGGCACTGAATTACCCACCAAAGCTTGAAGGAGCACATGAGGACAAAGACTGTAGGGACAAAACCACCACGATAAGGAACCCATCACCCCCACTAGTTTATCGATCGTTGTCGAGGTAAATGACATATTGTTCTTCGATGAAGAGCTTGTCGACAACAAGAAGAAATACTTTCAAATCAAGAAGAAATGGATGTCGATGTTCAATCACAGAACAAGAGCATCACCGATCCGTAAGAGATCAAGAGTCACCGCTCACCGATGATAATAATCGTGACTCCTCTTCCTCCTATCCCGAGGAACTGAAAAGTATGACAACATTCTTCCACTGACTGAAAGGCAACTGGTTATGTGGATAACAAGAGCTTCAAGGAAGTTATACTCCAGTGTTACTGATACTCTCTGGGATTAGCATGTTGAAGCTGCTGCCATTATGCTGATCTAAAAGCTGAAGTGCTCACTACCAATGCCAACACTGACGAGCATAGGGAGCTCATGTATCAACATCTGCACAGACTAGATGAAAAGCTGGTTAAATTTCTCAAGTACTTTCAGGAGTCTCACACCAAACTGGATGAAATCAAGGATTCTTTTAAAGAAGACCCAACACTTAACTCCAAAGTGCTGGAGGCTACTGAGGTCTACATGAAGAATTCCTCCAGTCTCACTGAACTGATCACCATGCTCAACTCTGCAAATTTTCAGGGTCTTTAGTCTTCAATCCAGTCTCTTCAATCAACCCTGAGTTCACTGGATGCTAAAGTTACTGATCTGGCTAAATCATCGTCTTCTTTGGCCTGGAATCTTGGGCCTAGAATGACCGCACTAGAATTATCTCTGGCCAATCTTGCTGAAAAGGTCACAAGTCTTCAACAAGATACATCTGACATCAAGACCATGGTCTCGGAGATATCTCAAGCCTTCAAAGGTTAAGCAGCTCCTTCTCCTTAGTATCCCAAACAACTCTTGCTCTCACCGACGCTGCAACAACAGCTGAGGGAGAGAGCCACCAAGAGACTCCTTCTCACACCGAGGGGAGCCACCAACTCAGACAAGAACACCTATCTCATCCATCCCACCATCGTGAACACCAACCTCAGGGCAATGTCTACAAAGAACAACAACTCCAATTATCACAACAACAACCCCACTGGTATCCTCTTCTTCATCACCAGATAAAGGCAAAGCAATCATGATCAAACCCGAGCCCGAAAAATCCTATACAAAATACAAGGCAAAAGTACAAGCTCACCTAGAACAAATTAATCGATATCATGAAAAGAAGAAAGACTCAAGAAACAGCCGAGGAAGAGCAAAGAAGCAAAGATGCCTTGATTAAAGTAGTGGCTTAAGGTCAAAAGATTGGGATTGATCCAAAGAAGCTTGAAAGCGGACAGGTGCCAATGCTCAAAGATTCTCGAACGTCGAAATGGTCGCTATGAGAAAGAAGCTTGATGAAAAGAACAAGAAGGTCACGCTATCGTGCAAGAAAGGATCAATCACTACAACTCGACCATGACAAGCGTATACACCGAGAAAATCATCGATGTTAAAATCATCCCCAAGTCTAAACCTCCGCAATGAATGTCTGCTGTGGGGATGATAAAAGGCATTTTGAGGTTCATGATCCTTAAAGTTCACCGACTTTGGGATCACCGAACTTAATGAGCTTGGTCCTATTATCGAGAAGAAGAAAATGCAAGGGTCAAGGAACTAATGAAATCCCTCGCAAGCTGCTATGAAAGACTCTGTGGATGCACCGCACTCGCTAGGATACATCCAAATTTCATCGCACTCAAGGATCTCACCTCACTATCCCAAGGTAAGAGGAAAAGGGTTGAATTGAATCAATTCAAGGTGCCCGCCTTGACCGCAATAGGAGTCACTCGGGGTTAAGTTTAGAACCGCTTGGTTATAGAAAAGCCCTAAAAGGAGTTTTCTTTATTGATGTCTATGGAACCGAACATTCCAAAGGTGGAGGACATTGATCCGCAGGTGGCTACAATGGCAAGCTACCTACCAAAGGCCTCTCAAATCCAAACTCCCGAAAACATCACGCTCGCAATGACCAATGCCAAGATAAGAGAGCACCGACAAAGAAACACTCGCCAAGAAGCCAAAGCTTGAAGCATCGAATCCATCTTGATTGACATCATCATATCATTTATCTTTTGTACTAGTGATAGAACTATGTAATCGATCAATAAACGATGTATGTTTTGTTAAAATATTCAAGTTCCTTATTATGTTCATTATTACATTTAGTGTAAGAAGGCCATTTGCTCACTTGCACCGATAAAACACTTAGGCTATTTGTATATCCAAATAGGGAGACTTTGGGTTCAAGAATACCCAAACCCTTAAGTATAGTACTTGAATAGAAAATACCCCAAGTGTTTAGTCCCTTAAACACTAACAAGTCATCGAGCGCATAGCCACCAATGAGTCGCCTTAGGATACTCAAGAAGAGACAAAGAAGAACTCTTCACCAAGAAGGCGGAACTTAAGAGGTGAAGACCGAGTCAAGAAGAAGATAGTGGATTCAAGTGAGTCATGACAATAACTCACCAATCCTAAAACTCCTCACCAACCATCACATCAAGATAAACCGATTATGAAGATCAAGGCTAAGAAGATCAAGAATGAGCGGACAAGGCGGATAAGTTTGAAACAGATAAGACGAAGTCCTTATCAACAAAAGTCAAACTTTCCCGAACCACTAACTACTAGGCTTAGTGTCATCACCGACTAGAAGAAAGTAGCCTTGTCACTTACTCTAAATAGTTAATGAACAGAGACAAAATACATCAAGATTTTGTCTTCTCAGAATCTGCCGCTTTATCCTCTAGGATAGAGTTAAAACCATACTTGTATAAATAGCATAAGAGTTGGAGTGAAGATTTTAAGCTTTTGAATTAATTGTAAAACACACACACACAAGCCATCTTTCACTCCTCCAATACAACTCGCCGCTAAGATAGCTCTGGTACTATAGTCGTGTTTCGACTTAGCCCCGAGCTTAGTGAGGAGATACCATACTTGTCATTTCAATCCCAAGTACTATTCTGCAAGTACTTGGGTAATGTATTCTTTCTGATTCATTTCTAATAAAGAATATAAATGTTGAAAATTAATCAGTGTGTTTTTACTTGCATTATTTCAGTCATTATTCACAATTAGTTATTTTAAATCATTTTATATGATTGTGAAACGGCTTCAACACTTCGCACTTTACAACCAAATGAATATCAATAACTATTTTTTTTTTCAACAAACATAACAACTAAACATAACATCCCCCCACCTGAGATGAACAATATGAGAATTTGGGGGGTCTTCAGTGATGTATAAGAATATGTCGTCGACGAAAGCGTGATTTTTGAACCTTTCCACTTGAACCTTGAACTTAGGCAAATAATGACTTCCCAATTACAAATAAAGAGTACAGGGTAGGCTAAGGTGTAAGGGTGTAACGAAACAATATGTTGGGTGAGCAAAATGAAAAGAATGGCTCAGATGGGTGTATTTAGGGATATCTTGCACTAAAGGTGAGTGCAACAAAGGGTTTAACATGGGGGTCGATAAGTCCAAATACATCGAGCAAACTCAACATACCTCGTCTATGGTCACAAAATGATGCAAAGGCCAAGTTCTAAAGTTTACAAGCTACCGGCACACTCATAATTTGGTGGATTTGGGGTAAAAATTTAGAAACGGATAAGGCTAATCTCACCATATAATATCAAGGGTTATAATGTGCCTGGCTAAGGTCTAATCTAGTTAGGTTAAGAAAACATGTCAAAATTTTAAAATGGCATAATTTTTCAAAATAAACTATAAAAACGAGGGCAAAATAAAGTTCAAGAGACAATTCTACTCCGTCCCCACTTGAAATGTACAAAGTCCTTTTATACTAAGCGTTAAATAAAGGTGAAGAGAAAAGTAGAATTAGAGCAAGAACTTCTCTCAAATTTGCTCCAAAAGAAAGAAGGCCCACAAAACGAATCGTGCCTTCGCATAAGCATCCACGAGCAAACCTCAATCCTCAAATCACACTACCAACAAGCATAATTCTAAAAAGAAAAGAAAAATGAGAGAAACCTAACTCACTTTCAGAGGAATTACTATTGCATTTAGCGATGTAACAAGTTTTAAACCACTTGGTGTCCCAAGGGACGAGTGTAGTCTCGTGAGGGCTTACAAACATACCTACAAAGTTTATTTAAAACTAATACAAGGTATTGTGTTTAAAAAGAAAGAAGTGTTACAGAGGTAGTTACGTCAGAACTCCTATAAAGAATTACTACCGTAATTAGTGCAAAACCGGAAGACGCCATAGGTGTAGCTACCACGAACTGCATGCATGGGATTACGCCAGAATTGGTAATGCTCGAGAAGAACTATCGCAAAGAATGTTACTGGCGAACCATAAGAAGGAGTTACGCCATAATCAGGATGATCAGTCCCCGCTCAAAGATGGTACAACAACTTTTCTCCGCTTTTCCGAAAAATGGTTAAGAACACAAACCCAACATAAATGGAAATAAAACAAATGAAAGGGATAATTCGGGTTGTCTCCCGAAAGAGCACTTTTCTTTATTTACGAGTCTTTAATTTAGACTCAAAGCCTCGGGGCTTTATGGTGGCCTTCAGACTTGGCCAACTTCCTCCGTTATTTGGCGGCAATCATTCATACATTCGATAAAGACTCTTTTTTTGCTTGTGTTGCCGATGCTACAAGTACCAAATTTTTGCGAGAGCCACTCATTGAATAATAAACACGACTTTCCGTAGTCGTCGTCTTCAATTATAGGATCAATTGTAGCACTTATGTTTGATCTTTCATCATTGGTTATTTTATTAATGAGGTGATATTCATTGTAATCGTGCTTTAACTGTTTCATTAATCTAGTATTGATGTTCGAATCTCCAAATCTTACCTTGTACCAATCTTCAAAAGATAAATTTCCAAATTTCATGTCGTGTCTTTCAATCTCATGAGGGCACGTCCATTCTTCCACCTTTATATTTTCATCACAAAATTCACGAAAAGGGTTACACGAGGTCCAAGCCTTCATTGATCCGCTATGTTCCGGTCATTACAGTGGATGCAAGAATGCTTGTTAGGTCCGTAGTTTCCTAATGCCCCAATTGGGATAATTTTTTCCTGCTCCTATTTACAACTATCAAAATCTTGCCTACAATTGTTAGCTCTTAAGTTACAGCATAAAGGCGGGTCGAGCGACGAAACATCAACATCAACTTTATTTGAAATTTCTAATCTTGGATTTAATTGTTCCATCATGTTGAAAGTGATACGTTCCCCTTCAGTTCCTAAAGAAATTTGTTTTTCAAAGTTCTTTATATGTGCTCGACAAGTGGCCAGGAAAGGCCTTCCAACAATTAAGTTGTAAGTCTCTCGTTTTCCTATGTCAATAACCACAAAATCAGTAGGAAAAAGGAATTTTCCAATTTTAAGGAGAACATTGTTAACTACACCCCTAGGTACAGCTTTAGAGGAATCAGCCATTTCAATCATCATTGTTGTTTCTTTTAAGTTGGTATGTTTTATTTTATCAAATAATGAGGTAGAAATAAGGTTTACCCCAAATTTCAAATCACCTAAAGCGAATTTTAAGATTACCGATCGTGCATGGTAGAAGAAAACTTTCTTGATAGAGTTCCTTCTCGGAGGTTGGCTTCGGTGTCCTCTTCGCCTTCGATTTGTCATCTTCCTTTAAGTAGTTAATCCCGCAAAGATCATTAGTGATGTAAGAGGTGCACTGCTCTTCCTTCGGTTTATCTTGTGCAAATATGGTTTGCATGCAATGACTTTGTCATTATCGGTTTCTAAATTTTAGCTAATTGCCCAATTTAAGTTTCGAGGTTTTTAATTATGCATCTTGGTTCCGCAAGTTCATGTTGGTATCTTCTTTTACCTGACCATCCATTCCTTGAGTCTATTACTTTTCTTTGTAGATTCTTTGATATGTTTATGCATTATTTCTTCGAGGCTTGGTCTAGAGGATTATTGTTGATCCTAACATAGAACCCTCGGGATTTTCTCTGCACTGCCCCGCTATCATTGTATCCGCTGAAAGGACTTCCACTTCCATATTTTTCTTCTTCAATCCTTTTAACTTCCTCGTTAGATGGGCACTCCTTGGTAGGGAGAGTGCCATTGTGTTCGTTTCGTCCAACTTGTATGGAATGCACATTTTCCTTGAGCTTTTTCATGTCCCTTCCAAGACTCCCTAATTTTTTGTTTATTGCTGCAAGGCCTTCCATATTTCCACTCTTACTTTGATTGCTCCCTCCATTGTGCCACTTGTGAGAGTGGTCAACCATCTTCTGAATAGTTTCAAGAGCTATTGTTGGAGTCATTCCAGGTATTGGTCCTTGAGAATTGATCATTTATCTTGAGGAGATGTTTAGACCCTTGTAAAAGATGTTCACCTTTTGCTGGCTGTTGAGGTCGTGAGTGGGGCACTTGTATAATAACTCGTTGTACATGCTTGGCACATAAGCTTCATCACCCTCCCGCTAGTTATGGATTTCTTCTAATTGCTTTGCAATCCTAGATGGATGATGCATCTTTGAATGAAATATTTTTAGAGTGGCTGTGTTAATCGACCCGCAGTAATCGATCAACCCATCTTTTAGCGACCCAGTGAGAGAAATAGGAACACACGTAACATGACATCAACATTTGAGACTCTTGGAATTTTGAATAGGCTGACAATGTATTCCACGTTGTCCACATGTTCGTGAGCATCATCGGTGATGCTTTCGGAGAAAGGGTTTGCACGTAACTCCCTCATAAATTGAGGTTTGATCTCGAATTGAGCATCTTCGGCTATGGCCGGCCTAACGATCCCCGGTACTTGTTCTTCTCTTGTCAACACCAGATATTCCTCAAGAGTGAGGTCATCAATGTTATCAACTTCCATGGTACCTGAAACTTGAAAAAGATCGTGAGAAATTTAAAACAAAATATAAATGAAAGACTTAATGAAAATCCTAATATAACTCCCTAAGAAGGGGGCCAAAAACTTGATGCGTGTTTTATCGACTGTGTTTTAATATTTATACTGTCTCGTTATACCTATGGTCTACCCTAATGCACTAACTACCAAAGTACCCGGTCGTGTGTAGTAGTATTCGGAAACCGAGGTCGCTCCAAGAGCTATGTGTGGATTTTAACTAATTCTAGGTGTCATGATTTTAATAGATTTTAAGGGTGAAATGATTAATTAACTACTAAAACAAGAAAATAAGAAAAGCAAGTAAAGGCAAAGGTTGTGATTAATAGGGAGAATTGTGCTAACCTAGTTATTCATCCTATCAAGTTAAGTTTACGTTTAATTACTTCTAATTACTTCAAGTGGGGTAAAAGTCACTAGGACATCATTTGGTCGGCCTCGTCCTAACCTATCGCCAAAGGTTTCACTAGAGATCGCAGTGACCCGTTGAAAGTCCAATTGTTTTAGTCCCCAAGCCAAGTCATTAAGTACCGCTACATGCAAGATTTGTAACAATGAGTGCCCGGCACTAGCATCTTAAACACTCATCCTTAACTTCTTAAGTTCATCAAAATGGTAGATGATCGCTTGGTCAACCTGACAAGCGAAGAAGGGTCGCCGCTTGGTCATATCTTACCTTCCCACTGCCTAACTACTTAGGGTCACTTGGTCATATCTCCTAAGTAACTAGTCACTACCGCCATTCAAAACTACCGAAACAAGGGTAGCTACCAACAAACTATGCATGCATACAATGGAAATAATTATACGGAAGCAATGTAAACATTAACAAAACAATTAAGGAATCATAACTAGGCTAGCACCAGAGGTGCTTAGCCGCTCATATTAACTAAAACAATCGATTCAATGTTTAACATTACGATATACATGAATTGAAAGTAAAGAAAAGATAAAATGCTAATGCTTATGGTAGGGGAGTGATTTCTCCCTTGGAGATGGCTCCGTATGCTCCCAAGATCTGCCTTTAACTTCTACTTACGTTCACTGATGTTGTGTTTGAAATGGGATGATTAGAAATGATGGAATTTGGGTGGTATTTATAGGCCAAATCTTGTTACGGCGTAACATAAGTTAATAGTTACGCCAGAATATTCATTTCTTCGTAATTTGCTCGAAAAGTCGGTTACGCGTAACATCGGACCGAGTTACGTCGTATCTTCAATAAGTCGTGGTTACGCCTGCATTGTGGAATTAGTTACGCCGTAGCTTGCAGCATCTCAAACCTCATTTAACCTAATTAGTTACTGCAGAATCTTGGGATAGAGTTACCGTAATCTTCCGCTTAGTTGGTTTTTGAGCCACGCTTTGTTACGGCGAATGTGAGAGGGAGTTACGCCGAACATCTTCAAAATGAGCATACTATCATATATCTTCAATAAACTCTCCAAACCGCGCCTCATTAGCTCCAATGCTCAGAATTTACCCGAAAGTGAAATATAGAGGAAAACAAGCGAATCCATATAAATGATATAAAATACGAGCATTATCGGGGGAAATTGACACTTATATTCATAACTATTTGAGGTTATCAAAATATCATGATCCAACGAAGCTTCCGCAACTCTGATGAAAAGATGTCATAATTCAATATTGTAAGCATGTCGGTCCAAAGTCACAAACATCACATGAAGGCAACACAACAAAGGATGAGTCAAGATATTTATGTGGCTGATGATCTCTTAGAAGGTTCAAAGAATATCCAATCCGTGGATCAGTTAAAGACCTCCACTTAAAGTACAAAGCATGTGGAATATGAAGAATCAAAGATTACGAGCTACAGAGCAAAGAACTTACAAAAGAATCTAAGAACACACAAAATGTAATATCTGTTTGTAATTGAGGTGACCTCCCTTAGAGGGAGATTGTTGGGATTTAGAAAATCTGGTAATTAAAGACTCGTATATGTAATCATTAGAAAGCTCAAGTATATGTAATCATTAGAAAGCTCGTATTCGTAGTCATTTGGTTATTATTAAAAGTTAGTCAAGTAACACCGTGGAGGACGGACGGGTCTTTACCCACTGTATGCTTGATCCACAGCCCGTAGGTGGCCTATTTTGTAAGACACTATAAATACCCTTTGCCTCCCAAGGCAAAGGGTAGAGCTTCATAAAATATTTTTCTTTCTCTCACTAGAAGTTCCCATTTCTCTCCATCTTTCTCTCTCTAGATTCAAAGAATTCGAACCAAGGTATTGTGTGATTGTATGTTTATGAAAACCAATATGTTACACCAAAAGTTTTAAAATTCCAGGATTATGTAAACATTTATTTGCAAGCATTATACCTTATTCACTTTCTAGGATAGTTCTTATTATATATAGTATTTACCGCTGATTTTATGTGAGGTTTCGTGTTCATTTTCTTAGAAATTTACAGGTTATATTGGACAAGAAGATTCATGTGCATATTGGAAGAGAAGCATATCATTGATCTAATCTTCATGGAGGAAGATTTAACCGTATTTCTATCATCCATACCGAGTAAATCAGGGGAGTATTAGTTTATCCTATCTCTTTTATTTTTCCCGTTATCATATCTTTGGTACTTTTTAAGAACATTGAGGACAATGATCAATTTAAGTGTAGGGAGAGAAAAAGCAACACCTTAGAAATGAATCACTTACCTGATATTTGTAGTGTTTTCTAGTAATTGTGTAATAAACCAAAAGAAATACTTGTTAGGGTAATTTAGCGCCAAATTTTAAATTTTTTATGACATTTACGAGTAAAAACTTAGTCTTAATAAAGAGTCTCATGGATAGGAATTATATAGCAAGCACAAAACCCTACCACTCAAATTACACACAAAATGCGAGGTTCACTTTAGATATATAGGTTGAAGTATTCAATTTTAGTACTTATGAGTAAAGCGGACGGTCCAAAAACCGGACCGGCCAAGACCGGACTAGACCGAGACCCGATTTCGGCAAAAATCTTAGATCGAGACCGGACCGAATGTGGTCGGTCCGGTCTCGGCCCAAGTCGGTTCGGTCCAACAAGGCCAAATTAGCCCAAATTAGTCGGTTTTGGTCCTGAACGGACCGACCGAGGACCGACTAGCCTAAAAGTCGAGATCACGACCGACCGAATGTAGTCGGTCCGGTCCGGCCCGGTCTCGGTCGGTCCGACGGTCGGTTCTGTCCGGTCCGCTCGGGTCGAGTGTCGCCTTACTTATGAGTGTACCGGTAGTATATAGATTCTAGAACTTGTATTGTGATGCATTCTGATATCGTTAGTAGGACTACATTTGTGTAGTTAGGTATAACTAAATGATAAGACGCATTAGGATAACCCTTATTTTAAACCTGTTTATTATAATTACATTGGCTATATTGGTCAAGTAATTACCCCACACGTTTGCTATGTACTCATTTTTAGTATAAGATACCCCTAGTTAACCCCTCTGAGCCTATCCTTTTCGCGGTTCTCGTAATATTTTGGTGGATTTTAGAATATTAATGAAGAGCATTGTTTACAATCCACCCCCAAATGTACACCCAAATCGCCTTAGCTTTCCTTGTATGCACTCATTTTTAGTGTATTATTGTTATTTGTTAAACCCTTAGTTAATTGTCTAGTTGATTACATAGTTGCTAAGTCGAGTCATATCTTATGTATTTAGTTTTTGGATGATTGAGACTCATGGATTTAGTAATATTTATTATGGAGTAATGGGGAAGAAGTCAAAATTATAATCCCCATATTTACGTAAATGTTTAAGTACTTCACGTGTTTTAATCCTCATAATTCGGGTCATTAGTTAGTTTTTATATATTTAAAAGTTCAAATGTGGGAATGAAACTATAAATCCCTTTATTATGATGTATTATTTTGCGGACGGTAAGGCAAGAATGTATGAAAAATATGAAAAAAGAGAGAAAAATGAAAAAAAAGGAAAAAATATATAAAAGAAAGAAACAAAACATATGGACTACCATCCCGTCTTTATTTTTATCTTTTGTTTTTGTTTAAGCCAAGAAAAAAAATACAAAAAGAGTTAGAAGTTATTGAGTCGAGTTTTGGCTTAGCAATGCCACGTTTTACATGTGATTAACTTAGATGATTGACTTGCCACCAGTAAATTCCCTATATCCAACCAAACCGTGTTTTCCATACCCTTACACCTAATGTTACAACCCTTTAAAAGCCCTCTTTTATACCCAAAGCGGTGAAGCTTTGATCTATTTTCAAGCCTCTTGTAATCTATGTGCTATAACAGGTAGAGAGTGTTTCATTTTTCCATTTCCATACATGTTATACAACTTATACACCCGAGATATGTGAGAATCCAGACACTTTATGTGAGGTGCTAGTATATAACTTTCGTGCTTGTTTGACTATAGAGCTTGTGGATGTTGTAAAGTATTTTAAACCAATGTTAAAATCCTCGTAACTTGTAAATTGATTGGATAAAAGCACATTTGCTTGAGGACAAGCAAATCCCAAGTGCAGGGATATTTGATAAGGATTTAGAATGTGCATTTTAGGGGGTCATTTAAGCTCTAAACTTGTACATTTGTGATGAATTATTACCCTAAATCATTCATTTTCACATTTTAGGTACTTGTAACGCAAAAGATGAAAACCAAAATGTTTTGGGCTAAATTGACAAGAAAGTGAAAAAATGACAAAATCACTTAACTGCTTGGAAACGGCCCAGACGGCATCACGTAATCATCACGATTCCGCCACTTGCATTTGAACGAGATGATTTGATGGAAATTTTATGTTTACCACCCGTAATGTTTGAAACCTTAACACTTGACGACGCCACTTGTATTTAAAGACCATAATTTAGAGTAAACTTATACGTGACGACTCGCATCTTTTAATAAGCGATGGCGCCATGATGCGCAGACAAAGCGCTCGGGGTCAAAAGAACTTCTTTTTCGTCGAAAGCAAGTTTTTCAACACCCTAGCAATGAACCTAATCGTTGTAGTGGAGTATTGGGTAAGCCTCGTTATTGATATCGTTTCTATGGAATAAGAATGCTAGCAAGAAGTGTATTACGCTAAGGTGGGGTTGAGGATGATTCTTTATATCTTTTATTGGTTTTTAGAAAGCTAAGGGTAAAATCTCGTGGCAATTGGTTTGGGGTGGTACTTCTACCGATTACTTCTACTATTCTAATTATCTAATACTACGGTAGCTATGTGTATTTGATTGTGTGCTCGTATGATGATTAAAAATGTGTTTACCTAGATACTATTACTCCCAAGTTATCTTTTATTGTTGGTTTAATTGTCACGTCCTTATTCTTAACGCGTTGTGTGTTCTAAGGTCGTAGGGTGTGCCTATGCCCTAACTCTTTGAGAATACCTTTAGGTTATTGCCTACGAAATCCGCAAGATTAATCATAAACTAGCTTTAAGGTTATCTTTGGATGTTTAGACTACAAAATCCGCTAAGTGATTCATAAACTAATGTTCACAAAAATTACTCAAGCATTTAAACATAACAATAGCCTAGTTGCACTCCTAAGCCAATTAAAATTAAGATAAGAGACAACCAATCAATAATTAACGACTAGGTTTCATAGATCTAAGCAAACACACAAGAAATTTAGCTAGACATGTTAAACAAGCAAGCATACACACAATAAATGGAAGACATAATGATACTAATGGATTAAAACACTTGTCTTGATGTGTAAAATAGGGTTTAGGACCTTAAGATATTGTCCAAGTCGACTACAAACGCTATGGTTTTTACTCCAAAGTGTACCTCCCAAATGCGTAAAATCGAATTATATATAGATTTACACTTGCGACGCGCCGCTTTATAGGTGGGACGCCGCCGATCGCCGTCATTATGGTTTTCGCCTTGGCCAAGTTATCGGCGGACGGCATCACCTTGTAGTTGTGACGCCCGGCTTCGGATGGGACGCCGCCTTAGTTCGATCCGGGCCGTTCGAAATGATAAGTCCGAGTGACGCCTTCTTCTTCAAAGTCCGACGCCATCGTGTTATGAGCAAAACTTCCACCGAGCCGTCTGTGCATTTTTTTATCAAATATGTGAGAGGGACATCGTCCGCCGCTTGATTGGGATGCCGCAAGTTCAATTTGAGTGGCTTCGATCTTGACTTTGCCATTTTCTTCATATATTCACCTTTTCGTCCAAATAAGCATCATTCCAAAGATTTTGCTTCCAAGAGACCTAAAAGTGAAAAGGAACGAAATTAAGCAAGAACGGATATAAAGTGGTCGATTAAGGGCTTAAATGACCCCTTAAAAGTGTAAGTTTTTAATCCTTATCAAATATCCTCAGACTTGGTATTTGCTTGTCCTCAAGCAAATGTGCTTTTGGCTAATCAATTTATAAGTTAGGGGGCATGCAACATGGGTTTAGAATAATTCACAACAAGTAAAAGCACCGCAATAGTCATAACAAGTAAAAGCAAGGAAATTAGATACTAGCACCTCACAAGGGGTGTTTGGATTCTCTCATCTCTCGGGTTTATATGAAATATAATAAATGGAAATGGAAGATAAACACTAATTACCTGGCATAGTACATAGATTACCATAGGCTTAAGACTAGATCAAACCTCCACCGCTTTGGCGTAAGCACCTAGGAACAACTATTTAAGAGGTCTTTGCAAGGGTTGTAACGTTAGGCTTACTGTAGGGAAACAAAGGGTTTTATTGGATAGGCGATTTAGTGGTGGCAAGTCAAAATCTTATGTTACAAGCATGAAAAGCGCCATGCCGCCTTTTTAAGGGCGCCTAATCAAATGTAGTATAGTATGTTTTCCAAAGTATTGCGGAAGAAACTGCAAACACGGGTCGTTCTTCCCAACGAGGTGTAAACTGTAATATAATGACTGTGTCTTGAAATAAGCTTAAAGAATAACTTTATACAGAAACAAAAGATAAGATAAGATATACACAAATAATATGAACAAGTATAAACAAGTATTAACAAGCACCACTAAGGAGCTTTTTAGAGTCATTGGTAATGGTGTAAGTTCACTAATTACTCAAGAACTGCTATGAGCGGGCAAACAACAAGCTCCTATAAACTTCTCAAATTAACTCATGAGAGCTCAACAATCACTAAAACAAAGGAGTATGATAAAGATCACAAGCTCAAGGTTCAATGAGGAACTTTTCCTAAGCTAAAGAGAATCACTCAACCTCCACCGTTTGCTTCATGGAAGGAGGTTAATTGAATAAAATAAGGGGGAAAGCTATCTAATTTATGCTACAAACCGAAAAACAAACATACACATAATAAAAGAAACAAGTACTTCAAAGAGAATCCAAAAATATTGAATCGGCAGAATCAAATGCAATTCAGTCAAATCCAATACAATTTAGCGTAATTCAATTAATGATTAGCGAATCAAATTATGCTTCGCGAAATTATATAAAGCACTTAAACATGAAAACTAAAAATCAATAAAATAAACTAATGAAGACAAGAAACATAACATTAAAACACTAAAAGTACTAAACATAAAACTAAGTAACAAAGACATAAGAAAATAAACAATTAAATCAAAAGCAGAAAACTAAAAAGTAATCGTGAGAATCAAAAATAATTCAAAGAATCGAAAAGTTGACTAAATCGAATTTAAAACTTAAACTATCGATTAAATAAGTTAATATAAACTATAAGTACATAAAATTAACAAAGATAAACAACATTTAAACAAGTATGCAAGATTCTAGGATCTAACAACCTCAAAGTGCTCATAATGAGATTGTCAAGTGTCAAATTGACTTTCTACCATGCTACACCCTTTGGTTAGGATTTCACCGAGTCAAATAGGTTACATATAGTGTAAATCAAACAAGAACAACACCATTCACAACCATTTTCACAGTTTCATTATTAAATCCAAACAATCCTTTAATGGAACAAGATTGAAGTTTTCATAACAAATGACTGCATAAACCCATCATATAAAATCCAGAGGTCATATTGTGTCAAAATAGACCTTTTCAAGATAAACAAGATGTCAACCAAGTCTAAGCCTATGAACATCAAATCGGCATATTAACAACAAGTGCAACATCAAACTACAATCAAATCCAAAACATAACAACCTAAGATTAAGCTATAATAACATAAACAAACAAAGAAAGAAACACGAAACATGAAAATTAAAGCGGATAAAAGACCTCAAACAAAGAAATGCAAAATGGTAAACATGAGCTTACAAGTGAATCCAAGTTGAACACGAGAATCATGGTCACAGAACACATCCTAAGGCTTTCCACAAAGCTTCTAAACCAAAGGCAATCCACAATTAACCTTGCTCCATACAGTTTCACCAAGATCACTTCATTATTTTTGGTTTTCATTGTTTTTCCGAATTTAAAACTAAACTTGTTTTAAGGTCTCCAAAAGCTTGAAAGCTTTTGTCGAGCTTATATGAGCTAATTTAGTCCATAAAACAACTACATAACAAGAATTTAAAATGACCAAATTTAAATGAATTTAAGCAAAACATGAAGTTTAAAAGATACTTGAAATTAAACTTAAAATAAAGTTTCATTATACTAAATTAAGAAAGACTACAACATTAAAATCAGAAATGACAAGTAATTTAAAGAAAGCATTTAAAATTACACTACGAAACCATTGGCTATTCCAAGGTTATTTAACTACTTGACCTAGGCTAATCCAAAGGTGACTTCTTCTCTTGCCTCTCCTCTGATATTTATAGTCATTTGAGTTCCCACCAGCATTCCAATCAAATCCCACTTTAATTCATGTCCATTGGATAAGCAGAAATCATCCTAGCCGTTTAAGTGACTTTTGGCGCCAAAAGTGCTACTAGTAGATTGAGGTAGTTCTGCTGCAATTAATGCTTCTTGTTTACATGTAGAGGTGGAGGGGACATGTTTGGTAGGTTTAGAGGTCAAGTGGTGGAGTTGATAGCAAAAGCAAGGTATGTGATGGTACAGGGGAAGGTAAAGTTGTGGGCTGGTATAGGTGTGCAGGAAAAGGTGGTGAGAGGGTAAGCAAGTGGAGGTGGAATACCGTGGAGGTGGAAGGGTGGTATGGTTTTGGTGGGGTATGTGAGGAGAGGAAAACAGAAGCTTGGTTTGACCGATATTATTTAAGACCAGATATTATTTAATGGAAGTATCTCTTAAACGTTAGTCTTGGCGAAACCATCATCGACTATAACTTCAAAGCAGAAACCATTGATTCAAGATTTAGAATAGGTTTCGCAGAAACCATCGATATATCAATGTAATCGAACTGCTTCAACTCTTTTGTACCGTTCATATAAAACACATTTTCATGATATTTATAACATTTATATGGTCATTTATGTGTTTTTGGTTGTTTTAGTAGGTTAAACAATATAAAATATATGTGTTTTAGACACATATCAAATCCCCACACTAAACTATTGCTAGTCCCTAGCAATATTTATGAAGTTTTAATGGATTTTAAAGAACTCTTTACCAAAAGCCATCACTGGGTAGCCAATTGTTTCAGTTCAAATAAGAACCTTGGTACAATGATAACCAAATGATTTTGAGCAAATCATAAGTCAGAACGGTTTTGATTTGTCTTTACCGTAAACCGCTTGCTTCGGACTAGCCAACTCTTAGATAAATTATCAATATTATCTTTGGTGGTGATTACCAATTATGGTTTTCCAATCGCCTTTACCACAAGCCATAAACTTGCGGGCTAGCCAACTCTTCACTTTTTAGGATATGGTGAGTTGAATACCATACAATTTTAGGCAAATTGTAAGCCATAAACGGATTTGAGATATCTTTACCAAGAGCCGTTTGCTCTGGATTAGCCAATCCTTTAGTTTATTAGACATGGTGGACTGATTACCATTTGTTGTGTTTAGTACATAGTACTTTCACTAAAAAAATTTAAAATTTGGCCATTTTGGGGAAAAAGGGACTAAAAGGGTACATTTATGATCAAATTCGCTGAATTTCCCCCCACACTTAGAAATGAATATTGTCCTCAATATTCAAAGTACCTACTATTATGTCGAAACTTAGAACGTAAAAGATAACATTATTAGCCAAGTGTAGAAACACAACAATTATTCTCTTTTGAATATTTACAATTTTCATACATTTTTAGATCTATAAACAAAAGGAAAAGATATTTCAAAGAAAACACAAGCGTTATACGCAAAGACACCTCCCGGCAATAGCGCCTAATTTTCATGCCGCCTTTTTAAGGCGCCTAATCAAATGTAGTATAGTATGTTTTCCAAAGTATTGCGAAGAAACCGCAAACCCGGGTCGTTCTTCCCAACGAGGTGTAAACTGTAATATAATGACTGTGTGTCTTTGAAATAAGCTTAAAGAATAACTTTATATAGAAACAAAAGATAAGATAAGATATACACAAATAATATGAACAAGTATAAACAAGTATCAACAAGCACCACTAAGGAGCTTTTTAGAGTCATTGGTAATGGTGTAAGTTCACTAATTACTCAAGAACTGCTATGAGCGGGCAAACAACAAGCTCCTATAAACTTCTCAAATTAACTCATGAGAGCTCAACAATCACTAAAACAAATGAGTATGATAAAGATCACAAGCTCAAGGTTCAATGAGGAACTTTTCCTAAGCTAAAGAGAATCACTCAACCTCCACCGCTTGCTTCATGGAAGGAGGTTAATTGAATAAAATAAGGGGAAAGCTATCTAATTTATGCTACAAACCGAAAAACAAACATACACATAATAAAAGAAACAAGTACTTCAAAGAGAATCCAAAATACTTGAATCGGCAGAATCAAATGCAATTCAAAGAGAATCCAATACAATTTAGCGAATTCAATTAATTAGCGTAATCAAATTATGCTTCAGAATTATATAAAGCACTTAAACATGAAAACTAAAATCAATAAAAATAAACTAATGAAGACAAGAAACATAACATTAAAACACTAAAAGTACTAAACATAAAACTAAGTAACAAAGACATAAGAAAATAAACAATTAAATCAAAAACAGAAAACTAAAAATGTAATCAAGAGAATCAAAAATAATTCAAAGAGAATCGAAAAGTTGACTAAATCGAATTTAAAACTTAAACTCTGATTAAATAAGTTAATATAAACTATAAGTACATAAAATTAACAAAGATAAACAACATTTAAACAAGTATGCAAGATTCTAGGATCTAACAACCTCAAAGTGCTCATAATGAGATTGTCAGTGTCAAATTGACTTTCTACCATGCTACACCCTTTGGTTAGGATTTCACCGAGTCAAATAGGTTACATATAGTGTAAATCAAACAAGAACAACACCATTCACAACCATTTTCACAGTTTCATTATTAAATCCAAACAATCCTTTAATGGAACAAGATTGAAGTTTTCATAACAAATGACTGCATAAACCCATCATATAAAATCCAAAGGTCATATTGTGTCAAAATAGACCTTTTTCAGCATAAACAAGATGTCAACCAAGTCTAAGCCTATGAACATCAAATACTGGCATATTAACAGTCAAGTGCAACATCAAACTACAATCAAATCCAAAACATAACAACCTAAGATTAAGCTATAATAACATAAACAAACAAAGAAAGAAACACGAAACATGAAAATTAAAGCGGATAAAAGATCAAACAAGAAATGCAAAATGGTAAACATGAGCTTACAAGTGAATCCAAGTTGAACCTGAGAATCATGGTCACAGAACACATCCTAAGGCTTTCCACAAAGCTTCTAAACCAAAGGCAATCCACAATTAACCTTGCTCCATACAGTTTCACCAAGATCACTTCATTATTTTTGGTTTTTCATTGTTTTTCTGAATTTAAAAACTAAACTTGTTTTAAGGTCTCCAAAAGCTTGAAAGCTTTTGTCAGGAGCTTATATGAGCTAATTTAGTCCATAAAACAACTACATAACAAGAATTTAAAATGACTGAAATTTAAATGAATTTAAGCAAAACATGAAGTTTAAAAGATACTTGAAATTAAACTTAAAATAAAGTTTCATTATACTAAATTAAGAAAGACTACAACATTAAAATCAGTAAATGACAAGTAATTTAAAGAAAGCATTTAAAATTACACTACGAAACCATTGGCTATTCCAAGGTTATTTAACTACTTGACCTAGGCTAATCCAAAGGTGACTTCTTCTCTGCCTCTCCTCCGATATTTATAGTCATTTGAGTTCCCACCAAAGATTCCAATCAAATCCCACTTTAATTCATGTCCATTGGATAAGCGAAAATCATCCTAGCTGCTTAAGTGACTTTTGGCGCCAAAAGTGCTACTAGTAGATTGAGGTAGTTCTCACGCAATTAATGCTTCTTGTTTACATGTAGAGGTGGAGGGACATGTTTGGTAGGTTTAGAGGTCAGTGGTGGAGTTGATAGCAAAATCAAGGTATGTGATGGTACAGGAGAAGGTAAAGTCGTGGGTGGTATAGGTGTGCAGGAAAAGGTGGTGAGAGTGGGTAAGCAAGTGGAGGTGGAATACCAGGAGGTGGAAGGGTGGTATGGTTTTGGTGGGGTATGTGAGGAGAGGAAAACAGAAGCTTGGTTTGACCGGTATTGACCAGATATTATTTAAGAACCGATATTATTTAATGGAAGTATCTCACGAAACGTTAGTCTTCTGCATAAACCATCATCGCACTATAACTTCAGTGAAACCATTGATTCAAATAGATTTAGAATAGGTTTCGTGAAACCATCGATATTATCAATGTAATCGAACTGTTTCAACTCTTTTTGTACCTGGTTCATATAAAACACATTTTCATGATATTTATAACATTTATATGGTCATTTATGTGTTTTTGGTTGTTTTAGTAGGTTAAACAATATAAAATATATGTGTTTTTAGACACATATCAACTAAAAGTGAAAGGAATGAAATTAAGCGATAACGGATATAAAAGTGGTCGATTAAGGGCTTAAATGCTCGACTAAGGTCTAATCTAGTTAGGTTAAGAAAACATGTCAAAATTTTAAAATGGCATAATTTTCAAAATAAAATATAAAAAAGAGGGCAAAATAAAGTTCAAGAGACAATTCTACTCCCGTCCCCCCACTTGAAATGTACGAAGTCCCTTTTGTACTAAGCGTTAAATAAAGGTGAATAGAAAAGTAGATTTAGAGCAAGAACTTCCCTGAAATTTGCTCCAAAAAGAAAGAAGGCCCACGAAAAGAATCGTACCTTCGCATAAGCATCCACGGGCAAACCTCAATCCCTGAAATCACACTACCAACAAGTATAATTCTAAAAAAGAAAAAGAAAAAATGAAAAAGAAACCTAACTCACTTTCGTAGGAATCACGGTTGCATTTAGCGTATGTAACAAGCCTTTTAAACCACTTGGTGTCCCAAGTGGACGAGTGTAGTCTCGTGAGGGCTTGCTGAGAAAATACCCACAAACTTCATTTAAAAACTAATACAAGGTTATTGTGTTTAAAAAGAAAGAAGTGTTACAGAGGTAGTTACGTCGTAACTCCTATAAAGAGTTACGCCGTAATTAGTTCAAAACCCAGCGGACACTCTGAGGGTGTAGCTACAGAATCATTGCATGGGATTACCTGTAATTGGTAATGCTCGAGAAGAACCATCGCAAAAAGTATGTTATGGCGTAACCATAAGAAGGAGTTACTACCAGAATCGGGATGATCAGTCCCGATTCAAAGATGCTACAACAACTTTTCTCCGTTTTCCTACAAAAATGGTTAAAAACACAAAACCCAACATAAATGGAAATAAAACAAATGAAAGGGATAATTCGGGTTGTCTCCCGAAAGAGCACTTTTCTTTATTTATGAGTCTTTAATTTAGACTCAAAGCCTCGGGGCTTTATGGTGGCCTTCAGACTTGGCCAACTTCCTTCGTTATTTGGCGGCAATCATTCATACATTCGATAAAAACTCTTTTTTTGCTTGTGTTGCCGATGCTACAAGTACTAAATTTTTGCGAGAGCCACTCATTGAATGATAAACACGACTTTCCGTAGTCGTCATCTTCAATTATAGGATCAATTGTAGCACTTATGTTTGATCTTTCATCATTGGTTATTTTATTAATGACGTGATATTCATTGTAATCGTGCTTTAACTGTTTCATTAATCTCGTATTGATGTTCGAGTCTCCAAATATTACCTTGTACCAATCTTCAAAAGATAAATTTCCAAATTTTATGTCGTGTCTTTCAATCTCGTGAGGGCACGTCCATTCTTCCACCTTTATATTTTCATCACAAAATTCACGAAAAGGGTTACACGAGGGCCAAGCCTTCATTGATCCGTCATGATCCGTCATTACAGGGATGCAGTAATGCTTGTTAGGGTCCAGAGTTTCCTTAATGCCCCCAATTGGGATAATTTTTTCTTGTTCCTGTTCAAAACTATCAAAATCTTGCCTACAATTGTTAGCTCTTAAGTTACAGAATAAAGGCGGGTCGAGCGACGGACTATCAACATCAACTTTATTTGAAATTTCTAATCTTGGATTCAATTGTTCCATCATGTTGAAAGTGATACGTTCCCATTCAGTTCCCAAAGAAATTTGTTTTTCAAAGACCTTTATATGTGCTCGACAAGTGGCCAGGAAAGGCCTTCCAACAATTAAGTTGTAAGTCTCCCATTTTCCTATGTCAATAACCACAAAATCGAGAGGAAAAGGAATTTTCCAATTTTAAGGAGAACATTGTTAACTACACCCTAGGCATGACTTTAGAGGAATCACCATTTCAATCATCATTGTTGTTTCTTTTAGTCGGTATGTTTTATTTTATCAAATAATGAGGTAGAAATAAGGTTTACCCCAGCCCCCAAATTAGCTAAAGTGGGAATTTTAAGATTACCGATCGTGCATGGTAGAAGAAAACTTTCTTGATAGAGTTCCTTCTCAGGAGGTTGGCTTGGCAGGTCCTCGTCGTCTTTAGATTTGTCATCTTCCTTTAAGTAGTTAATCCCACAAAGATCGTTAGTGACAGAAGAGGTGCACTGTTCTTCCTTCGGTTTATCTTGTGCAAATATGGCTTTGCATGCAATGGCTTTGTCATTACTGGTTTCTAAATTTTTAGCTAATTTCCCAATTTAAGTTTCGAGGTTTTTAATTGCGGCATCTTGGTTTCGCAAGTTCATGTTGGTATCTTCTTTTACCTTGACCATCCATTCCTTGAGTCTATTACTTTTCTTTGTAGATTCTTTGATATGTTTATGCATTATTTCTTCGAGGCTTGGTCTAGGAGGATTATTGTTGATCCTATCATAGAACCCTAGGGATTTTTCTCGGTACCTGGCCCCGTTATCATTGTATCCGTTGAAAGGACTTCCACTTCCATATTTTACTTTTTCAATCCTTTTAACTTCCACGTTAGACGAGCACTCCTTGGTAGGGAGAGTGCCATTGTGTTCGTTTCGTCCAACTTGTATGGAATGCACATTTTCCTTGAGCTTTTCATGTCCCTTCCAAGACTCCTAATTTTTGTTTATTCTTTGCAAGGCCTTCCATATTTCCACTCTTACTTCGATTGCTCCCTCCATTGTGCCACTTGTGAGAGTGGTCAACCATCTTCTGAATAGTTTCAAGAGCCATTGTTGGAGTCATTCCAGGTATTGGTCCTTGAGAATTGATCATTTATCTTGAGGAGATGTTTAGACCCTTGTAAAAGACATTCACCTTTTGCTGGATGTTGAGGTCGTGAGTAAGGCACTCATATAATAATTCGTTGTACATGCTTGGCACAGCGTTTCATCACCCTCCTGCTTGAAGTTATGGATTTCTTCTAATTGCTTTGCAGTCCTAGATGGAGGACAATACCTTTGAATGAAATATTTTTTTAGGAGTGGTCGGGTGTTAACTGTCCCGGTAGGTAATCGATCAACCCATCTTTTATCAGCTCCAGTGAGAGAAATAGGGAACACACGTAACATGACAGCATCGTTTGAGACTCTTGGAATTTTTTAATAGGCTGACAATGTAATCCACGTTGTCCACATATTCGTGAGCATCATCGGTGATGCTTCCGGAGAAAGGGTTTGCACATAACTCCCTCATAAATTGAGGTTTGATCTCGAATTGAGCATCTTCGGCTATGGCCGGCCTAACGATCTCCGGTACTTGTTCTTCTCTTGTCAACACCAGATATTCCTCAAGAGTGAGGTCATCAATGTTATCAACTTCCATGGTACCTGAAACTTGAAAAAGATCGTGAGAAATTTAAAACAAAATATAAATGAAAGACTTAATGAAAATCCTAATATAACTCCCCGGCATAGCTAAAACTTGATGCGGTTCTCATCGACGGTTTTAATATTTATCTTGTCTCGTTATACCTATGGTCTACCTAATGCACTAACGGCCAGTGTACCCGGTCGTGTGTAGTGTAGTATTCGGTAAAACCGAGGTCGTTCCAAGAGCTATGTGTGCGGATTTTAACTAATTCTAGGTGTCACAGATTTTAATAGATTTTAACGGTGAAATGATTAATTAACTACTAAAACAAGAAAATAAGAAAAGCAAGTAAAGGCAAAGGTTGTGATCAATAGGGGAGAATTTTGCTAACCTAGTTATTCATCCTATCAAGTTAAGTTTACGTTTAATTACTTCTAATTACTTCAAGTGGGGGTAAAATTCACTAGGACATCATTTGGTCATTTCGTCCTAACCTATCAGCAAAGGTTTCCACTAGAGATCGCATGTGACCCGTTGAAAGTCCAGTTGTTTTTAGTCCCCTGAGCCAAGTCATTAAGTACCGCTACATGCAAGATTTGTAACAATGAGTGCCCGGGCGCTAGCATCTTAAACACTCATCCTTAACTTCTTAAGTTCATCAAAATGGTAGATGATCAGTTGGTCAAATCGGACAAGCGAAGAAGGGTCATCAGTTGGTCATATCTTACCCTTCCCACTCAGTCTAACCACTTAGGGTCAGTTGGTCATATCTCCTAAGTAACTAGCCACTACCTCCATTCAAAATTACTGAAACAAAGGTAGCTACCAACAAACTATGCATGCATACACTGGAAATAATTATACGGAAGCAATGTAAATATTAACAAAACAATTAAGGAATCATAACTAGGCTAGCAACAGAGGTGCTTAGCCGCTCATATTAACTAAAATAATCGATTTAATGTTTAACATTATGAAATACATGAATTGAAAGTAAAGAAAAGATAAAATGCTAATGCTTATCGTAGGGGAGTGATTTCTCCCTTGGAGATGGCTCCGTATGCTCCCCAAGATCTGCCTTTAACTTCTACTCACGTTCACTGATGTTGTGTGTGAAATGGGATGATTAGAAATGATGGAATTTGGGTGGTATTTATAGGCCAGATCTTGTTACGGCGTAACTTAAGTTAAGAGTTACGCCGTAACATTCATTTCTTCGTAATTTGCTCTAGAAAAGCTGGTTACGGCGTAACATCAGGAATGAGTTACGCCGTATATTCAATAAATCGTGTTTACGCCGTAATTATGGAATTAGCTACGTCGTAGCTTGCAGCAGCGCGAAACCTCATTTAACCTAATTAGTTACGGCGTAATCTTGGGATAGAGTTATGCCGTAATCTTCCGTTTAGTTGGTTTTTTGAGCCACGCTTCTGTTATGGCGTAATGTGAGAGGGGAGTTACGCCGTAACATCTTGAAAATGAGCATACTATCATATATCTTCAATAAACTCTCTAAATCCGCGTCTCATTAGCTCCAATGCTCGTAATTTACCTGAAAGTGAAATATAGAGGAAAACAAGCGTAAATCCATATAAATGATATAAAATACGAGCATTATCGGGGGAAATTGACACTTAATATTCAGGACTATTTGATGTTATCAAAATATCATGATCCAACGAAGCTTCCGCAACTCTGATGAAAAGATGTCATAATTCAATACTGTGAGCATGTCGGTCCAAAGTCACAAACATCACATGAAGGCAACACAACAAAGGATGAGTCAAGATATTTATGTGGCTGATGATCTCTTAGAAGGCTCAAAGAATATCCAATCCGTGGATCAGTTAAAGACCTCCACTTAAAGTACAAAGCATGTGGAATATGAAGAATCAAAGATTATGAGCTACAGAGCAAAGAACTTACAAAAGAATCTAAGAACACACAAAATGTAATATCTGTTTGTAATTGAGGTGACCTCCCTTAGAGGGAGATTGTTGGGATTTAGAAAATCTGGTAATTAAAGACTCGGCCACCTCAAGTATATGTAATCATTAGAAAGCTCGTATTCGTAGTCATTTGGTTATTATTAGTAGTTAGTCAAGTAACACCCTGGAGGACGGACAGGTCTTTACCCACTGTATGCTTGATCCACGACCCGTGGGTGGCCTATTTTGTAAGACACTATAAATACCCTTTGCCTCCCAAGGCAAAGGGAAACTCATAAAATATTTTTCTTTCTCTCACTAGAAGTTCCCATTTCTCTCCATCTTTCTCTCTCTAGATTCAAAGAATTCGAACCAAGGTATTGTGTGATTGTGTGTTTATGAAAACCAATATGTTACACCAAAAGTTTTAAAATTCCAGGATTCTGTAAACATTTATTTGCAAGCATTATATCTTAGTCACTTTCTAGGATAGTTCTTATTTTATATAGTATTTACCGCTGATTTTATGTGAGGTTTCGTGTTCGTTTTCTTAGAAATTTACAGGTTATATTGGACAAGAAGATTCAAGTGCATATTGGAAGAGAAGCATATCATTGATCTAATCTTCTTGGAGGAAGATTTAACCGTATTTCTATCATCCATACCGAGTAAATCAGGGGAGTATTAGTTTATCCTATCTCTTTTATTTTTCCCGTTATCATATCTTTGGTACTTTTTAAGAACATTGAGGACAATGATCAATTTAAGTGTAGGGAGAGAAAAAGCAACACCTTAGAAACGAATCACTTACCCGATATTTGTAGTGTTTTCTAGTAATTGTGTAATAAACCAAAAGAAATACTTGTTAGGGTAATTTAGCGCCAAATTTTAAATTTTTTATGACATTTACGAGTAAAAACTTAGTCTTAATAAAGAGTCTCATGGATAGGAATTATATAGCAAGCACAAAAACCCTACCACTCAAATTACACACAAAAAATGTGAGGTTCGCCTTTAGATATATAGGTTGAAGCATTCAATTTTAGTACTTATGAGTAGGGGTGTGGACGGTCCAAAAACCGGACCGGCCAAGACCGGACTAGACCGAGACCCGATTTCGGCAAAAATCTTAGATCGAGACCGGACCGAATGTGGTCGGTCCGGTCTCGGCCCAAGTCGGTCCGGTCCAACAAGGCCAAATTAGCCCAAATTAGTCGGTTTTGGTCCGGATCGGACCGGACCGAGGACTGAATTAGCCCAAAAGCCGAGACCGCTGACCGGACCGAATTTAGTCGGTCCGGTCCAGTCCAGTCCGGTCTCAGTCGGTCCGGTCCGTTCGGGTCGTATGCTCACCCCTACTTATGAGTGTACCGGTAGTATATAGATTCTAGAACTTGTTTTGTGATGCATTCTGAGATCGTTAGTAGGACTACATTCGTGTAGTTAGGATTAACTAAATGATAAGACACATTAGGATAACCCTTGTTTATTATAATTACATTGGCTATATTGGTCAAGTAATTACCCCACACGTTTGCTATGTACTCATTTTTAGTATAAGATACCCCTAGTTAACCCCTCTGAGCCTATCCTTTTCGCGGTTCTCGTAATATTTTGGTGGATTTCGGAATATTAATGAAGAGCATTGTTTACAATCCACCCCCAAATGTACACCCAAATCGCCTTAGCTTTCCTTGTATGCACTCATTTTTAGTGTATTATTGTTATTTGTTAAACCCTTAGTTAATTGTCTAGTTGATTACATAGTTGCTAAGTCGAGTCATATCTTATGTATATAGTTTTTGGATGATTGAGACTCATGGGTTTAGTAATATTTATTATGGAGTAATGGGGAAGAAGTCAAAATTATAATTCCCATATTTACGTAAATGTTTAAGTACTCCACGTATTTTAATCCTCATAATTCGGGTCATTAGTTAGTTTTTATATATTTAAAATTTCAAATGTGGGGATGAAACTATAAATCCCTTTGTTATGATGTATTATTTTGCGGACGGTAAGGCAAGAATGTATGACCAAAATGAAAAAAGAGAGAAAAATGAAAAAAAAGGAAAAAATATATAAAAGAAAGAAACAAAACATACGGACTACCATCCCGTCTCTATTTTTTATCTTTTGTTTTTGTTTAAGCCAAGAAAAAAAATACAAAAAGAGTTAGAAGTAATTGAGTCGAGTTTTGGCTTAGCAACGCCACGTTTTACATATGATTAACTTAGATGATTGACTTGCCACCAGTAAATTCCCTATATCCAACCAAACCGTGTTTTCCATACCCTTACACCTAATGTTACAACCCTTTAAAAGCCCTCTTTTATACCTAAAGCGGTGAAGCTTTGATCTATTTTCAAGCCTCTTGTAATCTATGTGCTATGATAGGCAGAGAGTGTTTAATTTTTCCATTTCCATACATGTTATACAACTTATACACCTGAGATATGTGAGAATCCAGACACTTTATGTGAGGTGCTAGTATATAACTTTCGTGCTTGTTTGACTGTAGAGCTTGTGGATGTTGTAAAGTATTTTAAACCAATGTTAAAATCCTCGTAACTTGTAAATTGATTGGATAAAAGCACATTTTCTTGAGGACAAGCAAATCCCAAGTGTAGGGATATTTGATAAGGATTTAAAATCTGCATTTTAGGGGGTCATTTAAGCTCTAAACTTGTACATTTCTGATGAATTATTACCCTAAATCGTTCATTTTCACATTTTAGGACGCAAAAGATGAAACTCGGCATGTTTTGGGCTAAATTGACAAGAAAGTGAAAAAATGACAAAATCACGAATTTGTTTGGAAACGGGCTCCAGACGGCATCACAGAATCAACACGACGCCGTCACTTGCATTTGGACGAGATGATTTGATGGAAATTTTACAAGCGACGGCCTAGAATGTTTGAAAACCTTAACACCTGACGACGTCACTTGTATTTGAAGACCATAATTTAGAGTAAAACTTATATGTGACGACTCAGATATTTTAATAAGCGATGGCGTCATGATGCGCGTACAAAGCGCGTTTGGGGTCAAAGGAACTTCCTTTTCGTCGAGCAAGTTTTTCAACCCCCTAGGCAGTGAACCTAATCGTTGTAGTGGAGTATTGGGTAAGCCTCGGTTATTGATATCGTTCTCTAAGGGAATAGGAATGCTAGCAAGAAGTGTATTACGCTAAGGTGGGGTTGAGGATGATTCTTTTATATCTTTTATTGGTTTTTAGAGCTAAGGGTAAAATCTCGGGCAATTGGTTTGGGGTGGTACTTCACCGATTACTTTTACTATTCTAATTATCTAATACTACGGGTAGCTATGTCTATTTGATTGTGTGCTCGTATGATGATTAAAAATGTATTTACCTAGATACTATTACTCCCAAGTTATCTTTTATTGTTGGTTTAATTGTCATGTCCTTATTCTTAATGCATTGCGTGTTCTAAGGTCGTAGGGTGTTTCTATGCCCTAACTCTTTGAGAATACCTTTAGGTTATTGCCTACGAAATCCGCAAGATTAATCATAAACTAACTTTAAGGTTATCTTTGGATGTTTAGACTACGAAATCCGCTAAGTGATTCATAAACTAATGTTCACAAAGATTACTCAAGCATTTAAACACAACAATAGCCTAGTTGCACTCCTAAGCCAATTAGAATTAAGATAAGAGACAACCAATCATTAATTAACAACTAGGTTTCATAAATCTAAGCAAACAAACAAGAAAATTAGCTAGACATGTTAAACAAGCAAGCATACACACAATAAATGGAAGACATAATGATACTAATGGATTAAAACACTTGTCTTGATATGTAAAATAGGGTTTAGGACCCTAAGATATTGTCCAAGTCGGACTACAAATGTTTATGGTTTTTACTCCAAAAGTGTACCTCCTTAAATGCAGAAAAATCGAATTATATATATAGATTTACACTTATGGGCGTCTCCTTATAGGTGGGGCGCCGTCGCCGCCGTCGTTAGGGTTTTCGTCTTGGCCAAGTTATCGATTGGACGGCGTCACCTTGTAGTTGTGACGCCGAGGCTTCAGATGGGACGTCGTCTTAGTTACGGATCTGGGCCGTGCGAGATGAAAAGTCCGAGTGGCGCCTTCTTCTTCAAAGCTGGACGCCGTCGGTGTTATGAGCAAAAATTCCACCGGCAAATGCGGTGCATTTTTATCAAATTTGTAGAGAGGACATCGTCGCCCTTTGATTGGGATCTGGTCGAGTTCGGTTTAGTGGCTTCGATCTTGACTTTGCCATTTCTTCATATATTCACTCCTTTTCGTCCAAATAAGCATCATTCCAAAGATTTTGCTTCCAAGAGACCTAAAAAGTGAAAAGGAACGAAATTAAGCGATGAACGAATATAAAGTGGTCGATTAAGGGCTTAAATGACCCTTAAAAGTGTAAGTTTTTAATCCTTATCAAATATCCACACTTGGTATTTGCTTGTCCTCAAGCAAATGTGCTTTTAACTAATCAATTTATAAGTTAGGGGCATGCGGCATGGGTTTAGAATAATTCACAACAAGTAAAAGCACCGCAATAGTCATTACAAGTAAAAGCAAGGAAATTATATACTAGCACCTCACAAGGGGTGTTTGGATTCTCTCATCACTCGGGTTTATATGAAATATAATAAATGGAAATGGAAGATAAACACTAATTACCTGGCATAGTACATAGATTACCATAGGCTTAAGACTAGATCAAACCTCCACCGCTTTGGCCTAAGCACCTAGGAACAACTATTTATGAGGTCTTTGTAAGGGTTGTAACGTTAGGCTTACTGTAGGGAAACAAAGGGTTTTATTGGATAGGCGATTTAGTGGTGGCAAGTCATAAATCTTGTGTTACAAGCATGAAAAGCGTGGCGTTGCTAAGCCAAGACTCAACTCACTAAACTCTAGATAACTTGAAACAAACATACATAAATTGAAAAACATAAACATAAAGATAGATGTAGGATAGTAGCCCTTATGTTTTTCTTCATTTTTTTCCTTCATACATTTTTACTCTACCATCCTCTATGATAACATCAAAATATAAGGGATTTATAGGAGCATCCCTACACTTGATTTTTATAACTCTAACACTAATTTGACCCGATTTGAAAAGATCAAAACACTTGGAGTATTTAATTACGTAGACAAAGGGAATTTGAATTTAACGTTCCTTCCCGTTACTCCATAAAATATTAATTTTGCCCATGAGTCCCAATCATCCGAAAACTGTGTACAAAAGATATGACTCGACTTAGAAACCATGCAAGTAACTAGATAATTGAACTAAGGGTTTAGTATGATAACAATAATGCACTAAAGGTGAGTGCATACAAGGTAGGCTAAGGCGATTTGAGTGCATACAAGGTATTCCTAACTACACAAGTGTAGTCTCACTAGCGATCTCGGAATGCAACACAAAACAAATTCTAAAATCTATTATACTACCGGTACACTCTCTAAGCATTAAAGGTGAATGCTTTATTCCTAAAGATCTAGGGGTGAACCTCGCATTTTGGGGTGGAATTTGAGTGGTAAACGGTTTTTGTGCTAGTCATATAACTCCTATCCATGAGGCGCTTTATTAAGACTAAAGTTTTAGCTCGTACATGTCATAAAAATTTAAATTTGGTGCTAAAATTGCCCTAACAAATATTTTCATTGTTTATTACACAAATGACCAAGGACAAGACAAATAATCAAGGATAAGCATAGTTTCTAAGTTCCGTTTATTCTCCCTCCCTACACTTAAACCGAACATTTTCCCAATGTTCCCGAAAGTATCAAAGTTATGATAAAGGAAGGTAAGTAAAAGAGAAAGAAACTAGTACTCCCCTGATTAGCTCAGTAGGATCCGTGTGAAGTTGTGGATAAGCATACTAATGGATTAAAACACTTGTCTTGATGTGTAAAATAGGGTTTGGGACCCTAAGATACTGTCCAAGTCGGACTACAAATATTTAGGGTTTTTACTCCAAAAGTCTACCACCTTAAATGCAGAAAAATCGAATTATATATAGATTTACACTTGCGGCGGCCGCCTATAAGTGGACGCCGGTCGGATCGGCGTCATTAGGGTTTCGTCTTGGCCAAGTTATCGATAGGGCGGCGTCACCTTGTAGTTGTGACCTTGTCGAGCTCGAGATGGGACGTCGTCTTAGTTCTAGATCCGGGTCGTGCGAGATGAAAAGTCCGAGTGGCGCCTTCTTCTTCAAAGCCTAACGTCGTCGGTGTTATGAGCAAAATTCCACTAAGCCGTCTGGTTCATTTTTTTATCAAGTGCAGAGAGGGACGGCGTCGCCGCTTTGATTGGGACTGTCGTTAGTTCGGCGACTTGAGTGGCTTCGATCTTAACTTTGCCATTTTCTTCATGTATTCACTCCTTTTCGTCTAAATAAGCATCATTCCGGCATTTTGCTTCCAAGAGACCTAAAAGTGAAAGGAATGAAATTAGCGATAACGGATATAAAAGTGGTCGATTAAGGGCTTAAATGACCCTTTAAATGTGTACGTTTAAATCCTTATCACGTCAAGACACATCATGACGACGTCGAGACTCAAGTGAGGACGTACAACAAAGAACTTGCAAAGGCGAAACCCTAAGATTTGGTGACGTCACAATCATAAAGTGATGCGTCAAAGTTGTAATACTATATATATTTTGCATATTTTCCATTATTTTTATAACACATTGGAGAGGCAAAACCCTAGGCAATTTCACAACTTTTGTGAAGGTTTTTCAGCCACTTTGGCTCATGTTTAATTGAAGTTAAGTAATCCCTCTTTAATCATTCAATATGTCTATGTGTTGTTTGATTATATTCTTTTCTTTTCTTCACTTTAATATGCTAGGCTAGATTTATTAGTGTTTGCTTAGATCTAATGAAACCTAGTTATTAATTATTGATTGTCGTCTCTTGTTTAATTGGTTGCCTCACGTTAGGGTAAGAAAACTAGCTTAATTCTTTTATGTAACTAGCTTGTCCATCTTATTAAATACAACCCTAGAGTGCACTAGTAGTTTTCTCGTTGTATTTATTACGTGAATTGCGGCTTGTAGATCCTAGGAGACTTAAGACTTTAATCTTCTTAGGGGAGATAGAGTTAGGGCATTTGGCACCTCCCTACGACTAGTAATAAGGAATACAATGCTCCAATTAAAACAATGACGTGACAGTTAGACCAATCAATAAGAGATAAATAGGGAGTAAAGAAATCTAAGTAAACACATTTTAATATCATAAGAGTTACCACTAATTTACTTTTCTTGTACGTAGTTTAATTTTAGTTTATGTAGTTTTGTTTTAACTAGTTAGTAGTTAAAACGCCCGTTTTCAAACCCTGAGATTTTAAATTTGCTTTCTAAAAAAATATAAAAATCCAAAAAGACTCATCTCTCACCTTTAGACCTATCTCGACATACACTTCAGCCTTCGCAACACTATTCCCTTAGAGAATGATCAATCCCTCGTGTCCGACCTATACTACTCTGCAACGATTAGGTACATTACCTAGGAGAATTGTAAAACTTTTGTGGTTTTGCAAAACTCCGCTATCAATTTCCTCAAAAGTTTTAAGAACTTGGTCTCTTTTCTCAAGTTACTCACTAGGTGATATATAAGATCATGTTTTCATTATTTCATCCCACCATCTTAATTAATCCAAATTAGTAAAATTATATTTCTTCATGTAAAAATATAGTCGCGGATTTGGTGGATTCGTGTTCTCCATAGTGGTGAACGGAAGAGTCAATGGAAAAAATTTATGAACAAAAGCACAATGAAAAGATAGACTACGAGAAAGCTACAAAATTAAAAAAAACAAAAAAAAACTCACTTGATAGGAATATAGCGAGAATCGAAACCTAGACTATTCCCCGTCAACGACACCAAAAACTTGATGCGGATGGTTGCAAACACAGTATGTTTTAAAGTCCTCCTAGGCAAAGTACATATCCATTGTAGTGTGGTATAAGTAAGACACGGGGGATTGATCGTTCTTTAAGGGACTAGTGAGGTAGGCTCGAAGTGTATAACGAATTAAGTCTAAAGGTTGAAAGAAGAATATTTTTAGTTTTTTTTTTTAATTATTTTATTAGAAAGTAATTAAGATATCGAGTTTTGGAGGAGGTGGTTTTAACTAATCAAACTACTACTAAACTAAATGCAATAAAAGTAAATTAAGGATCTACAAGGTAAGTGAAACGTATCTACCTAGGATACATTACTCTCTTACTTTGGTCTAATTAATCTATTGAATTGTCATGTCCTTGTCTAATGAATGTGGCTGAATTCCTTATTTCATATCGAGGGTTGGTCACTCCTTAACTCCTATGAATTCCGTCTAAATGGGCGGCGCCTAAGAATGCCTTAATCCCATCTTCCTCAATACAACTAAGAATTCACGTATTAAATACAATACTACAACTAATTCTTTAAGACATAAGTAATTAGAATGATGCGTTTAGTTGACGTTCAAGCTAGTCTAATTTTACCCAGCCAGTTTTCCAACTCCTAATGCAACACACCATTTAACAAGATTCAATAGAATAAACAAACACACAACTATATTTCATAAAATCTTAAATAAACACTAGATGAATTAGCCAAGCATAATTAATGAAGAACAATCAGAATAAAAATTACCAATAAGAATCAAATATATGATTAAGATAAGAATCAATAGACAAACCATGGATTACAAGATTTTGATGGGGGTGAATAAGACTCTCTAAGTTGCTGAAAACCACCTACCTAAACCCTAGAATCGGACTTAGGGTTAAGGACTTATAAAAAATGATTTTATGAGGTTCTATTTATAAGCGGTTTTTTGGTCGGTTCGAGGTGACGAAGTCAGCTCCAAAGTGTGATAGCGTCATGATACGTTTTCACCAAGTTCTAGATCTTCTTGTCCCGGTCGCGTGGCCTTTTGAATCACCTAAATCCAAGTTCGTATGAAGAAGTTATGGCCAAAATAAGATCAGTTACTTCACGCGCAAATTATGATATTCCTAATCAGCTTGTGACGGTGTCACATTGAAGTTGTGACGCCGTCAGGCTTCATAATTTTGGTCTTCACTTTGTCAGTAGTAGGCCTTCTGCAAAGCTTGTATGGTCAGCACCCCTAGTTGACGGCGTCACGTTTTAGCTGTGACGCCGTCATGAGGCCTTCTCGTTACGGTTTCTCCGTTGTTGTTGTTTTCTTCGTTTTTCCTTCCAATCAAGCTCGAATCATATCCTTTTCCAGCATTTGCATACTAAGTACCTAAAACTCAAATAGAAACAATTTAAGACAATAAATGATCAAAGGTTTACGGATTTAGAGGCTAAATGACCCTTTAAAAGCGTATGAAATTACACCTCATAACAATCAATGATGCTTAGTGGTATCCATATGGAGCATGATGGAGATATTTAGATGGAGTGGAGCATCAGGAAGATAGTAGATGGATCAAAACGATATAGTTTTTCGGATTAGTTATGGAGTGGATTAATACGACACACTTTTCGAAGAGATGTTAGCGAGATATTTTAGGTTGTCAAAACGGTGTAATTTTAGGCCTTTCCAAAATGGCAAAAGGGTTAAATTATACCACTACATAATATTTATCTAAAGACATGTGTTTACTGATTAAGTATGAAGGAAATAGTGGTGATAAAGCAGATAAACTTTTAAATAATAAGGTGAGCGAAAATGCAAATAAACATGTCTTTGCTCATACACCATATTTTTAACATTCAATATTTCGATCGTTAATGGTGTAATGTCTTATTTGTTTCTTCGAATTGAGGTTCGGACTCTCAATCGAATAAATATTCATCAAAAATTTCATCACCATGAGTGGTCTAAACAATATACTCTGCTTATTTTCCAATGGTTGTTCTGAAAAACATGTTGTATAATAAGTTTAACAACCTAACAATCACCAAAAACAGTTTTAACTAACACAAATACACTACACACTATCAAGACAAAAACCATAAAAGCACCAAGATTTTGTTATATACAAGTGAATTATATATATAACATAAAAAAAGAAATACATAGTTTACATTTAACATACGATTTTAAAGATAACACATTCACAACATATATTACTCCATTTTATAGGTACAAATGATTATACACTAAAAGTATCATGAATGCGATCCAACGATGCAGAATACTGACGACTTCAGTAAACACTAGAAACTCTTTCTTTCTAATGTTGATTGGAAAACCCATCCTCATTGAACGGAACTGACATGGACAACTCGATCTCCTTTGAGACATACATCTCTAATTCTTTGACTATTATGGGGCCCACCATTTACGATCCCATGTTTTGCTGGTGCTTGTAAGATGATATGACACTAAACATGATATCTTACATTTTAAGCAGTGGTTTTACAAACTACACAAACCATGGCGAGAATTAGCGTGGAGCAGCGAGAAAACAACGATGAACTATTCAGAATTTCCTTACCTTTAAAATGCCGTAATATTGTTTAATGGACTACAATTCATATCATGAGGCGGGCCGTATCAATTCCCACCTTCAAATAAAAAACAAGTATGAACCAATGTGTATTAAATCTATTTCATTGTAATTAAGTTCTACAATGCCTAATGGACCATATTTTGGACAATAATCAACCCTAAAATGTCTCTTCATTGTTGGTGTTGACCACTTAGCTATTGCATAATTTATTGCAAGTGACCAATGACCGTAATCAAGACTTAACCCGCACAAATAGAAACATGAAGACTGACACCAAATATAATTGAAAACTAACTAAGAAGATATTGCTTACTTTATTATAGTGGCGATAGAATATCCTATGAGCATCTTTATAGCGTAAAATATAAATTCATGGTGCAGCCAAAGACTCGTTTCAATGAACGATAATTTTCAGTATAATATGCATGCTCAAGATCATTCCTACTCATCCTCCACTAAGAGCCGAAAGCCTGTACATAGGATACTTCAAATTAGGAATCCATATACATACACAAAAAAGTATATCAAATATATGGAAGGTTGAAGTATTACAGACTACTTTATCTAAAGCTATCAGGAAAAAATTACATGAGTTAAGTCATCTTGAACTTATTCATATGCGTATAGGCACTATTTTACCCCAAAATGACATAGTATGACTGCCTCAAATAGGCACAATAACACTATAGGAAGCCTTTATATCGATCACTTCCATCCTCCTCAACCACATATTACTATCTCCAAATGACATATCTTTGATACCTTAAATACAAAAGAGAAAAAATCCATTATTAACTGGATCCATAATATATATGTATGACTTCAGATACCATATTGGGTGCCAAAAGATAAAACTGAACAACATTAGAATACCGACCAATAATTCAAATAATTGACGTTCAAAATAAAAGACAAACATGTGTTTCGTCCGTTTTCTACGTGCAAACTAACCCAACCTGAAAACACAAATGCAAATATAAGAATGGATCCTTAATAAGTATTAAAACTCTAAAGAAACTCAATAAGATACGTTGAAGGATACAAAGCATAAAAGGTAATAAAGTCTGCATATTTAACCATCTGAACCCACTTTATACAACTACATGGCTTCATAAAATCGCTAAAAAAAGATTGTCTGAATACATTAGATCAAGAAAATCCATGTAACACAAAAAATTATGCATAGCTTATAGCACAACAAATCATGACCACAACTTATAGCAACCATACTCACGACTACTAATTATATACAGTCTAATCACTGCTTATAACAAATGGGCACAACTTATAGAATTTCATACCATAGTTCATACATTGGTTCAAATATCATGACGGGTAAAAAAATGATTTAATTTTATGCCATCCATTTTGCCGTTCAAATTCTCAACTTATCAAGCGACCAAATCATCGAAGCCAAGCAAAATATTATCGAGTTACATGCTTATACAACCGTAGTACCTTAAAATCGTTTCCAAAATGCTATAGACCAACATACTTGTATCTAAATGAACCGTATACTTTAAGCATAATCTCAAATAACATACCTCACCATTAATTACTAAAATAGAAAGAAAAATGATTTTCTATAATTTTAGTAAAACATGCGATAAAGCTCAATTTACGCTCCATATGAGCGAAGCCCCTAACCTAAATGCAGTCAATAGAAAACCTTTAAACTTATTATTTTTTAACCTTTATATATGATAAAAAAGGAGAAGACCCCTTCCACCCCAAGATATAACGAAAAAGAATCTAATCTTTTAAAGATCATTAAGCCTAATGACGATGGCTATGTTGAAATTGATGAGCACAATCATCGTGATTTAATGAAGATATGTTCACAAAAAACGAATCATGTTTCAAATTAAACTAAGGAAGCAAAATCGATGATGATGATTCTAAATGCATTTCAATCTTGAAAAGAAAAGGACCGGTTCCATTATCTAATAGTAGTTAATGAGGTGTAATTTTATATGCTTTTTAGGAGTCATTTAGCCTCTAAACTCGTATAGATTTGATCATATATTACCCTAATTTTTTTCTATTTTAGTTTTAGGTACTTGGGAGGAAAATGTTGAAAAAGTACAAGTTTGGGGCTTGATTGGACAAAGAACAAAGAAAAGCGACAAAGACCACGTGGTAGGTCACGTGGCGATGTCATAAACACAACGTGGCCGTCGCCTTGAAGTTGATGGTCCGGTGGTGAAGGCGGCGTTAGAAAATGTTGATGACATCACAACTATAAAGTGACGCCGTCACAACTAAGTCGGTGCAATATTGAAACCCTAAGTAGCGGCGAGCTGACGGTGTCACACCAATAAGTAACGTCGTCACAACCTAAAAACTATAAATATAAATGCATCGTTTTCATCATTGGGTGTGCAACTTTAGAGGAACTTATACCACCGAACCATAGTCGAATTTAGCAGCTTTTTAGGCCTTTTTGGCCCTTGAAGACCTCATGTATTATTGAGATAAATTATTTAATAAATCATTCAATCATGTCTATGTGTTATTGTTTGATTTGTTTACTTGCTTCTCTTTCTATTACTATGCCAGGCTAAATTGATTAGTATTTACTTAGGATTGCATGAAACCTAGTTATTAATTTCTTTGTTTGTCGTCTCTTGTTTAATGGTGTCCACGTTAGGAGTTGGAAAACTAGATAGTAAAAACTAGACTAGCTTGAGCGTCTACTAAAGCGTGTCCTATTAATAGTTATATCGTAGGTTATTAATTGTGAAAGGCATTTATTCGTAGGTTAGTTATTGGGTGAGCTTGACGAATCGGGGCGGCGCCGTTCACTTAGCCTAATCTATAGAAGTGAGGCCGACCAAACCACAACAAGAAATTAGGAATACTTCACATTCATTTGGCAAAGGCGTAACAATTCGACAACATAGTAAGAGATAACTAGAGTAATGGAATTCAAGGTAAATCGCTTTTACATGCTTTTCCTCATATAAAGTTCGCCACCACTTTACTTTTCTTGTCATTATTTTATTGAACTTTTAGTTTTATAAGTAATTTAAAACCAACCTCTCCCAAACCTTGGATTTTAATTTGTTTTAAATAAAATATAAAAATACAAAAATAATCTCCATAACCTTTAGACTTAAATCAACATACACTTGAACCTACCTCACTATTCCCTAAAGAATGATCAATCCCCCAAGTCTTGCCTATACTACACTACAATGATTAGGTACTCTGCCTAGGAGGATTGTAAAACATTGATGTTTCAATCCGTCGCATCAGCAGTTCACATTCAGATGATGAAAAATCCAAAATCAATGATAAAATGGAAACATCGAAGTGTAAGACCATATTGGATATAAAATTGTTGCAGCGGAACTGCAGGGCTGTAAATAAACTAAACGTTAAGTGAATATTTCATGAACCGTTCGATAAAATTTTCGTTTATGTTCGTTTATTTATTAAATGAATGAATGACCATGAACAATATTTTACGTTCATTTAGTTAAATGAACGAACATGAACAAAATTCACGTCCGTTCATTTATATTTGTGAATGTCCAATTATGTGTTTATTGACATTCTTTTATGTTTATTTCTTTGTTTTTATTCGTATATCATATCTTTTAATTAAATACTTTTAAAATTGGTTTGATTAAATAAACAATGCATAATAAAATATTATGCATAATTTAATAAAGCGTCTGTTTGTTTTTCTACATTCATTTATGTTCGATCTTTTATGTTCGTTTAGTGTCTTAATGAACGAACATAAACGAACATGAATAACTTATTTTCTTAATAACCGAACATGAACAAGAAAATTCGCCATTTAAGCATTCGTGTCAGTTTATTTGTCCGGTTAAAATTAAATGAACGAACATGAACAAGGCTCCATTCGTGTTCTTCTAGTTCATTTACAGCCCTAAGCGGAAGACTTATAAAATCACTTTTACACACTAGTTTAACTATCCCATGAATTCATATACACCATGAAGCTCTAGGAGAGAGTGATTGAGAGAAGGTTTAGAAAGGATACTAGGGTGGCAGAGAACCAATTCGGTTTTATGCTAGGTTACTCCTCGATCTAGGTAATACACCTTATTAGGGTCCTTATTGTGAGTATAGATAAAGACAAAGAGACTTACACATGGCCTTCCTAGACCTGGAAAAGGCTTGTGATATCGCTCTACGAGAGACTTGCACATGGCCTTCCTAGACCTGGAAAAGGCTTGTGATAGCGCTCTACGAGAGCTGATTTGGAGGACCCTTATAGATAAAAGAACATCAAGGAGATACATAAAAGTTATTAAGGATATGTATGAGGGGGTGAAGACCCAGGTATGGTCCACTATGGGATACACAAAGTTCTTCTAGTTGAAGTCGTACATCACCAGGGCTCAACTATTAGCCCATACCTCTTTGCCTTGATCCTTGATGAGCTATCACAGGGATACAATCGAGCATCACTTGGTGCATGATATTCGCGGACGATATTGTCCTTGTTTCGGAATCAGCATAAGGGCTAAACAACTTACTAGAGCATTGGAGGGAGGCAGTAGAAGACAGTGGTTTACGAGTAAGCTGAGAGAAGACTGAATATCTAAGATGCGAGTTTGGCAGGAATGAGATCTTCCACACTAAAGAAGTAGATATATGTATCAGAGACTAGATCCTACAACCAAAGGAGTCTTTTAGATACATAGGTTCTGTGTTACACAAGTCAGGAAGGGAAGACAATGATACAAGTCGTATTAGAGCAGGATGATTGAAGTGGATGGCGGCCTCCGAAGTCCTTTGTAATAGGAAAGTCCCTCAAAAGATGAAAGGGAAATTTGATAGAGTGGCAATTAGACCATCTTTGTTGTATGGGTCAGAGAGTTGTCCGATCACAAAGGCTCAATCTAATAAAGTGGAGGTGGAGGAGATGAGAATGTTGAGGTGGACATGTGATAAAAACGTGTTAAACATGGTTCCGAGCGGATTTTTCAAAGCGGAACTTGAAGTGGAAACTATTATCAATAAAATGAAGGAAGGAATGTTGAGATAGTTTGGACATGTTAAAAGGAGACCACGATCTGCACCAGTTAGGAGGGTAGAAGCTTTGGTAGTGGACTGGTCGAGAGTAAGGGGTAGATCAAAACTTAGGTGGGAGGATAGATTGAAGCAGGACATGAAAGAACTTCTATTAACTGAGGACATGACCTCTAATAGGGGCATGTGGAGAGCTAGACTCATAATAGGAAGTTAAGGTCTTAGTCGGTCTCTGGTTTATGCTAGTTTTGCGTCTAGGTTCTTTAAGTGTCTTTGTTTAGGCCTTGTTTTCCATGATTGTTGGTTTGGCATTTGGTTCCCCATTGCCTATGTATTGTGTGTGTTCTTGTGTTCGTTTTCTGCTCTTTTGTTTTTCACATTTTTTCATTCTTTGATTATATGCTTTGCTTTCCTTGTGTTACATGCTTATTTGCTCCTTCTATGCTTGCATTTGTATTGCTTTCATGTGTTGTTTATATTATTGTTTATGTTATCCTTATGCTATTTGCTTTGTTATGTTATATATTCTTTAGGGATAAGTGTTTCTAAATGTATCCAAGTTACCACATTTTACTAAGTTGTGTATCAATCTATTAATCCTCTAAACAATGCAATCTTTTACTAATCATACTAACATGTGTATCGATTCGGTCTCTGTCTATTTTTGCTTGATGTGGCAAACTAGAAGCGTTAACTTTGTTTTCCTACTTGACTCATGCCCAGTGGCGGTCAAACATTGACCCCAATGGTTCATTTATCCCTTAATATAAAAAACAAATATCACCCCAAATCGAAACCACCACCACAGCGACGACAACCACCACCACCATGTCTTATGCAAAAGACACTCCTCGTGTAATAGGACATCGTTCGACCCTTTTGTGAATGTGGCCATCGATTGTGATGAAAGCAGCGTGGACACGAGAAAATCCAGGAAAAGATTTATTGCTTGCCCGTTTATATAAGCCCTAATTTTATAATTGGAATTTTTGATTGTGTTGTTTTCTTTACATCGATTTTGTTTTTGATTTAATTATAGGATAAGAAAAGAAAGTGTGGTGTGTATCAGTTCTTTGATGAAGATTTACCAAGTGATTACTATAGGCAGTTGCTATTGGATTTGCATGCTAGGGTGAGGAGAGGTAGTCAAGCAGTAGAGATGCAAGAGCATATTGGTGTGCTAACTATGGAGAAAGCAAGGCTTGTGCAAGAGTTGTGATGACAAAGTCAAAATTACAATTGTATATTTGTCATTTGGTGGGTATTTTGTTGGTTTTATGTCTTGTATTAGGTATGAGGATTGGGTAGGATAGTGTAGGATTGTCTAGGATTGTGGTAGTATAGTTTTGTTGTAATGGTATTTGACTCAAGTTATTAGCAATGAAACAATTTGCATTTTCTTATATTGATGTTGCGGTTTGTTATATTGATTTTGCAGATTTCTTATGTTTCGGTTTGCATGTCACATGTGTATGCACTTTAGAGCGATAAATTAGTAACTTAAAATTGACTTTAGAAAGTCAATCTACATTATTCGGTTCTAGGTTACAAGAGTCTTATTATAGGCCATTAGAGGCATACATAAACCACCAAGTACAACTAGTTGGTAGCTTTTGCCCTTGCCTTTTGAACCCTTTGCTTTTGCCCTTGCCTTTTGAAGCACTTGCAGACTCATCTGTTGGAATTTTGGCTTCAAATGGCTTGATACCAAAAAGTTTACAAGTTTCTTTGTTTGGCAGACCTAGAACCTTTTTCCTAGCATCATAAGCTTGCCTTGCAAGCTGGTTTGGGGTTAACTCTTCAGGTTCAATCTTGATTGAGCTTGCAGCTTCATGATTTGGATAGCCATCTAGAAAATAGTGAAACCATGATCCCTCTGAAGTGTCACTATCAAGTACTTGTAAGCATGAGGGTTTATAGCCTTGATCTTTTCTATAATTTTATTGAAATTTTGAGGATATGAAGCTTTAGAGGCTGCCCAAAACAGATTCCTAAACTCTAGTCCACTGAATTGCTTCCTAAAGTTTTCATAAATATGCTAGCACATTGCATGCTCGACATCGAGCATAACTGTTTCCACACCTCAATGAGTCCTTTATGTTGGTCAGACATAAGTGTAAGACCTTGGCCAGTTGGCATTTCTAAGTCATCTCCAAGAAGTTCTAAAAACCAAGCCCAATTGTCCTTGTTTTCTACGTTGACAACAGCCTAAGCTATAGGGTAAATATGGTTGTTCCCATCTCTTCCTATGGCAGTTAAAATCTCACCTTGATTAGGTCTCTTTAGAAACAACCATCCAATGCAATAACCCTTCTACACCCAATTTTGAAACCTTCTTTTAATGCAGCTAAACAGACATAAAACCTATCAAAATAAGTCTTGTCATCTGTTACAGAAACTCCTAGTTTGATTGTGGACCCTGGGTTACTATCCAGTAATTCTTTGCCATATGATCTAAGCAGCCCATAATGTTGTTCTATAGTTTTCTCATACTCACTTAATGCCCAATTCTTTGCAGCTTTACACTGATTAGGACTGACACTACATTTATACTTTTTCATTACAAGATCAGCTATATCTACTAGCTTGATATCTGGATTCTTTCTAATTTTATCACAAAACTGTTTTCCTATCCACTTATAGTCCACTAGTGACCCAAACTTGAAATTTCTCACACAATTATGTTCAGACTTTAAAGACATAATCTGAAATGTTTTTGAGTTGATCCTAGCATAAAATCACGAAACTACATTTTGGTACATCTTGGTATTTCACAAGGATACTGAATTGCTTCCTTTGTTTGCCTAAATCGGGATCCTTAAGGTTTGGTGGTCTTTGGCCACAAGCAATGAATTACCTTATCTCGATGCACTCCTCTCATACCAAATTGAATATCCATTGGCCAAAGCATAGTATGTTAAGCATTCCTTGATTGTGCGGCCTCTCGAACTTTTGCCCAGTTTGTTACATGAACACAATTCAAATCAATGAATCTATTAGCCAAGCTTTTGACCAAGCTGTTAGAGAACATAAAAAACATTCATTACCTCTGGGCTGTGACCTCCAATGTGTGATAGGATCATATGTAGGATATTTCTACCACATCTTGACGCCAACAAATGGGTCTTGCAAATCAGAATCATCACCATCACCCTTCAACTTTCTCAATAAATCTCCTATGAACTCATCATGCTCAATCAAGACTTCATTTTTGTTTGAAACTGCAGCCCTACTACTACTTGCAGAACCAAAACCAGCAATGTCTGGAATTGGTGTTGGTTTTCTCTTAGTTCTATTTGCTTTCCTAGTTCTAAGCTCTATGAGCTCTTCTTCACCAGCACTTAGATAGTCAATGGACTTCTGAGAGTAATCATTATCATCACTGTCACTATCACTATTTCTATCACTATCTCCATCACTACTGTTAGTGCAAATATTACGATATTTAATCTATACGGTCTCGTTTGTTTGATTGATGACAAACATGTAACATAATACATAACGTAAAATGTACAAGTTACTTGTAATCACACTTTGTCTCAACATACATTCAACACCTCTCGATGTCTCAAGTCGTAGATATGTTACAACACAGGTTCGTACATGTTTGTTATGTGGCATTATGATCAAACCCATTAACAAATCATTTAGAATGTTTAAAATACATTTAGAGTCACTAAGTATTTTAATAGGTTAACCATTCTATTTCGAACCTCATTTTACATTTTGCATTCACAAGTATTTCAAAAGGTAACTAGACATTTTATTAACTAGTTACATAATACATTTACAAGTTTACCTTGATAAACCTTTTAATCTAAAATGGAAATACATGTTACATCATGTCATGCATCATCTTTGAAATCCTTGGAAGATCACTTGAATATTTTGGTTAGATTGACACACATATATCAAATGTGATCTTAGTAAGATTTGGTAATATCTTGCAAAGATTTGAAGAAAGATTTTTAGATTTTATGTCGGGCCCACGGTACCAAATTGTATAAAGGACGGAACCCTTTTAAGGGTCCGTGGTCGTCAGACGCTCCTCATCCACTTTGGCTATAAATAAAGCCAATTGTTTTCCCATTTCTTCACCACTTAAAAGCACATCTTCTCCACCTTCTTGCATACATTTAGATCAATCATTAACAATGTAGTAACACACATTAAACACCCTAATGATCATGATCATAATGCTTCTAACATTCATCTTTGTTGTAAGCATACTCTTTGATCAACCAAGGAAATCTTGGAGATCTAGCCATCCCACTCACCACAAGTTGAAGATCTATCACAAGAAGTTTGGGAACTTGTGATCTTCATCATGAAGGCTTCCTATCAATGGAAGTTCATTTAGAGGTAGTTATTCATATCCATTAGACATTTGTGTCATGGATCATTAGTGTAAACATCATTGCATCATAACAACACTTTCACCAAACTAGATTAGATGGTTTATGTGTTTGTGCCATAAAACACAAGGTTTATTATGTTGGGCCATAAAACATATTGGGAGTGGTTGTACCCTTGTAAAAGAACTCGACATCTAGCTTAGTGTCGGAAATATTGTATAAGCGACGTTAGGTTGGTTCTACCTCGAACTAGAACCCGGTATTTAGCTTGGTACCGGAAAAAGTGTAGCGGCGATTGTAAGGTTTTCTCCACGAGAAGGGAGCTTGTTGATTTAGTGAAGTAACTCTCGAGTTGGGTACTCGGGGGAGTGGAGTAGGCGGAAAGGAGATCCGTGACGAACCACTATAAATCCTCGTGTTCGGTTTGCACTTTCCTTTCTTTATCTCTTTACTTTTATACGTGCACTATACTATTGTTTGTGATGTGGTTTGATGTTCATGATTGTGTGACAACTTGGTTTACCATGCTTTATATTAGTCACAAACAATAATTGGTACGTTCATATTATAACAAGCTTAATAAGCGATTTGATACTAAAGATCTAAAGTTTTTAAACGGTAACGTATTCACCCCCCTCTACGTTTCCACAACTACCTTTATCTTTATCACTTTCAACCACCATTATGCCTTTACCCTTATTAACCACACCCCTTGTTGAAGATCCTCCTCAAATTTCACCTCTCCATTTCTTCAATGTAAGCGCATGCGGTACTCTTAACAGTGTTCCTCTTTTCTTAGGGTTCCATCACTAGTTGCACTAAGGTCGGGTTATTAACATCTTGTGACAAATCAATGGCACAATGGTCCAAGTATACCTCTATTCCACCATGAAACTTTGAGAGGTCATACATGTGAATCGGTCATAGTCATTACCTACTTTCACTAAACCCTTCTAGATCATGTTCGGGATTCTATAGTATCTGACAAATAAGTGGGCACAATTTGTTCTCTCAACTACCATGCTCTTAAATTCTTCAAATTTAAGCCTACCAACATATATGTTACCCATTGTTCCACTGTCATACCTTAGTGGTTCGTGCAGGAAAATCCCATCAAACCAAACATCCAACTCTACACCATCAGGCCCAGGAATAGTCATTCTAAAAGAAACAAAATACAAAATTAGGGTTAAACCCTAAACTGTAATTGTAATAAATTAACAATTTGTAAATTGGAATTAACAAAACACATACCTTAATACTTTAATTGCATTCAAATTATGATTCTTGAAAAGTTGTGTGTGTAATGTGTTAGGAATTGGGTTTACTCATGATTGGAAAAGTTGTGTGTGATTTGGGATTATTGTGAGTGTAATGTGTGTTTTGGCGGTAAATATACCGCCTGGTTAGGTCAATGTTTGACCGCCACTGGGCATGAGTCAAGTAGGAAAAACAAAGTTAACGTTTCTAGTTTGCCACATCGGCAAAAATAGAAGGAGACTTAATCGATACACATGTTAGTATGATTAGTAAAAGATTGCATTGTTTAGGAGGATTAATAGATTGATACAACTTAGTAAAGCGTGGTAACTTGGATACATTTAGAAACACTTATCCCTATTCTTTATTTGTTCTCCTTTTCTTGTGTCGCTTTATGATCTCTCTTTCTTGATCACTTTCACCATCTCTATTACACTTGCGGGAGGTAATCTTGGAAGCAGTCTCCCTACTCTTAGGTTTACCCTAAAGTAGGGTTATGATATGTCTACACTCTATCTCCGCAATACCTTGTGCATACGAGATCGGGTATTGTTGTTGTTGTTTATACTGAACTTTCGTTCGTATTCTAAAGTCAATGAAAAAAGGATGACAATGATGTAGTTTGACATGAAGATGATGACCATGAGTTAATGATACAATGTCTTGATGAAGATGACGAAATTGATGATGTAGGTGATTACAAGGATGCGTAAATATGGTTACGCCAGAGTGGTATGGTGGTTGTTTCTTGGGGACATAAATGGGGTGACAGTGCTTCGCCGATATGGATGTCGGTTGAATTTTAAAGTGATGATGAGATAGTTTTTATGAAGTAAATCTGGGTTGATTTTAAATATATATAAACATTTGGTGACTAACATTCCTTGAAGAACAAAAGCTCATTACACGTTGCATAAATTGGTAGTAAAAAGTTAAAAGTCTGTTATAACGACCACATGTACTCTAGCTAATGGTTTATTTAAAGAGCAAATTTCATAGTTTACATCCGTGTCAGAAAAGTTAAGGCATCAACATCACATCGCCAACAAAAATAAGACAATATAAATTCTTAGGGATGAACGATGCAAATCTTTTTTCATTATTTGCTAATGTGGTTCTAACATGAGAGGTATTTTCGTCTTTTTGCTTTTAACAGTGATGTATTTTGCAGTTTACTCTTATTATTATTATTATTATTATTATTATTATTGTTATTTTAATTTTAATTTTTATTGTTATTAATTTTGTTATTAATATTATTTTATTTTATTTTTTATTTTCATTAATATTATTATATTTTTTAATTTATAACGTTTTATTATTTAGTCTTCTATCATTATTTTTATTACTATTATTATTATTATTATTATTATTATTATTAAATTTTATATTTCTATTATTATTATTATTATTATTATTATTATTTTTTTTTTTTGTTGAAACCATTTTTCTTCTTTCTTAACTTAACACCCTTTATTCTTTTCAAATAAAACGCACACAAACTATTTTTTAAAAGTCATATTTATTGATGAATTTAATAAAAAGTGGTATGGTTGTATTTGTTGTTTGAAGAATTTGAAGAAAGGAGGTTTAAGATATACAAGATGAGAAGTGTGTTTAATAATAATAATATTACGTAATAATTAAAAATGATAATAATAATAATTATTATTATAATAAAAATTATTTATTATAATAAAGATTATTATTACAATAAAATAGTAATAAAGATAATAATCATAAAAATAAATAATTATAATTAAAATAAAGATATTAAATTTTAAAAGTAATAATAATAATTATAAAATAAACAAATAATAAAATAATAATAATTAATTAAATTTAAAATAATTAAAATAATGTAATTATAGTAATAAAATAAAATAATGTTAATGATAAATGTCGAGATATTGGATCACAGTTTCTCCCCTTTCTTTTCTTCTTTGGGTGAACTTGAGAAGAATCTGATAACCTTCTTAAAGCGCATTCGACGTTTTCTATGACTCGAGACGTTGGAGTAGCGTCTTCTTTATTCGTATTTTAATAGGATTGGTTTCGCTATTCTTTGGGGTGTGGGGGCCCAGGGTTCTAATCCCACACTTAATTTTTGTAAATCACATGAGTTTTAATAAAAGTGTTGATTTAAAAAAAAAAAAAAAAAAAATTAATAATAATAATAATAATTAAAATTAGAAAATAATAATTCAAAATGTGAATTGGCGGAAGACCACGACTCAGTGTGTCTTTGGCACCAACCAATATTCACTCTACAAGAAATAAATCAAGACAACTCTTCCGATCCAATGAAACATCAATTTGGAGTGAGCAAGCGAGCGATCTTAAACCTTTAACCTTTATCCACAAAATCTCTCATAAACCCAAAGGAACATCAAGATTTCTTACATTAGACCATTTAATTTGTTATGAAACTATGAAATAAATAACAATTTAAATTTTCGTCTTTGTCAAGGTTACACGATTGAATATTTTCTAATCAAGAAAATTACATTATAATACAACATATTAGCATATGTTTACTTATTTAAAAAGAGTAAATTTCAAAATATATTCTCATTGTTTGTCAAATTTTATAGTTTATATCATATCAAAAGGTTGAAACATCTACATCTCTCCGTCAATAAGCGTTAATAGTAAGAGTAAAGTGCAAAATCTCCCTTGTTACAAGCAAAAGGACGAAAATACCCCTCATATTAATGTTAGAACATTAAAACCCGTGAGTAATACTTTATTAGTTACCAATATTTATATATTACAAGCGTGACCTAATCATAACCCTAATGGACCCTAAGCCCATGCGAGGCCTTTTGGGCCAACTAACCTATTCTATAATATAATACTCCGTAGCGGTCCAGAATGGGAAATTAAGAATGCTCGATGCGGGTAGTAAACTAGACAAGAAAAAAATCAACATAATAAAACGTAACTTTAATCGACTCAGTAACAAAACCGTACTAACCCACCGACTTGATTGACTAATACCAACGATTGGCTAAGTTGACTAGTAACAAAAGCATACCAACGGTTGACTTTGAGACCGGTGCTAACGATCAACTTTAGTCGGTAGTATGGCCGTCTGAACAATCGACTAACAAACAAACAATTAAACAACTATAACTTTTTTCTTTTTTTTCAACAATAAAACAAAACATAAAGATAAATCCTCAATAAAGATTCTTAATCCTTAAAAAACTCGTTAAACCATGACATCAGTACCTCATCGAAATTATTCTTCTTCTTTGTCGTATTAATATTAACAACCATCACTTTGAGAAAAGATTCTGAAGATCGTCAATGACTTTAAGAGAAGCCTCGAGTATCCAATCCCTTGGCAACTTCTTCATGTTTTTCTTCTCCACATTGGATTTTGATTCTCCATCGGTTCCTTGCATCTTGTTTGCGCTTGGTTGGGATTTTGAAACCCCAAAGCTGTTGAAGACTTAGATCCGGAAAGGGTTTCGGGATAAAGATTTATACGGTGAAAGTAAGATTTTTTTTTCCGATAATTGAGGGGTTAGGGTTTGACGAGTGGTTTAGGGAGAGTGTCTCAACTTAATGCATGGTTCTATTTATAGATTACAATCGTAACCTAATCGTAACCTTATTGGACCATAAGCCCACGAGCGGGTTTGGTAAATGTTTATTCTATCATCTAATAGTTAAAACTATGTTAACAGATAACCGGAAAAAAAATTGTATTGTTCGCACCTAGAAATTTATATTTTCTAACGTTCATTGACGGAGGGATATAAATGTCTTAACTTTTTTGACGTGATGTAAACTGTGAAATTTGACAAACCATGATAATGAATTTTGAAGTTTACTTTTTTTAAATAAGTAAGCATATGCCAAAATGTTGTATTATAATGTAATTTTCTTGATTGGGAAAATATTCAATCAGGTAATTTTGACAAAGACGAAAATTTAAATCGTTATTTATTTCATAGTTTCTATTAACAAATTAAATGGCCTAATGTCGAAACTAACAATTTTTTGGTTTAAACTTCACTATATGTATACATGAGAGTTAAATATTTGTCACCGTTAAATAATTAGAGTGAGCAGTGTAATTGATGTATAGCGTGCGACAATTATTTTGCCTAACAGACCTTTAATGTCATGCTTAAGGATGGCAATCAGGCGAAAAATGTCGGGGATTATATTATTATTATTATTATTATTATTATTATTATTATTATTATATAAAAACATAACTTTATTAGGTAACTAAAGGCGTTTATTATTATTATTATTATTATTATTATTATTATTATTATTATTATTATATAAAACATAACTTTATTAGAAAATCAAAAGATTCTGAAATCGGTGGGAAGCGGGGCACACTGGTTTGGCTCACACATTTTCTGAATCTGAAAACTTATTCATGAAAAATAAAGCACCATTCTTGACATTATTTTAGTGGCTAACACCAATGGTCTTGATGCGTGAAAGTGTATCCAAACCTCCGCTGAGCTCCCAAATGTCAAAAAGCAAATGGTATGAACTTATGTAGTTGTCTTCATATTTGGACACATATTTCTTCTTCTTCTTCTCCATAGCATTATGTAAGGCTACCTCGAAGCCCACAAAGACGATCAATACCAAAGAAAGGAGAGATTAGGTCACATCCAAACACGTCCTTCTTCGGGTCCAATTAAATAATAATGTGCATGGCGTAACTCTTTCCATCCTCGAAAGAAACCCCATTGGACCTCTTTTTCGCACCATGATCCCCACTTGGAACATATATCAGCTAATATCCTCTGAGGTTATCACGGTCTTTATACCCACTTCACCGGACGATGAACTGCATGATCTCTTTATTGTTCCATATGATGCACATTACAACTCGGACAATGACTACCTTCGAAAACATAGGTATAGTAAACCATATAACACAACACCGCTGGCGATGGTTCATCCTGCAGCAACCCTCACCTGGGTATAGTGAAAAGAAAATCTTGTGAGTGAGTGAGATATTTTGGATGATGTGTTATCGGACACAATGCACCTATAAAAATTATAAATGAAAAAAATGTTTTAGTTATTGTGGTGTTATTGGGTGTGCCCTGAAATAACGATCTAATAACATTCGTTGGTGCCAAAGTGCACCTACCTCTCTTACCTACACAATGTCCGTTTACTGGAAGAAAAAAAATATATGGTCCCCATATATCTATGATGACACGATGTCAAGTTTTTGAATTCCCCACTTTAACATTTCATCCTACGAAGTGGTCCATGTATGCATGATCTGGAGGATCAGTCCATGTATGCATGATCTGGAGGATCATCACAGTTGTTCATGAGCTTACTTTAATACAATGCCACTACAACAAAATAGTTGATTTTTCACATTTATTAAGGCAAGTGTTCACACTTTATAGTGTGTAGAGTTGAAAAGTTCACGCTTGGTTGTGTGAGCCAAATTGGAATGTGAAATAATTTCACACTAAGTGTGAAGATTTATAAAAGTTCAGCACTTTTAAGGGTGAAGATTTAAACAATACGACTTTAAAGCAAACACCGCACTTTTAAGTGTGAATAATTTCTTGCACTCGTAAGTGTGAATATGTTAAAGAAAAGTTCGCGGTTTAAAAGTGTGAAGAAAAAGTGTGAGTAAGTGATCAATTTGTTGTAGTGTGCGTTTAATTATTTGAGCCAGTTTATATTCATAATAATTAATACTAAAAGATTAGATGTAGCAAAATTTCCCTTTAACTGCAACAAAGAATTAATCCATTACTTTAGCTGAACGGGGTAATTAACTATGCATACAAAATGATTTTACTAATTGTTGCATAAAACTATGTATCCACTGTTGTGTTATGAATAAGTGTACTCTTCTTAGACGTTAAAAGAATTATCATCCTTTTTAGATACTTAACTGATCACTAAACATCTCTAGACATAACGGTTCTCTGTTATATACATGATTTGACGGTTAAACAACCAGTGAGACACGACGGACCACTGGACCAATGAGGGAGAGTGACAACATAGATGGGCTCCTTAAATAGAAAACGGTTTACTTGATAAATAGATTCGTCTGCATTCAATTTCAGAAAACTGAAGCGACAATCACTCATGATATGTTCGTTTGCACAAGACCTGTACATACGGCATTCTTTAATTTGTCGGTGCTTTGATCGAGCAGCCACTGCTGACATTATTTATGTGTTTATTGTTATAACATGAGCTTAAAATATATTGGGAATAAAGTTCACACGTACAAGGTCTCTAGGGTTTGTGCTAAGTTTTAGACTTTAGAGTAAACAATACAGCCATATATCCAAACTGTAAGCATTATGGAATGAAAATGATAATTATATATAATGTTTGTAAACATAGTTCTAGACAATGTGCTATGAGAATGAGCTGCCAAACATAATCTAATGAGAAAAAATAGTCAAATGGATAGTATTTTAATAAGTATATAAATTCACTACTACAAAAGGACATAGAGCTTTTAATAGGGTTTTTGTGAAAACAGACTCGGTGGGTATAAATAGTGTTTTCATATAGATAGAACACATCTTAAAAGGTTAGAGCCGCTTTTTTCTTTAAGCCAGAACTCTATTCATATAAAACCATGTTTCCTTTACAAAACCGGGCTCTATCTAAAACACCATAAGAGCCATGTTTTATATACAAAACCGGGTTTTATAAAATGGTATTTTGTAACATCAGAGCATGTGATTCTTTTCAAAATGAAACAAAAATGCTTAAACTTTTGGGCGGGTTATTTCCCTCCCCAATTTTTATTTCCTTCACAAAACCCTAGCTTTCCCCCGCCCCTCTTCACTTTCACAGCCCCTAACCTTCCTTCAATATTGGGGCAAAATCATTTTCATTAAACATCTAATAGTTCGAAAATTAAACCTAATTTCCAACAAATTAAGGCTTGCATAACCACAAATGGTTCGTTCAAACGGAATTAAACTCATATCAGTAATTGCTCGTCACTCAGTCTTCAACAATCAAGTATATATTCTGTCTTTTTAATAATTTGAATGCATATTTGTTAAAGTTGTAGTTTTGAATTGCTTGGTTGTTGTTTGCAGTTATATGGATGTGAATATAGGAGATTTTGATAATCAATTTATGGAATATATAAGATTAGTGAGTGTCTTAATTATAAAAAATGATGAATTTGGTTGTCATGAAACATATTTTTTTTTTTATTTTTTTTTATTTATTTATTTATTAATGTTTTGGAGATTGATGGGGTTTTGTGAATTTTAGGGGTCAATTGGAGACATCAGTTGCATTTTGGGATGGTTAATGCACAATTGATTCATGGCACTTGTATGTAGTACTTTCTCTGCTATTTTATTAGTTTGTAAAGCTTAGGACTTTTATTCGCTTAGGACTTTTTATTCGTTTATACTTAATTTAATGAAGTATGTTCTGCCACTTAACATCACCACCACCACCACCAGTGTCGCAGTATTCACTTGCCTAGGAGGAGCAACAATATGTAGTGGTGGTGCGAATTTATGATGCGGTTGTCTTTGAAGATCACCTTTGACTAATAATTGCTACAAGTTCTTACCATTTTTCTTGTTTCTTGTTTGCTGGTGATGACAAACTTTGCTTCAGTTTATCTTGGTAAGTCTTAATTCAAAATTTCAATTAGATTTTCTTAGTTTATTTGGCTAAAAGATACTAGTAAAGATGAGTACTTATGTTATCTTTATTATTGATTGATTTCTAGGTGGTTATGATATGGAAAAGCTGCTATAGCTTATGATTTAGCTCGCGCACTCAAGTATTGGGATCTCCAACTCACATCAATTTTACGGTAGACTTTCGTTGTTTTCTTACATCTGTAAACTATGTAACTTTACCATCTTAAATATAATATTCGCTTATGTATTTATCAGTTAGAGAACTATGAACAAGAAGTTGTAGAAATGAAGAACATGTCTATACATGAATATGTAGCTCACTTGAGAAGGTAAACTTTGAACTTCTGTTTTTAAATCGAACATTAAAGAAAATTGGTTATTAAACTCTTTACTAATGCGATAACATTAAGAACTTGTGGTAAATGGAAAGTAGCCTTATGTTTGCTTTACTTGAGGGTCACAATGTGTCAAAATTGAATATCTGAGCAGTTTCAATGCTCCTTATCACACTTGGCAAAGATGAATAGTTCAAGCTGCAAAACTCCTCAAAAACAAATTAGATTAGTTTGTCAATGTCCTGGATTCACTCCACTCACCACCAATTGAATCTCTCCACAAAAGTAAAGTATGTTTGTTTTATTTTCTGCAGGTGGTTGATGTGGTGTTTTGCCAATGGTTTGGAGCTTGTACTATAGTGAGGAAGTAAAGAGTTTTTATGTATTCATCATGTGACTTGATTCTCAAATCTAAAGGCAGATCTCGAGACAACATCAACTTCATCAAACCCACTGTTTTGGTCAGGTTATTCACACTACTACAAATTGTTTATATGTTTTTTGTATTGCTAGGTAATAAAATCTTGGAATGAAATTGTTGAAATTTATTTATTTTTTAAGTTTTGTATGGAATTAAAATAATATGACACCAAAACAAATCTTTGCTATCAAAATATATGTTTTAGGACCAGGTTTTGATGTCATAAATGGTGTGTTTCGTTGGCCTATATTCAGTACTAAATAGGGTGTTTGGTAAGACTTTTTCTGTCACAAATCGTGCTTTTGCACCTGCTCTTTATTGTCCAAAATATGTGTTCAGGACCTAGTTTTACTCTCATAAATGGTGTGTTTCATTGTGCTATTTGCTGTAATATATGCGGTGTTTGATAAGACTTTTTTGCTGTCACAAATTAGGCGTTTGAACCTTCTCTTTGCTGTCCAAAATAGGTGTTTCAGAACCTCGTTTTGCTGTCATAAATGATGTGTTTCGTTGTGCTATTTGACCTGCTCTTTGCTGTCCAAAATAGGTGTTTTAGGACCTGGTTTTGTTGTCACAAATGGTGTGTTTTGATGTGCTATTGTTTGTCACATATGGGCGTTTATGCTTGTGCTTATGTCTTAATACGTTCATAATTACTCAAGTTGCAGTTGCTGCAGGTTTTGTTAATGTTAGGCTGGTATGGAAGAGCTTATGGATGAGCATGATATGGTTGGGCAAAATATGGTTGAGCATTGTAGGCTTAAGAATGGTGACGGCAAAATACGAGTGCTAAAAGAGTGCAACCATTCTTGGAAAAGTTTCAAGAAGGATCTTCAGATAAATTACAAGCACCAGAAAAGAATTCCTTGTGATTAGTGGACGTTTATTGAACCCAAGACATGGAAATAGTATGTGAAGATGAAAAGCACCCCTGAAAAAATGGGTTGTCTTACTTTATAATGTATTTTTTTTATATATATTGTATGATGCTGCAATGTTTCTAATTATTAATTATTCCTATGTCAAGGCAAAACATGAAGAAGGGAGGAAATGGGCCAAACTCGAGAAAAATCCTCCACGGCTGGGCCAAAAGGATATGTTGTAACTCATCAACAACACTCATTCCCCAAAAGAGTAAGCAACTTTTAAAAGCATATTATAGGCTCATAATATATCTACGTTTAAACCAAAAACAAAGCACCTCAAATACATGAATTACTTATTTGCATAAACTTAACCTGTAAACCTTTACACTTGATTGTCCAATAAAAGCGTCATGTCAGTACAACAACAATTTCTTACTAAAAGTACATAGACCCGTTTAGTAGTCTGGTCATTATTGTTAGTTGGTCTTGTTAGTAAGAGACTGGTCTTGTTAGTCTGGTAATTTTAGTAGTCTGGTAATTATTGTTAATAAGAAACTGGTCTTGTTAGTTTAATGCTTATAAAATGGCTGCTGCTTCATGTAGTCTGGTAATTATTGTTAGTTGGTCTTGTTGTTGCGTATTGAAAGTTAAAGAAGTGCGAGATCTGAACTATAGCAAAAGAACTTGCCTTTTTGTTAATAAGTGGAATTTTATACAGATATGTGATAAACCTTGTATAGCTTTGGGATTGCTTGATTGTTTACAGATTTTTCAATAAAGCAGTTTGAAATAAACAGATAGAACATGATGCTAAACTTAAGAGATTAAAAAAAAGCAGTTAGAACAGTTAGAACAGAGATGTGATAAACCTTGTATAGCTTTGGGATTACTTGATTGTTTACAGATTCTTCAATAAAGCAGTTTGAAATAAACAGTTAGAACATGATGCTAAACTTAAGGGATTAAAAAAAAACCAGTTAGAACAGTTAGAACAAAGATGTGATAAACCTTGTATAGCTTTGGGATTGCTTGATTGTCTGCACTCGTTCGTGTTCCTTTTTTGCTGCATTTCTAAAAAAAATATATCACTTACAGATTTTTTAATCTATAAAACATATTACCAAATGCAAGGGATTGCTTGATTGTCTGCAGTTAGAAATAAAGCAGTTAGAACAGAGATGTGGTAAACCTTGTATAGCTTTGGGATAGCTTGATTGTCTGCACATGTTCGTGTTCCTTTTTTGCTGCATTTCTAAAAAAAATATATCACTTACAGATTTTATTTTTTATTTTTTTTAGATGCCTTAGAATGACAAGAAGCCTCTTACTACAAAGGAGCTGGATGACACCGTGAGCTCTTGCATTTCGGTGTGTGGCATATGATCGTCAATCATGGTAGCATTTAGGAAAGGTTGGCATGTACTCGTGTCTTTTTGTATTTCTCCTTTCCCTTAGCCGAACAAAACACTTAGATTGTGAAACAGTGGTTGGCATGTTTAATTAGTGGTATTTAGTATGTTCGGTAGTCCATAGGACTCGTATTAGATTGTTGTAAAACTGATCTTGGATCTTAAATCCATTGGTTTTGGTATAGACCTTCAAGGTTATTATTTTGCTACAGTTTTGTTTGCTGCTGTTTGTGCTGTGGAATTAAAATGTAAACAGGTGTTATTTAACAAAATTTGAAAAAGAAAAAAAAATAAGAAAATCATAGAGCCAGGTTTTGTGAGGAAAGAACAGGGCTCTATGCCTATTAAAAATGGTTTTTTTTAATCAAATAGAGCAAGGTTTGCAACGAAAAAAAGCATTCTATTAAATCTTGTCAAAGTCATGTTTAAGAACATTCATAGCAATTTTAATAGAGTCACTTTTGTGCGCCGAGAAAACCGGGCTACATTAGCTATTCTAACCGGGCTCTATGTGAATTTTGTAGTAGTGATTAATGCGAAAAAGGTGGTCTATTCTGTCAACATGGCTGGATTTCGGTGATTATGCCATTACTTGGCTTTTAAGTTAAACAAGGCGTCGTTTGTTTTCGAGGCTTTCTTGCTTCGTCTGGTCAAATATGCGAAGAAGAGATCGTTTAAACTCTTCGATCCTGAAGAATCTTAGTTTGTTTTTGTCTTATTGATCTTCTTTCGTTTTTCTTCTTTTCTTTTTCTTTTTCTTTTCACTAGTATTTTTTCTATTGAAGTAACTTTTTTCCTTTTTCTTTTCACTGGTTTTTGTGTCTATTGAGTCAAGAAAGCAATGATCATTTAAAATCTGAGTATTAAAAGCAATCGTAATGGTTGAAAATATCTGCAATGTCGACCGTTTTTGTGTTATAAACCATTTTGTCATATGGGTCAAATGGATCATTGGTTTTCTCACGTTTTGGTATTTTTTATGTTTTATTGCTTTTTACATTTAAATGCATTTTTACGTCTTTATCTGCTTTTTAAAGTTTTCGACCCTTTTTAAGTTTTGTTTGTTTTATACGTGTTGTCTACTTTTACGTTTTATTTGGTTATTTTACGTTTTAGTCAGTTTTCGTCTGTTTTTTATGTTTCAAATACATTTTACGTTTTCATCTCTTTTTACGTTTTGTTTATTTTAACGTTTTCCACCATTTTTACATTTTAAATCATTTCTTTACTTTTTCGTTTTTCCTCCATTTCTATGTTTTAGATACATTTTAACGTCTTTGTCAGTTTTTACATTTTAGTTCTTTTTCTTACGTTTTGATCATTTTTCGTTTTCATATTTATTTTACGTTTCATATTTTTACGTTTCGTTTGTTTTACGTTTCGTATCTTTTCGTTTTCTTGGTTTTCGTTTCGTCCGTTTTCTTACGTTTCGTCCTTTTTACGTTTTCATCCGTTTTATATCTTTTCTTACGTTTCGTATGTTTTTAAGTTTTCGACCGTTTTTACGTTTTTATACATTTTTTTATGTTTCGTACATTTTCTTTCGTTTCATCCGTTTCGTCGGTTTCTTACATTATCTTCGTTTGGTTGGGTAAGATAAAATAGCGTACAAAAAACTTATAAAATTATATGAAAGCGAATAACGTAAATAACGACGAAAATATAAAATCTGGATGATGGCGTAAGCATTCAAAAAAGGTAAAAGCAGACGAGACGGACAAACGCGAAGAATACAGTGGCGGACAAAAACATAAGCAAGCGAGCAGCGTGAAAACCCGGCGGCGTAAGAAAGCGGGCGAGAACATAAAAAGCGGACGGCGTAAAAAGCGGACAAAAGCGGTAAGCGGACGGCAGGACTAAACGTAAGGAAGCGGTGAAAGCGGACGAAACGCGGTGGCGGACGGCGTGAAAATGGACGGACGTGAAAGCGGACCAAAACGTGAAAGCGGACGGTAAGAAACGGGCGAACACGTAGCGAGCAAAACGTAAAAATGGCGAAACGTAAAAATAGGTGACGTCGAAAAACCGGGAAAGCGTAAAAAGCGGACGGCGTAAAAATGGACGGCGTAAAAGGCAGACGAAGCATTATAAAGAGATGTAAGATATTGAGAAAGGGATGTAGAGGTTGTGATAGAAGAGGTGAAGTGAAAGATAATGTCACGAAATTTAGAAGAGGAAAAAGTGAAAAAAACGACATGTGCGTAAAAAGCAACGTAAGCGCTCTGCTCTCCTGCTGAATAAAAGAAGTGAAAAGAGGAAAAAGTC